>JAUMHI010000034.1:5740402-5796547 GCA_032359435.1 Enteromius unitaeniatus
AACCATGTCAGGTCCACCAACAGAGAAGGGCAACAGATTTGAAGGATTTGAAAAGGACAACAAAAAATGAACAAAGAGAAATTCAAGAGTTTTGAGGGATGGGATAGTGAAATGTGGACACAGCATCCCCATAACAAATTAACATTTATCAAACACTCATGTGTCACGTGAGACTCAATAAATGATTCAATGCATTGTAGATAATTATATAATATAACATAACATTTTATATACTATTTTGTTTATTTTAGAATGTAATATTTAATTTTAAATTTTTATATATAATATTTATATATAACAAAAATACTTTTGTTCACCAAAGATGCACAAGACTAATAAGAAGTAACAGTAAATTAGATCGTACCAAAAGATTCTTAAAACTTATACTTTTACTCAAAAATTCCACCAAAAAAGAATTTAGCGTCCGCAAAACTGTGGACAACTGTTTACAACACTGATAATAATATTAAACTTGAGCACTAGATCAAAATATTAGAGGGATTTCTGAAAGATCTCGTGAAAGACTTGAGTAATGGCTGATGAAAATGTATATTTGCCATCAAATTATGAAATGCAAATATATTAAATTATTTAAAATTATAATATTATTTTACAAAATTACCATTGTTCTGTGTTTAAAAAAAGAAAATAAAATAATTACTAATCCCAAACTTTAGAATTTAACTGAATTTTATGAAGTTATCGGTTTTGCAAATAAACTCTTCATATTTTATTACAATAATATAATACAATCTAATTTGGTTGGTTCTTCTGGAAAGGAATTTTTAAATGCACATATTTATTTTATCTGTGCACAAGCATATGTATAGATTGCTTTTGTCAACTTTCAGGAGTATACTAAAGCCTACAGACCACAAGTCACAAAACTCCAAATTTGTTTGCATGGGGTCTTAAAGACAACAAATTAATTAGTCTAAAAAGAACAAGCTTCGTTTTTCTGTTAAAGCCTCACTGCTTTTAGAGCACATTAGGAATTCCCTTCGGTATACAAAGGGGTCAAAGTGATCCGAAATAAAAGCCAAATAGCGTGTTTGTTCAGCGCTTCACTCGATTCTGTTAGCAAGCTCGCTAAATATTCAGGGTGCAGCGCTCCTTGTTTGTGGGGAAAACAAGGCGACTAGGTAATTAGCACATCAGCTGGATGGCACAACACCGGTAATTACGCCACTGTAGCACCTGCACTCCCGAGTGCGCTCTTCCAGCAGGTAAAGCTGTCGTGCACGTACGCACACACACACAGACGGACAACATCTGTCAGTGGAAACCCATCCTCAGACACACGGACACAAATCTCTAACGAAAATGGGAGAGCCAACTGCACAGGAAATTTCACATCTCACTGCACTCAATTTGTAAAGTTCTGAGCACAGTTTTCTAGCTTTCATAAAGCCCGAAGCGCTCACATGAGGCTGACACCAGTGAGGCGGGTCGCACCGGAGGGTTTACAGCATATGCCGTTTAACAGAACTGGGCATACCGCTTCGCTAATCACTAGAGCACTGGACATGTAGCTCCTCGCCTCTATTGTACACAAGTCTCAGCACGCTTCAATTATTCAGTTTGGAGTTAATACATATACACCAGAAGCTAAAAGGATCCATTTGTACTGGGTTCAGAATAAAACTAAAAAAAGAACAGAAAATGGCCATTTTGCTCTGTGAGAGAGAGTGTATGTGCGTGAGAGAGGTATTTCATACAATAGCCAGTAAGAAGGAAGGGGAAATAAATGAAACAGAACAGTTCGGTGGAGGGAAATGTCAGCTTTGAAGATGAGAACATTTCTATTTCGGCAGCCGCCGAGTTGGCATTTTCTTTACAATGGGCCATTCAGGGCTCAGGTGAGACAGCAGAAAGGCTGACTGCACACACACTCAGTCTGAGTGACCTTCAGCAGGAGGTGAAGGATCAACACGAACAGAATCAACACATCACGGCAAAAAAAACCCCCAAACATCTCCAAAAATAAAACATCACGATCACAACAGCAAGCATGCACCACTGTAACGACGTAAACCCAAAGGACTGGAGCTTTTCAAGGACAGCAGGGTGTGAGGGTGAACTACAGTCAATCTCTATTCAGAAAGGCAATTTTAGCCAACAGCTTGTTTGGGATGAACCGAACGAGTCATTCAAAACAACATGCTAATGAACAGTAACGTCTGTGGCCACACCTGCAGACCCTGCAGCCTGTGAAGAGTGAGACAGATGACACTTCTGAAATGAAAACTGTGACAGAAAGACACCTGGCCATGATCTGAAGGTACCTACCTCTCCTGTTTGCTGCATTTGAATGGAGCGGAGGAAGGAAGAGACATGTGATTAGAGGCTGTCAGACACCCAGAGACCCAAGTGAGTTGTGCGGCTAACCTTGTGTTTCAAAAACGTCTTGCAGAAATTTGAAGTTGCGTTTGAAGAGGTATATAAAAAAAAGGAAATGAATGGGTACTTGTATGAAATAAAAGTATAAGTCTTTGCTTCCACTAATGAATACTAAGTAGGTGATTCAACATCAATTCTTCCCACATTTGGGGACATCAAAAAATTAATTGTGCTAAAAACTTTTCTAACACACAATTATAGGTGTACTTGAATATAATATACACTGCTTTAATTTATGTACCAACACATACATAATTTTTTTACCTTTAGATTACTTACGCCATCATCTAACACACATACTAATTATGAAAAACTGAGCGTATTTACATGCACGTTCTTAAGCCAATTGTGCTTAATAATCACATGTGGTCATGTAAACGTGGCAAATGGCAAAAGGCGCGCATGTGTGATAAGTGACAAAGTCGCATTGTTAGTGCAGATTTAAGTGCATAAGAGAGAGCAAACGTTTTGCAGTAAAGAAAGGAGGAGCTATAACACAAAAGAATAATTTTTTTTTCTTGAAATGTGTTTTCATCTCATGCAGCAGAACTATAGAAGCGGTTCATTTACAATGCTGCATTTATAACTGCAGGAGAGGATAATATATGACCTGTAAGCTTCCCGCTGACATGCTGCAGGCGTAATTTAACACAATAACTGGCAAATGCATGGAATACTTAGGAGTCAGACATGCAAATGATTATATTTTGACATCACTACCGGGAAATAACCTCATTTATTAATGAAGTCACGTAAAGCAGCGCACTTGTGTTGTCATGGGGTAAATGACGACACAAGTGGGGTAAATGGGGTAAAGTGGTTATTTTAATAAGCTGATATTTGTGAGTTGTCAGCTTACTCATGCACATGTAAACATTCTCACTGTTAATGTGATGTTTAGTAAATCTCTAAATTAATATTTCCAATTTTCCATACTGTACATTATAATATTGTTATGACTAAATTCACTTGCAGCTTTAACAGATTTTAGTATAGAATTTAGTATAACATTTCAAGCATTTATCAGTGACAATAACAAATTATCTGCTTTGGCAGAAATATAAATATTATCAATCCCTAAATATTTAATGTTAAATTAAGCAAAAAATAAATACAATGTAAAACGTTACAGCATCCATTTATTAGTATTTATAAAAGCACATATTCTGCATTAACATCTACTTGCCTAATCCTACCCAATACCTAAACCTAACAACTATCTAACCATTAATATGCAGCAATTTATTTATTGAGGAAAAAGTCAAAGTTAACAGTTTGCTAAAAGCGAGAATTGGTCCTGAATTGGAGCGGAATGCCTGTTAGCAACAAACAATACAATGCAACAGGACTGTCATTGTGAACAGGAGAGAGAAAGTGTAGGCCAGTTATCAGTTCTGTGGGCGCACAATAGCAGAGGTACTCGCTGGACTATCTGGCTCGCAGCGGTGGGCAGTGGAAGATGACAGCTTTTAGAATAGCATCAGCGGGGTGTGGCAGCACAGCCACATAACCGCTCGCCTGCCGAGACCGAAAGCTGACGCTGCCATTTCGCTGCTGCATCTTCGCTTGGGAACGGCCTTGATTTGAGTCACTACAAAGCTAAAAGAGTCCTGTAACATCAGGGGGCTTGAAATGGTGGATTTGTGTCGAATGCTGAGAAAACCAGAGCAAAACAAACGCAAGGTTTGCTCTGAAGTAAGGGATTTTACAAAGATGGGCTGGAGGGAGCATTAGTCAGTACTGTATCAGCGTTGTGAATGGGACCACCGGGCCACGCTGGAAGCTACATGTCTGCCTTATTCGGCTGAGTCAAGATGTCATTATGAATAATGTCCTCCTTTTGTTCTCTCTACGGAAAAGCTAGCTAAAATTAGCCACATCTTGTTCCATGTACAAAGCAGCCCTGAATACAGAGTCATGTCGACGATGATGTGCATTTCATCTAAAACACGTCGAGTCGCATTTGCTCTCGTTTGGAAAAACGTTTGTGGGTAAAATCCCGTCATTGCCATATGAATTTCATGTTAAGGTAAAAAAAAAAAGTTTCCTATAAAGATTTCACCCCCCCAAAATTTCCTATATTGCTATGCTATTAAGAACATATACACCTTTTGCACTGGCGCATCTTGTGTATGGTAAGGATGCTGGTGCTGGAAAAAAGGACTGATTGGAAAACTCTTGCTCACCTCTTGAAGAGCAGGATGGCGATGACTATGATGACGATAAGCACAACTGCAAGAACGGGTCCCATAACCCAAAGCATCTCAGGCTGTTCCACACTGGGCTGCATAATGTGTTTATCCTGCACGATGATGGGGTCCGAGTATGGGCTGGCCGAGAAGGTCCGCTACACAGAGAGAGAGAGAGAGAGAGAGAGAGACTTAGGTTAGTTCATTGAGAGTCAAACAAGTTACCCAAACATTTTAACAATAGTGTTTATTATATTAATTAGATCATGACATTTTCAGTTCTGCAAATCACATTTTTTGTAATTCCCTCTGATTTCAGGCTTTTCAGAAATGCTTAAATTACTTGAATGAAAATTAAAATTCAAAACTGCACATAGCACGTCTCACATCTGTCTCCGTGTCAAGTAAGGTTTTCCTTAACAAGGTCCCTTTTAACCCTTGCCACACACACATGCACCTTTGATTAGCATAAGTCACATCTCGGAGTACATGTGGCCATGTAGAGGAAGATGCGCACACACAAAAAAAGAATTTGTGTGAAAAGAACACAGGGAGAGGACCTATGTGGGTTTTCTCTCTCTCTCTCTTTCTCGCTTTGGCTTTGATAAATGGAAGCTGAGGAGAGGAATCATATCCTCTTCATTAGTGCTCAAACCATGGTGATAGTGAGCTGGCTGGAGGGAGGGAAGGAGTGACAGGAAGAAAAAAGAGCCAGCGTGAAGGGACATAAATGAGACATCTCCCCACTGTGCCCTTCTCCATGCACACACCATGGTACAAGTTCGGATTTTGCCTCAAAAACTGCCTGCGCTAAAAAAAAAAAAACAAGCAAATACAAGGAAAAAGAATAAAGCAGAGAAAGGAAGGTGAGGAAAGATGGACCTGTCACTATCATTCTCTTTGTCTTTGTTGGGAAAGGCCATCCACATGGACACTATTTCCCTGAGGGGCCAAACCCCTTCGCCTTCCTCCCTTTCTCTATCTCTCTTCCTCTCGCTTCATCCCATCACACAGAGTGGGGCGTCATAATCCAGATCACTTGCTCAGTTCAGCTTGACACGTCTAAGAGCGCACAGATATTAATTGAAGAGATAAGAAGGATATTAGCTGGAGGAGAGTCATGAAGACGTTGCATTATCGCCACTGCTCATATGACAATCTCACTGTTAATGTGGTGCTTTTATGTGAGCGCGGGTGGTTATGTGTGTGCGTGATGTACTGAAAATATACATTTCGCTGCATAATTGTGGCTTTACTTTAGCAACCCTGCAAGAAAAACAGGCCAGCAGCTCAAGATAGCTTATGGAACCTTTGCAGGTTAAAAGTTGTCTACCGACTTAATTTACCAGGTTTTTAGTTTTGTCAGCTACCAGTCCAGTTGATCAAACCAGTTTCTACGGGGCTATACAGAAAAACTATTCTCCAACAGAAATCAAGTAAGCAACAGAATGTCTTTATTATAAGCTGTCATGGTCAGTTGGGTCAAAGATTTAAATTATTATGGAAGAGATTTCAAAGCTTTTTACAGGCCTAGGCCATTTCTTTTGGCAAAATACAAAAAAAGAAATAATGTAAAAC
The DNA here is from genome assembly GCA_032359435.1 of Enteromius unitaeniatus. NCBI lineage: Eukaryota > Metazoa > Chordata > Actinopteri > Cypriniformes > Cyprinidae > Enteromius > Enteromius unitaeniatus. Next base: position 5,746,570 of record JAUMHI010000034.1, read on the forward strand.
GTAAAAAGGGCAAATCTAATTAAATAAGATACTAAATTATTATCAGAAAGCACAGGCAATTTCTAAATAAACAACTTTTTGGTAATACAGTATATACTGTACTGTATTTCTACTTCAGCTTCTGTAATCTCAAAGCTCTGCACTGCAGTGTTTGAATATTGTTGGTTCTCTTTTGATAAATTGCTGGCGATTTTCCTCATTTGCAAGTCGCTTTGAATAAAAGCTTCTGTTGAATGATGCAATATAAATGTTAAATGTACAATTAGCCACATTACTGTACAACATTAATGAGAATGGCATTTCTTCGCATTACATTAATGAGAATTTGAACATTAATGCCAACTTTAATGGTCCTAAAAATAGGGCTTTTTTGTGTCATAAAACATGAGCGAGCCATTTCTTTGTGAGACTCACCCATCAAAGGAACTCAAAAATCATGTTTTGTTCAATTTGAATGCATTTTCTACTGATGTTTTAGAGGTGAATGAAACGACAGCACTCTGCTTCCTCTGGCGCTCTAACACAATTTGAGTATGATGCGTTAAAGGCAGTTAACGTCACTAATGTGTTTCGTATTTTCTACAGACAAGGAGAAAACACACACACAGAGCTGAATACTAACTAACGCAAAATCCATTGAGCGGATAAGGATGGGCATGCATCCTCAGGCAGAAGAGGAACGGTTAACGACATCATCTCAGTGCTGGGGTCTCAGCGCGGGCATTCTGCTAATGTAAACACTTTATCTGGCAGAAACAGCTCGCCTGCCACAGGCCCTCCTTCCTAACTCCACCAGCCAGCTGACACTCTCTCTTTCTCTTTCTCCCTTCCTCTTGTTTCGGTTTTCTTTCCTTATGCTTCTTTTTTTTAAAGTTCACTGTTCTCTAATGCGCCTTTTCCTCTTAACATCTCTCTTCTTTTTTTAAACTGCCATAGTGCTGTCTCTTGCTCCTGTTTAATGTAACATCTTAAGCTTGCATGTCCGCACTTGTTTAAACAGATTCTGTTTACACATTTGATCTATCATCTGATTTCACACTCCTCTGGGCTTGTGCATGTGCCATGAGTGAGGCTTGTACAAAGCTGAAGAAGAGCAAAAGATGACTCAATGCTCAGAACGAGAAGCCTGATATCAATCCCTTATGCTAAATTAATAAATAAAAGAAATCAAGCAAGTTCAGTTGGATATGCTAAAAGTTGATGCTGGATAAACATTATAGATACTTACTGGATACTTATTTAAAATTAAAACATAAGTATTATTTTTTTAAATATATGAACTAATATATATATATATATATATATACACACACACATGCACACAATATACAAAATGTACATAATCTTTTACAATCTTGAATATGTTCATTATATTAGTTATATTGGTATTAGTTTTTAATTTAGAGTAATACAGATTACAGAGTAATACTTAATCACACAGTATTTTGTAAATTTTGGAAAAGTACTATTTTAACCAAGTCATATTGTGCCGTTTTAATCCCAAATCTATATAGCATATATCTATTTTAACTAATGCTGTCAAACGATTGATCAACTCAAAAATAAAAGTTTTTGTTTACATAAGATATGAACGTGTATTGTTTAAACTGTATTTAGTATGCCTGTATAAATTTACGAAAATTTGATGTTTATATATTAAGTATATTAATTTATAATATAAAACATAATAATATAAATGTAATATACATGTAAATATTTTCAAAAAATCTATAATTATATAAAAAAATATAATGTTCATAATAAATAAACAGCACACATACCATATATTACGTAAACAGAAACTTTATGATGCAATTAATAATTTGAACACTAATTTTAACATGTATATTACATTTTTAAAATAGAGTTATTTAATTTGGTTGATTTTTTTATCAATATTTAGAAGCATTTGGTCATATTTTATTAGGTAAATGTTGACCATATCTTTAAAAAAAATCACTGTAAATATGAATTTATTGATTAAATAATATTTATTATTATACGCAGTCCTACTCTGTAGTTTTTATTCCAGTCCTATACAGTTTTTTCACTGCTTTTCAACAGGCCTGTGTTTCTGTGTTGAGCTCCAGGCTTCATATGCTTTAAAGGCCCCTGTGCATATCTGAGCTGTTCATTCATTTCCTATGACAGCTCCGCAGCAGGAGAGCTACTGGAGAGCCAGATCTGAAGGGCACAGCTGCATTAGATGTGGGGCGTTGGCCATTCCTCTGAGATATTATTCTCTGGCCAAGGACAAACGGCTAGACTTGTTCTTTTGAACCTTACACACTCATCTAATCGTTCTCAAACCATCAACATGCTTGTTCAATCTCTATTAGTTAAAAAGGATTCCAGGTACAGTCTCTGCAGATCAGGGTCATCTTACGGAAGTCATGGAATCAGGCCGGAAAGGTCGACGGAGTTAAGGAAGGGGAAGCTTGGCCTTTGAAGTGCTGAGTGAGGAAGTTGTCCTCTTCTCATAAAACATGGCAGAAAGATTAATGCCTAAGCTTTAGGTATACTTAAGAGTCAGCTTCAAGGGAATCAGGACAAGCCTCCGGGCTACCAAAGCCCTGCCACACAAATCTATTTTTCTGCTCTTTCCACAGAGCTAAGATGGAGGAGCTCAAAGTGCCAAACACTGCTGACGCTATCATGAGAGGAAATTATGAATATTTATCCAACTGGTCCTCTGGAGGTCTGGGCTATAAGTTTCAGTAATGATTATTTTTAGGGCTGTGAGGGCACAGAGTTCGAATCTTTGATTTGTTAGAGACGCAGATGGAAAAACAGGGCTGAGGGAACCAGCGAGGCGTTTAAGCTAATGCTTGTTCGACAAACAAAGCTTATTGAGCTTTGCTGCTTATTAGGACAAAGCTTTGGTAAGTCCCACAACAGAATATCTGCTTGTGTGCCTGCAACTCAAGCTGAGACACCAAATGTACAAACGAACATGTGGGGTTTGCACATTACTTAACCAAATTACAAACTGGCATAGTACCTGCTTCTCATTGGCAATAACTGGGTATTGGTCCTTGAGTTCAGCCATGACAAAGCACTGATAGTGATTGTTAGGAAGGGGTCGGTTGTAGAAGCCATTGTACGTATTTTCATCACCCAGGGTGAAAGTTTCTGGGAGGGAGGAAAGCTTTGCGGCGATGTACGGCCTAACAGTGTCCGTATGGCGTCGTCTCCTGATCAGAGCTCCCTCAGTAGACTCCAAAAGCTGAAAGACAGAGATGAATTAGTGCAGGACAACATACATAAACACCACAGGATTTCAGTAACATGTGGAAAAGTAATGCTAGATTTGTGAACCATTTTATCGGAATTTCCTATGAATATAAACATTTTTATCGTTTAGAAACTCTACAAGGGCATTGCAAAATCAATAAATAAATCAATAACAAATAAACTTCCATCACACACGAGGGCCCTTTTAAAAAGTAAAAGTAGCTATATATTGTCATGTAATGTTTATAGACCCATTTATACTATGACAAAATATGATAAATGTGCATAAAATACTGTGGAATATACTAATATTTAATTGGAAACAACATTTCGAAATGGTTTATGCGTGTTTTTCCCAGGGTAACATTTTATTTTGATGTTTAGAAATTCTACTAACAGTAAGTAAACTACATGTCAACTAGCAGTCATTGGAGTATCAGTAGACGGTCTGCTTAATGTCTTCTAACACTTTATTTTGAGGGATCCATAACATGGAACATACTGAAACTTTGCAAATATATGTCAACTTATTCTGCTAACCCTAAACCTAACCTATCAGTTTAATCATTTCCAGAATTACCAAGGACACTGGAAACCTTGGAATGTCAGGGGTTTTAGGAAATAGTAATTTGTTACTGTGATGGCAAATCCCAGGAATATCTCACCTCATCCAGCTCCATCTCGTCAGGATTAATCCAATTACGAGATGATGCAAGAGACCGGGGCACGACCACAATGTAGTACCACCTATACAAAAAACAACAATACTAGCATTACATCTCTCACTGCACAAGTGTCAGTATTTACACTAGAAAAGGTTGTAGATTTTCAGCTGGTGGGAATTGGAAGCAGATCATTTCAGGTGTGTAAGTGTGTAGAAAAACTGATGACTTGCTTTCTGGGTTTTTTGCTCCAGTAAATCATGTCAATACCACAGGTTTTTTAATAATCAGCTCTATCTTTCAGAGCGTGAGTGAATGAAGTGCTCAGAACGAGCTGTCAGGTGGTCTAGACAAGCATAACTTTAGAGTGGGATTCAGCTGCTCATAAGACGACAGGGGGATGAGGCTTTAATTTGGCCAGAATCTAATACGAGAAGCATTTTCGAAATCAGCTCCAAGAAAAACTCTGTGCTTCAGAGCTCTGCCATTACTGGAGAACGAAATGCTGTGTCTGACATGAAATCCCACATCAATCAGTGCTACTCCAAATGCCAATCTTCTCCAAGACTTTCTCATCCTCAACACTCCGGTAATCTTTTTACCAATCAAAAAAGGCACTCTGGAGCATAGCCCTGTTCTTCTCCTGGGATTGGCAACAAGTGTTTTTTTTTTTTTTTTTTGGACCACAGTGCACCAGCTCTGATTTTGTCAATGGCCAAGACGTCAGAGAAGACATCTCCCAGCTTGCGGTTCGGTCGCAAATTAGTTTCATTTCTTTTTAGGGAACATAATTGGTTGTGGAAAAGCGTGACTCACAAACAACATGTTCCTCTCAAAGGACAAAAACAATCTCCACTTTTCTTCCATTACCTCCTCATTCATGAAAAATTAAGTGTTGAAAATTACATATAAACATAAGTGGCCTTTCTCATGCATAAATTATGATGACACATTTAAGTGGTACGATAACTGAAGGGCCTCCACCCATCACCAGGAGCTCCTGTGAAGAGCACTCAGCCTTAAAGATGGGCTCTCTGTGGCAAGAACATCAGAAGCGAAGCAGCATGTTTCTATGAGCAGGATGTGTTCATCTCCTCCATCACGACAGGCTGCACTCTAAGTGGTCTCAAAGCAAGACTTTCAGATATATCTTTCCCTTAGCTAAAATAGAAAACAGCCTGTCTGCCGGCAAATTCTCCGCTATTGATTTCTACGCATTCCATCATGACTAACCCTTCAGTGCACAGCTCGAAGGAGAATGAAGTGAAAACACACTGATGTCACTTGAGCCTGACAAGGACCTTCTGGTAGGTAGAAAAATCCACCGCTTTTCAGGAGAAGGTCAAATGTAAAGCTGAATACAGTAGGATGACGTTACTTGGGGTTTAAAAAGCAGCTGGAATCTGCAGCGTTGGCAGGATGACTGTTTGCTGAGGTGGGGAGATTCGGTTTGAGTGTTCGGTTGGGGGGGGGAGAATAATTGCATGGTAATGTTGTGTGAGCTACACTGCAGAACGGAAAGCATGCCGTCATTGACCCGAACGGGGCTGCAGGCATTACTCGGGGCAGAGTCACTGTATCCGTATGGATTTATGAGGTTTAAATGGAGGGAAAGTAAGATGATTACTATATCAAATCAGCTTATTTGAAAACTCTATGCATATGCTCAAATTCTGATGAAAGCTATTTCTGAATTGCTCGACCTTTTATAAAGATATTCACAATTTTAAACATTTATTTCTAGACATTCTCTAACCATGCTCATAAAAAAACTCTACTAAATAAACTAAATTTAATTTAATTCCATTTTCTTTGCATGATTATATAAACTATAATAAAAAAATAGAGAATGCAATGATATGTTTAATATCGCTATGTTGTGATAACAAAACTGTCCTGATAAAGACAACATTGTTATATTCCTATTTTTAGTACATTATGGTAACATGAAGATATAAAACAACATACGTAGGCAAAACATGTACAATATTTAAACGTACTATTATATCATAAAATGTCTTTAAAGGGCTTTCATACATTTAATTTCATGGCAGCATTTCATTTAAATGTAACATTTTCAACTCTTAAAGTGCATTAGTACAAAATATAAATCAGTGACATTCCTACTAAAAAAATTAACAAAACCTTTTTTTTTCATAAATCGTTTTATGTCCTAGAGTACTAACCTGACAGGAGCAGTGGTGGGCACTTTGGGCAGGTTGATGGCGAGTTTACCATTGTTGTTCTGGTCTGCTGTGAACAGGACAGGTTTAGTTTTGAACAGGTCTGGTGCTGTACGGATGGAGACCTGCTGCTGCAGGCCACCAGCGCTGTTTCCCCGGCTCATTAGCACGAAGGAGTAATTAGTGTCCGGCTGCAGTCGTGTGATCAGCTTCCTTTTGAGGTTGCCCTGGACTTCCACACTCTGCTGGTTATAGAGGATCTAGAGGAGGGAGAGGTTCAGTTTCACTCAGTTGCACGGTTAACTAAATGAAATTTTTCAGTTTCATTTAAACAAAGAACTGATCGCATAAACAGACTTTATCCCCACGCAGCTGCTTTTAGCGATGGAAACCGTGTGCTGTTTTCTGGGCTTGGCCCATCAGGACATTACTGTTATGGTTTTATACCAGTGGCTGGCATGCAGAGACGCCACACAGACTGTCTGTCAAGTTCACTGAAGGCCAGAGACCAATCTGACAGACTTTCCACAACGTTTAAGCATACTGACCAGTATTGTGACTTGCAATTTTGCTAAACCACATGTGAATTTACAGAATCAGCACTTAAAGCCTAATAGGTCAGATTACATTTACATCTGTCGCAGTTTAATCACTCTTTTATACCATTATACATTTAGCTCTCTAGTGCATGCCTATAAAAAGAGTATAAAAATAGACATATGTGCTTGTGAATAATATATTTAAATACAAGGAACTTTTGGTCTTTGTATGTAAATGAGGTCTTACCTTAAAAGGCACTTGGGATTTGTAATTTTCTGGTACCTCCCAGGTGAGAAGGACGGAGGTTTTCATCACAGCTTTGACACCAAAACTTGTGGCAAATGCTGTAAGACAGAAATGTCATAAGCATACTGTGTACAGAGCTCAGGATTGGAATAATGTATAAGAAAACATTTAAAACCTAACAGAGCTTCTGAAATTGTTTATGTAGGGCTGTTTACCAAACTCTTGTGTGAAAGTACTAATATCTTGTACTTACATCATTTTTTTAATAAAGAAAGATATATAGCCTCTATCTAAGGCTTGTTTACAATGGAAAATCATTTTTTTTGTTGAGAAAAATATGAAGAAATAGTGATCTGCATCTCCTCCTCTGAGTTTAAAACATGCTATTTTTAACATGCAGTTTTATTTTAGCATTTATTTAGAATTATATCCATATTTTATACTTGTATTTTAAGTATTTTTTTCATTTTAGTCTGTTTTAGTGATTGTATTATATTCTATCATGTTCTCATTATTTTAGTTTTTTTTATTATTATATCATTAACTTATTTTAGGTTGTTGCCAACATTTCTAAATTTTTTTTACATTTGTAAATCTATTTATTCTTCTAATATTTGTATTTTATTTAAGCTTTATTTCGCATATCAAAACGGAACACCCAATGCGCAGATATGCGGATTTATTTCACAGTGCACATTTAGCATGGTGTTTGCATGACAAAATGGCTATGTTATGTCAAGTGTGTGTTATTGCAGAAAAAAATAACAACATTTGTTGGTTATCTAGTGATTTTTTTCTGAGACCAACAGTGGACCGTAGATTTCATATATGTTAAGAACATTCCAGTGCTGTTTTCCAGCCACAATATGTAGTATGTTTATGCACTGTATATAATCAAATAAAGTGTATAAGGTGCATAATAATTATGTTACGGTACACTATAATTATCTGTAGCTTGACACAGTAATAAATTACACCTCACACTACAAAAAGGAATAAAAGGATTTCTGCATCTGTTTAACATTTAACATAAGCCATGCAGCCTTAACACAAACCAGGTGATGTGGACATGGTCCTGCTCTGGATACTAGGACTTATGGGACCCCCTCCCTTGCTGGTGAAGGCTTGCACACGGATATCATAGGTGGTGTCTGGTCGAAGGCCTTGGATGGTCATTTGAGTGTCGGAGGTGCGATTGGTGCCATTCTGTATGTTGTTGATGTCGCGATACATCACTAGGTATTGTGTGATCCGCCCATTGCGCTCAGACAAAGCCGGGGGGTCCCAGGCAAGGCGGGTGGTGGAGGTGGTCAGGCCCACAACACGTAGGCTGAGGGGAAACCCACTCGGCACGTCCTCCGGGGTGCTGATCTCTTTTATATACTCCTCTCCAGCTCCCGCCCTGTTCTTGGCACTCAAGTGGAAGGTGTAGGTGGCACCCTTGTGCAGTTCTGTGGCGGTGTGGTGGTCGTCGGTGCGTCCAAATTCACGGACTTCATAGTTCTCTTCCTCCACCCGCTTATACCGCAGTCGGTAACCAATCAGCTCACCCACCATGTCCTTAGGAGGCTGCCATTGGACGAGGGCTGTGTTTCCAATGGTGGTGCTAATGATCATGGTGGGTTTCCCAGGCACTGTGAGAATTTTATAAGCATTGTTAAAAAAAGGGGTTATTTGCATAAAATCACTTATACCACCTCCCACTAATAAATATCAAATAACCTGCCTAAAAAAGTATGTTTGATCGGATCCATAATGGGCTATGTCCTTTTAAAATATCTCTTTTTTAAACCAAGTAATATTAATAATATTAATAAAAATGTAATATTAATAAAAAGTGAAGACCTTTCCATCTTTTCTCCCCTTTGAGCAAAGGAAAGTCTGGGAAAAGCTGCTTTTGATTAAATATCACCAGACATTCGACAATGAATTGTCACTGAAAACCGTGACAGAAACATATTTTAAGTCAAAGAAACACATTTTTTTCTATATAATCATGTGATGTATTTGTAAGTAAATCAGGCCATTCAGTACAACACAGAATTTTGTGCCACCTTTTGAGAACAGTTGTGAGAACAATGTGCATCAGTGAATAATGCAGAATAAGGCCAGAAACAGGCACTGAAATTCAACAGAGTAAACATTGAATGTGAAGTAAGTCAAGTGAAAAGCATGAGCTTATACCTGCTCCGGTGGTGGTGATGACTTTGGCTTTGCTGCGTGCCCCATCACCCTTGGTTGTGTACGCTGCCACAGTAACGGAGTAAGAGGTCTCTGAGAGAAGTCCAGTGATTACAGCCTCCTGTTAAACAGAAACACCCTGATCGCTAAGATGCCAAGACAGCTTTATCCAGAAATGCCCTCATGCCATCCCCACTGGCAGACACTGATCATATATAAACCACACACACCCCCAACCAACATCCAACCATCCACATTTTTTTTAAATTGCATTTTATATTGCATTCAAACAAGAACTCCAAAAGACTTTGAAAAGCTCTAAAGAAGCTCTTCCAAGTCACAAAAGAGAAGAACCAAAGCTGCCCAACCATGGGTGTCAATGTTCTTGCTTTACACCAGTGATGGCATATCCTTTTTTTAACAAGCCAGCTATCAAACTGTCAGTAATTAGTGTGCAATTATATATATATATATATAATTTTTCATTTTGCAAACAACTGTAAATAGTAACACTTCTATAGCAGAACAATGACACATTCAGTTGATGTCAACAGATAACCTGTGTGAGCATTTGAACAAACTCACAAACCAAAGGAGGGGAAGAGCCAAAACATAGCACACAGAGGCACATGTAGAAAACACGAGCGCACACACACACACACAAAGAGTTTGGTTTAAGATGAAAACAACATTTTTGTGACTTTTCACTAAAATAGCCTACAGTAATAATACATTTGCTAATGCAGCAACCACACAATCAGAATCAATGTGTCTTTCAGCAATTAAACACACAGTTCTCCAAATTCACATATAAATCAGAACAGATGAGAACCTAACAATGCAATGCATCAGAGTTAAATTAATTCAATGATCAAAATGAACCTGCTAAAACTGTGCTTTATTAATCAACACCTTTCACTATAAGCTATATGAATATAAAACTACACTTTCAGAAATAAAGGTACAAAGCTGTCACCTGGCTGGTACCTTTTCAATAGGTGCATGTTTGTACCTACTGTATGCTGTGCATTTCGGTACCAAAAAGCTACAAAGTAGCACTTTAGCGTATATATTTGAATCTAATGGGTACAAAAGGTACCATCCCAGTGACAGATATTGTACCTTTATTTCCAAGAGTGTACTGTCTTATATTCATGAAGGAAAGCAAAGCTACTTAATAATCTCTTCTTAGTGTACTTGTGTACACATGATGTGCTGAAAATCCTCAAACAAACACACGAAAGAAACCAAACGTACACAATAATTAAAGCATATTGGTTCAACCACACACATGGAAATAAACCAAAGTCATAATATAGCACCCACCACACACATATAGAACACCGTTCCTATTTTACACATCATCCTACACATTCTCTGGTAAATTAAGCTCCTGAAAATGACATTTTAAAGGCTTCTCGTTAGCCTTTTTAGCATGAGTTAACCGTGTTTCTCCTATAATTAGGTCTTAATTATATTAATATTTATAACAATATGTGCCCACTGTTCCACAATTTTCTTTTTTAAATGAAGATTGCTTGGCATGGTTTGCACTCCCGCTGAAGCACTAAAGAGAGGAAACAAGGGATAAAATGCAAATGATTGGATAAAATTTAAACGACCTTTTAAATTTGAGCGTTTATTCATTACTTTAATCACACAAAATTACTTTTTATAGGCGAAGCAATTGCATTTTCCCCTCTCATTTTCTCCATCTTAAATAGTGCACTTTTATCAGTCTTTCAAGTAAAGGGAACAGCTCGCACTCTCAGAGAACAGAAGTTTAACCAAGTATGAGGAGGTTAAAACAATTCTGTGAGTAGTACACTAGGGCACATTCACTTTCAGAAGCAACTTATTAAACATTAAGCAATGTGTGCTCAGAACTTGTAGCGAACTTTGCATTATACTGTAAGTGGTAATATAATATAGATATGTAAGTAACCATATTGTATCTGTACTAGGCATTATTAGTAGCTTTTTTTTTATTTTTGTTTTTTTAAACAATCCGTTTCATCAAGCTGACATAAGAAATCATGTTTGACATTTCTGTCAAGGAATTACTTTCTCATAATTTTCGGACTTTTTCCCTTGCAGTTTCTTCTCATTAGAATTCATCAGATAACTCAAGATATAAATGTAATGTAATTCTCTAAAGCTTCTTTTGCTAATGGAACATTGGTGCGGCATCTGTGGGGTTAATAGGTGTTTTCTCTATACACTGAGCACAGTCACACTTCATTAGTGAGCCGGCAGCTGATGCCAACCTTCAAAACGGCTGATTGCTAGAATAAATAACACAGAGGTGCACAGATGTCACTCGCTGACACCAGCGTGTCTCTGCTGTCAAGCCATAATCAATGTCATCAGTGAAAAGAGCAGCACAGTCCCATTACGTGTTGCCTGAACCTCTGAATAGAGCTTGGGGTGAAATAAATTAATAGAGTTTCTCACCTTTGATTAAAAAAAGAGGATCTAAAAATAGCTTAAGCCTGTCTAGTTTCTAGAAGTCTATTAACAATACAGATGTTGGGCGTTTTTCTTAGAAATGGGTGTGGATGGTAGGAGAGTTGTTTATCCAGATGGAATCTATAACTTTTCCTGTCTCTCACTTTTATTATTATCAAGTGTCTGCCTCCACTTTACATATATGAAGCCTAGATTAAGCTAGACTTTATAACAAATAAACGTACTGTGATGTCCCATTGTTTTATCTGCTTCTCACATGGTTATATTGTTAGTATGTGAAAGACATTCAACCCAAAAGTGTGGCACAACTGCACTACTGTAAATGACTGCAAAGTGCAGACCAATTATCCACTAAACAGAGTGTTGTGAATGTAGAGGTGGGCCACTGCACTGCACACATCATGTGCTAGGCAAGTAAAAAAAAAAACTTTTCAGTATATGTATAAAATGAAGCAATGCATGTGAGATTAAGATTGCTATTTTACTTGAATAATTGTCACAACTATTATATTCTGACAGCTATGACTGATTGGATAAGCCATTAATCTGGGAGGATCAGTGTCATCCTGGCCCTAATTTCCACTAAAATACCATAATTACCACTATGATATCATAATAAACAAATCTGGCTCGTCCTTTAAACTGTAAATAATATCAATACAAACATACTTTGATGGTTGAATCTAAAACCCATCTGTAAAAAAGGGAATAAGTGTTTAGTCACTGTGATCCCAAATGTGGAGGTGATAACCTGATATCTTCTACGCAGATTATTCAATTAGCACTTTTTTGTAAAAGTATCTCAAGGGCTCAGCATTAGGCAATTTAATTGTCTCCTGTACTCTTATTTCTATAACCTCATTATTGTTGCTATTATTTAACTTTTTTTTTTTTTTTTTTTTTTTACATCTTATTCTTCTACTCTCTTTTTTCTTAATCAGTCAATTTTTATTATCTTGTATCTCCTACATAGCATCCTTCAATAGTTAGGTAATATCTTTGAAAGAAGTCCTACATGCTTGCATTTATGTTATCAAAAGTACAGTAAGATGTGAAATACCATTCCAATTTAAAAGACCATTTATAATAATCATTCAATGAATCAATTTATTCCCGGTATGACAAAGCTGAATTTTCATCATTATTACTTAATCTTCAGTGTCACATGATACTTCATCACGGTCAATTTTTGCAAGGGACGTTAAACCCCCAACTACATCCATCATCGGAGAGAGAGTAAATTCGGAGGACAACCTCAATTTGTATACTTTGTACAAATTCATAAATGACTAGAGACCCCAGTGACAGCTCAGAGTCACTGGGTCAAGGTGTGAATGCTCGTTTTAGTGTATGAATCCAAGATTCCAGAAATCCAGTTCACTGACCGGCTGCCAGACAGCCCTGAATCATGGGAGAGGGAAAAGAGAGCATTTTGGCGGGAGCAAGCGATTGGCTCATGCTGAATGTTTTCCAGGCAGGTGGCAGCACGCAGTGGCAGCAGAGCAGGTGCGGTCGCTAACAGCAGGTCTCCAGAGAGACGGCAGCCAGTCTGCTGGCACAGAGATGGGCGGACTGAGAAATGGGGTCAGGCTTCACTGGGAGGAAAATGACACTGGTAATTGAAGTGCGCCCATTTCTTTGGCTCTTTTTTTTTTTAATGCTCCAAATCTAGGCAGTAAGAGGATTTACTAGCGTAACGCAAGCCAGGCCCCGAACTGTAGTGGGCTGTCACGCAACTATAAGAATCTTTTGAGGAAACTCTGGAACAACGAGACACACAAAAAGGCATACTCACAGACAACACACACCTACACACACACACAAAGAGCTGTAGTGTTGAAAGCCAACTCTTGTCTGCAGCTTTCTCTTTCCAGCCAGGCTTCACTGGTTTTCAACACTCACAGCACACATAACCCTGAACCCATCCCTCTGCTGAAAGCAGGTAAAATCATTCAGTTCTTTTCTTCCTCAACCCCTTCAGTCATCACACGGGGGCCAAGCAGATTGTAACTTCTACATTAATATGCCCTTCTATGGTTCCATGTGTAAAAAAAAAAAAGAAAAAAAGACAAAGACTAAGACTAAGATAATAAAATAGTTTGCAACTAAAAATAATAACTAAATAATAATTCAAATAATAGAAATTCTGAAATGCAGCTAATATTACTTTTGTGTAGATAATGAGATTTATCGCATGCTCTATAGAAAACTCGATTCAGATTGGTCAGTCAAGACATTTTGAGGTCAAACACTAATGTGATGACAAATAACTCACATTTAATTGAATATTATTATTTTTTATTTATTTGTTAAAAAGTAGTGTAATAAGTGGGATAGAGAACAGTTAGCTAAATAAAAGTAATGCACAATGGCAATAATGGTCAGCTAAATCCTTGCATAATGTATTGAATAATGTAATTCAGTGGGAAATGGTTATCAAAATGTCTCACTGCTAACTTTGGGATTATTTTTTTATCGAAGCAAAGAATTAATAATGTTATAAGCAATTGTAATGCTATTAAAAAAATATTTTAGACATTCTATTCATTAAAAATATATACATATCAACCTCAAATCAAGAAAAAAAGCTGATAAAGCTTTCGTTCATACAGCTACTTAATTCAGCCTATGCCATATCTCCGGCTCTTTTATCTCTCTAGTCAAGTATTTTCATCTGTGCATGTACAGTATTTCTCATCTTTGTATGAGTGAGGTTTTATCATTCAACATGCTGGGTTTGGAATTTTCTACCGTAGTGCACTAGTAGTGGCCTGTTCCATATTTGTTGTAAGTGCGCATGTGAGTGAATAACGGGTACTTGCTATGCGAGAAGTCATTAGTGCAGTCATTACACTGTCAGTGAAATGTGCTCTCAGGGGCCAGACCTTTAGAGCATGCAGCATCATTACCATTAGTAAATACAGTGCATTAGTGGGTGACCTTCAGTATAATGCTGAAAATGCTGCAATTTATTCTGGTCTTTTCTCTGCGTCTGTGTGTCTCGGAGTAAACGGGTGTGTTGTTGGGAATATGTTTGCAACAGTCCTCAGAAGATGTAAAAAAAAAAAACAAACAAAAAAAAAACAGCTTTCATGCTATCATATATATTGTTACCCCATTTGCCCCTTTTCAACAAGCTGCTTGGTCCAAATTCATGTTAAGCACACAGGGGTTTAATCAAACTGTTAATCCCTCCTTATAGGAAGAAACAAAGGAGAACTGTTAGTTTAAAATGAAATAAAGCCAAGCAAGAGAAGAAAAAGCAATAGATGAACACACAAACTAAGAGCATCCCCGCAGGCCCAATGCCGCAAACCACCCGCTCACACTTGAGTTACTCACATATTCCGTGGACTCTTCCATTTTCCACTGATGGAAAACACATGACAGATGAGAGGTAGAAAATGAATCAGAGATGGCACTACTGGGGAGAAAAAAAAGCATCGCTACCTTTTTTTTCTCTCATCTACAGATGAACAGATAGCGTTAACAGTGACATGCTACAGAGACAGAGAAGGGTGGAGGAGGAGACAATATTTCACATTTGACACAGTGCTGCATAATGTCAGGTAAAAGAAGCAGCGGTATACTGCTAACAAAGGCAAGGCGCTTCATTCTGTTGCTCTGTGGGAGAAAGAAATGACAACTATTGCACCACTTACACCTGGTGCAGGAACGTTTTAGTCGCAGCATGGTTGCAAACATTGCAATTCATGGATACTTACCTGGACTGAATTCATAATAAACCTGATAAGTGAACTCCGAAATATATGCAGAAATATTGTACATTCCAAAATTTACCACATATGCACTGCCTGGTTAAATGAGCATAATTTAAGACATTTTGACACAATTTTATGTATGGATGCAGAAAATATTGGTACCAAATTAGTTATTTTAATTAGTTCTTATTTGTTTTTAACTCATTTAGACGAGTTTTTGCATTTGCACATTATTGGCCGTAAAAAAAGGTTTTTAATTTTGTACATGATTAATTTTACCACACTGAAACATTTACACAAATAAGAGAGGGAGAGAGAGAAAAAAAAAATCACACTTACAAAAAAGGTTTCACCCTTGCTGGAAGACACCGATATAAAAACTTTTTTCTTTAACTTTAGCTGAAACTCTTTGGGATTGAAACCCTTTTTGAATCTCCTGGTGGTGTAGAGCATGAAATCCCATTACCCCCATCGCACTGCCAGCTTGGTGACATCAAACTTTACCGACACTGAGCACCCAGAACCACTGCTTTTTCTAACCCACCCTCAACAAAAGGCGCTCACACATGTATCAAATCTTCCCTGGACCGAGAAGCCAGCACGAAGCCAACTCAAGCGGAGTTGATATTCCTTTTCAGAAAGAAAAAGGAAATTGCTCTTTTCTACCCGAGAATCTGCAAAGTGCAGTGATGCACGTCACAATATCAGTGTGCAGACCCCCACACTGTAATTTTCTATATTAGATCATTCTGCAAACATTCATCCATATCCTATAATTGCTTCTCATGATGGAGCTGATGTAGATCTGTGTGTATATTGCATAACAGTACCATTAGCAGACTAGAGGGAGGCCGATATTTCAGTCTGTTTCCCTAACACACTGCTTCCCACACACAGACCTCACGCTGCCGATACTATAAGGTAACGCCCGGCTTGTGTGGCGCCTTGTTAGCCCGCCGGCTACTCAGAGGTGGAAGCCTCACGGAAACCCGTAACAACACAAGATAAACCAGCAGCTTCGCCCAGAGCATACCTTACTACAAGTCTAGCTACAATGACTTTATCCAGAGCACCGCTGCCTGGAGGCCCAAGCGCCCATCATTACCTTTCACGGCTAGGAGCTGAAGTCATGCTGATAAGTTGAGTGCAAAGCGTAGTGGCTGAAACATTGATCAGATATAATGGGCTGGAGAGCGCTTCTAACCCTTCAGGTCTGCACTTAAGAGCTGTACTTCAATCATTTAGTCATCGCCGTTTCACTGCATTCACTTCTTCCTCAATGGACTCTTTCTAAACCGCTGCTCTTAACTCTCCTATTAATCGTGCACAGTGCTACAGCAACATACACGTAGCACATACATTGCGTCCAAAACCGTTCCTTCTACGCTCAATCATCAACGAAACCCGCCACAGCACAGACACAAGAAACATACGCTTAAATAAACACAAACAACCTATTCAAACTCAAGTTAATGAGACATTTTTTCCGCTTATCAGCTTTCTTAATGTGTTGTTGTTTTCACACGCCACTTTAGCCTGTGTTAAACGCACAGGCCTTTGCTTTCACAAAATTATCTCCTCAGAATCATTCCCTTTGAATGCAAGATGAATAAATTAGCCTAGTTTATTAAAAGGCTTCAGAGAGCAGAAAAAACAGGTCAGAACTGATAGGACTCTTTAGCTGGAGCCAAATGCGGCAATTTTCAGACAGGATATTAAAATAGTAATGGAAGTCTGTGTTTGTCAGATATAGGCTGTTGGAGAACAAGAGATGAAAGGGGAAGATGGTGCTGATATGAATCAGGGGAAATAAAGGGCTCTTCTTCCTCTCCTTCATCTGGCACTGAGGCCACTGAGGCCAGATTGATTCCCTCAGAGTTGGCGCTCTTTGTATCCCACATTCACGTCTAACCATAAAAAAAGAGGCATTTACATGACAGCAAATTGCCGTAACAAAGCGAGCAGAAGTCATTTACTCTTAAAGTGAGCTGATTTGAGGCAGTATGAGAGAAAACAACTGTAGGCAACATGACAGTTTATGCAAATGTGCACAGTGATGGGATGTAGCAACCAAAAATGGTAACAGAGAAGTGAAACTACTGGTAAACCAACTCTCAACTCCAATTAAAAACACCTGAATCAACTAATTAAGACGTTTATGCATACTTGATACTTGCAGGCAAATGTCAGTTAAAGCAATTAGCTTTAACTGAGTTAAAGGAGATGTTAGCCTCACAAAAGCAGCTTTAAATACCCTTGACCTAATGGCAGTATAGTCGTATTTTATGCATCCTATGTTACTGGGTTCGAACCTTTCATGTTTTGGGTATGACTATTAAAAGCCGCACCACCCACAGCTTCAATCTCTCACTACAACTTGTTTGTTCCCTCTTCTATCCTACACCCACAACTAATGCAACAAGATCCTAACCAAACAACACAGAAGAGTGACAGCTGTAATTGTAGGGGACTCTCATGCAGATTTATTGGGAAATTTTCATGGAAAGGTTGACAGGCTTCTCCAACGACCACTTGCTCGGCTCTCGTGGCGCACTGGAATGGATCAATTAACTCAATCTCTCGGTTAAATTTAAACCTAGAATGAGGGTGGTGGTGCAGGTTCCCAGTCTGGCCTTTTTTGAAAAGAAAATGCGTTTTTTCCCACCCACTGACAAACAAGTGCTCGCTGGTTTCCTGGCTTTTCAGCTGAGGCCAGGGAGCCAGATGAGAGAGAGGTTTCTCATTTTGCTCTGAGTGAGACAAATGAATGGTTCAAATTATGACAATGTCTCGATATAAACTTAAAGCTAAAAAAATGGTACAATGGTAATCTTTTATGAAAATTTAATTTCTTAGGCAGGCTTATAGTAAATCATATTGTTGTATTGGCAGCCATATGCCTCTGTTCATTCAACAGCCAATGGTTAGAATCAAGTCCATGCCCTACATCTACACTTGGCTTTACGTCACAATATCGAAGAACTCCCATTTAAACATGAATTTAAGAGTTATAGGTAACAGTTCAAGTAATTAAAATACATAGGATAAAAAAATACTGTTGGGATGCTTAGCAGGAGAAGCATTAAGATGCTAAAAAAAGCCTCCTCAGTCCAGTTCCAGAAACACATCACATTATATAATAAAATGTGTATGCGTTGATAGATGTTTACATATGTTTGAAAAAACCATGCTCTACACAAGAGAATGAAACAAGACAAGTGAGCATTGTCTTTGTGTAGGCAGCTAGTCAGTTTGTAAATCTTATGTTAATGTTAATTTGTAGCCTAGCTATTAGGGTTTGGATTGGTTTAGTAATGCATACTAAAAGCAAATGAAAAACATTACACGCATTCCTGTTCTCCTCAGAGATGTTTTAGGAGCCCATCCATGCAGAAGCCCAAGCTCTTAGAGCCAGAGTGTCTCTGAACGTGGTATAGAAACAGAGCATATTAAAAATGAACAACTGGCAACCCCCAGAAGAACAAAAATGGATGTCTTGAGAAATCCGGGTCTTTTTGTCAAGACAAAAAACACTAAAGACATTTATCTAAGAAACTCTGCAACCACCCTGCCAAACCATTAGTGTTACACAATACACAATGGATCTTCATCACTTCTCTGACACGTTTTCTCTCTTCTTCACTAGCTCTCCCTGGCCAATTACATCCCAGAGAGCAAAGCAACAACATGTTTTCTTTTTTTCTAAGGGCCAAAGAATGAAGAAAGATGTAGACATAAATGTAACTGGAGTCTTATGATACATCTTCAATGTCTGAGAAAAAATGGAGACACAAGGTGTCTCGATTCTCGAAAATAAACAGGCTTATAGATCATTGTGTCTGAGGATCCTGATATTTATAAATACATCTCAACAAGTCTTGCAAGTGTTTTCATGTTTTTATGACAGTAACGGCGAGTGAGTCATGTCCTCAGACAAGCCATCACAGTTCATGGTAAATGACTCAACGCTTCAGATGTCATAGTGTATGAAGGGAATGTAGTTTGCCAAAAAAGGAGAGGCAAGCACAGGTGTCCTTGGGTTGTGAGAGCAGGTCGACAGCAGTTCACCTGACAGATACTGTAAACAAAACCTGTCTAATGTTTTTTTATTTGTCAGAGATGGAGAGTAGACAAACAAATGTTGAAAAAATGTCTCTTGTATGCTGTCAAAAACATTTAGAACGGCTGACCTTGTGACATTAAACAAAGTTTACAAGTTATGACTTGTGGAGGTGTTGGGCTAGAGGTACTGGACAGACAAAACATCAACTGCACCACAAGCCAGAAGGGCGAAGGTCACAAAGACACCCTCAATTCTCTGAGCATTTTATAGAATATACAATATAAAAATGCACTGGTATGTGTCCCTTTTTTCCCTCTGTGTGTAATCAAAGAGGTGCGATGAACAATTCATATCGGTCACAAGAGCAATACTAATAACCAATATGGTACCAATATATGCATCCCTGATAAAATGAGCTGAAATCAATTGCAGACACAAGAGAAAACCTTTTAGTTCTAAGAGGTGAACTGTGCGCTCATGTGTAAGTTAATACATTTGTATTTTACATGCACCCCTTCACTTGGATATGTACTTATGCAAATGAGAAATAATCTTCTTGATGCACCAGAAAACCCCCGTCACCTGCCCATTTACTAAAAACCACAGAGCCCACAGAGGTCCATAAACGTCTCTTGTTACAGTTTTTTTTTTAAAGTCTAGCTCTTTAAGGGGAAATGCTTACACAGGTAAATGAGAAACTTTTGTTTGGGGGCAGGGAAGGTACAGAAAAACACATGTCTACCCAAGTTAATTCTCAGCTAACAATTCAAGAGCAGAAGCATTTAAACGCCCCCAGTCTGATTCTCCCTATTCTCGAAAAGTGTCTACTTTAAGATATTCATGGATATCTAAATCCCTCCTAAGGATTACTATCTTTCTTCCATCTCAGTGCACCCACATTTCTTCAGGCAGTTTTAAATCTCCTTATATTAACGCACCATGAGCGAAACAGAAACAGAAAAAAAAATGACAGAGTAACCAGGCAGTGCATATGTATTAGTGTTACAAAGAGCTGAATTCTTGAAAGGCCACCAATAGCGTGTGCCTATGAAATATTTATTAATTTACATAACACTGAAGACTCAGAAAAAGAGTTTATGTAGATGCGTAGACATGCATCTTGAAAATTCATAAAACAGATAACATTTCTGTTCCAAACCCTGATTTGCTCACCAAGATTTTAGACATTATAGAAAAGTATGGCTAATTTGAAAACAGCTAAAATAAAACAGAATATTATATTAAAAAAATAATAATTTAAACTATTAGAAATATTGCCTTAGCAGGTAACTGAAACAAAAGTTGAACTAAAATACCAAAACTTTAACTGAAATAAAAATTAATTAAAGCTACTTGCATATAGTTTATTTGCAAAATCAGATTTCAATTGAATATTTTTTTGATTGTATTGTTTTTATTGTGTGTTATGTTAGTTTTATGTATTTGTTTACTCTTCTTTTTATTCTTATCTTTTTAACTAATTAAAATAACCCAACTTATTTTTTTAATTTTTTTTTAATCAAGCATCGCATGAATAGTTTACAACATTCTTACCCCAAACTCCACGCTAATCAGCTGTGAGGTTTAGCCGAGTCTCTTGAGTGCTATTTTTTTGTGGCACCCATCTAAAGCTTTTCAATAAGTCCAATTTCAGTCAAGATGCTATCTCAGAAGGGAGTTGCCTACTTAAGACGTCAAGGAAGCTTACTAGGGTGTGGAACAGAGTTCAACTGAGCAATAACAATGTCATCTAACTCACTGTACAAACAGTCAAGTACTACAATAAAAAATTAGCAGGTAGTACCTGTGCTTCTGGCAGAGCGACATCCAATATATTTGGCTGGCTACGTGGCTCCCCGTTCTCCAGGCGAGAGTATATGACCTGGTATCCCCGGATCTGCCCGTGCTGCTTCCCAGAAAGAGGCGGCTTCCATGTCACACGAATAGCTGTGGAGTTCACAGCCTCTACTTCAACTTTCCGAGGTGGCGCTCCAGGCACTAAAAGGGGAAAATCAGATTTAAACTTCAGGATGGAGACTTTGAGTAATTTAAGATAAAACACTCTAATAAATACTAATGAATTGTGGTTTGGCTGAGGAGAGGTATTTGTTTCATAATTTTGTTGGTTAAAGAACAGTTATCATGCTGGGGGAAAAGCTAACGTGGCTGCGGTAAGATTACTCACAATGATTTAAGGAAGCAGAAGACAAGTGCAAAGAAACCTCTAAAGGACTATTCATGTTCTGAAATTCTGCTCAGCTGACATTAAAAAAGTGTTTATCTGTCTATCTTTTCCTTTTTTTCTGTTATTTTTATTAGTCATTTGTCAAAATATTGAGCACCAAGGAAGGTGTGAAGGGCAAAGCATGGCCTGGGAAAAAGCAGGGTTCTTGTGTATGCGTGCAGGACAAGCATTGCATGCTCCGGAGAGCAGAGCAAATCCCGTTATTTAGAGACAAAGTGCATGTTGTCTGGTAACAGAGCATGCAGTGAGCACATCCGGTCTTATACTGCTCTCCTACGCTTAATAAGCTTCTCTTCTTAGTCTACACTTCTAGAAGCCTCATCAAAGCACTCTGGGATTGCCTTAAGTCACACGTGTTACAGCCTGGCTATATAACTTGAGCAAACACACACACACAAAATTCATGGTAGCACAACTGAGAAAGGACAGACAGTGAGTAAGAGTGAGTAACTGCTTTCAGGCCTGATGTCTGCGACTTCATGTCTAGGTTAGGGGGTTTTGATGTTAAGGACTATCATTGCTATTTAAAAGTACTCTCTTTCAATTTATTACGACCCCAAACTGTTGAATGTATATGTATAAAACTTATTAACATTAATTATTATGATTAAATTAAAACTTGCATATTTCCTTTGTTTTTCTAATGAAAAAAAAACACATTTTCTAATGATTTTATCCTCTTCAATATACCTTGTAGCTAAGCAACATGATTAAAAGCTGGATTTCCTGGAAAGCTGTGTCTGTTTTTTATTTAAAGCATAGGACAATTAGATCATCTTTCAATGATAAGACCCTTGGTTAGTGGTCCACTAATTTTTATGGTGCTCAAAGAGGATGTTTCTGTGATATTGCTTCCACTTCCTTTATATAGTTGTTTCAATTATAATTAAAACTCAATGCTTCATCTACCAAGTTCAGTCACCGTTACTCTTAAGGAGAAGACACAGCTTTCATGTCCAGGTTCAATCAAGGACAGGCAACTAATGCCTTTCTTTTAAAGCCTTTAAGAGCAAGTTCACATTTATCAGTACCATCTTGCCTTGACATTTTGAAAGTATTTGACTTCAGTACCGATCACACCAAATCTTTTCACTTGAAAAGTTTGACAAGTAAGGAAATTAAAAGTCACAAACACTTAGAATCTAAAGTAATTCCTTGGGAAACCAACCCATAGCTGATTCTGTTCATTTCCATTTGTATCTTATAATTATGATGAGACTATTCCAGTCACGGATAGAAAAGGGAAGGGAAAGACAGCAGCCAGCAGCAGACCAACATTATTATCAGTCCACATAGTATACTTCAGACCTACCGTCTTCGTTGGTACGGACACGCACAGCTGTGCTCTCAGGGCCGGCGCCCACATCGGTGTGCGCTCTCACCCACACCTGATACTCCGTCCATTTCTCCAGGCCCTCCAGCACATAGCTGGTGGCATCTGCTCCAATGTCTGGTACCTCATGGCGCTCAGTGTCTTCGCTGTTCACTGCCTGGTAGCTGACTGTGTAGCGCACGATAGCGCCGTGGCGACTAGCGGCGGGTGGTGCCACCCAACTCACCTTGATGCTTGTGGAGCTCAGACTGAGCAGGTGCACGTCTTGAGGGGGGGCAGAGGGGGCTGCAGGTGGGGGCAAGGCAAGGGGGAGGGCATCAAGCAAAATTAAACAACTTAACTTTAAAGCAAGCTCACTTCTGGACTGAGATGGTTGGCACAATAGAGAATGTCTTGCTTTGTGTTGTACTTATGTCTAATTTTAAATTTGAATATTAGACTGATTTCATGCCTTACAAGCTATATATATATATATATATATAATTTAATTTAAAAGATTTTGGAGTAATGTCTGCTGGATACATTGCATACATTACATTGTATCAACCTGATATCAGGAAAGTGTGCATAAACAGTAAACCATATAAAACCAAAAACTTGTATTAATATGCAATAAATTGGACATTGGCATGTATATGCTACGCTTTGGCTAGGATTAGGGTTGTGTATCATTATGTACACGAAAACTACGTATCATATGCAAGCCAACAAATTTTATGCCTTGTATGCACACCAAAATATTTTTTTGCATATCAATACCACAAGTTTTCGTTTTCATTTGGCATTCTATTTATACATATTTCCATGAGGCCGGTCTCATTGTACACATCACTAATTGTACAATTCTAATATATTTGAAATTGTAATCATACAGCATTTAACCGTCACTGTATTTTTATCAAATAGATGCAGTCTTGGTGAAAAACAAACTAAAAAAAAAAAAAAATCACACCAACCCCAAACTTTCAAATGGTAGTGTTTTTAACCTCTAAGAGTGTGTTGTTGTTACAATACAATCTAAGACTGATTAATAAGACCTGCCATTTAAAAAAAAAGTGTCCTCATGTAGCTGGTGCTGTGCGTTAATTTCTCACCCTGGTCACAGCGATCAGTAAAGTCACAACCGTTTACTGCCTTTCTCTGTCTGGGTGTTGACAAGCAGGGGAAAGGCCATCGGTTTGTGTTTTAACAGGCGTTCACACATTCTCAGTCAGCATATTGGCCGAGAGACAACAGCCCCCCGTGTCAGTGAGTGTGGCTGACGTGTCCAAGAGCCTACTCTACCATCCTTGCCTATGCTAAAGTGTGCTGCTAGCTTCTTTTGGCAGGCTTGGTGCCACTTCTGAGTGGCTGAGATAAGCGCAGCACCAGCAAGGCTTATTTGATTAAGCCTGTGACGGATTGAGATCAGGTGAGCTGCTAAATAAAATTTCCCTGCACAACACAACACAGTCCAGAAGCATAAAAAAATTACAACAACAGCACAACAATTTACAACGATCAAAAAAGCTAAATAGCATTGGTTCATGCAGCTCTATATGATAAACAAAAATATTTAATCAAACAAGTGACAATAATTAACTGAAGGATGAAAAGAGAGAGGAATAAGAACAAGAAACGAATGTACACTGGGATTTTAACATGCTTGCATTCCTTTGTTAACAACCAGAGTAGTTTGGTGACGTCGCACCGTACTTGGCGCCCACGGTGGGATTGAGCACGAGGTGTCTCTCATCAGGAGGTCCTTAATCTGACAACTGTGGGAGAGCCACTACAAACACCTTATGCTGCAGGAGGTGACAAAAATACTGCAGCATTTCGGCAGATTGTAAGGTTGTGTTTTTTTAGGGGGTCCTGACACAAAACTCAAAAAGATCAAAGGGTCTTTCTGAGTCCTGGAGGAGGTGATAGACAGGTCTCTAGGAGAACATGAGTCTGTGAGAGACTCAGGGGGAAAGGAAGTACTCAGATACTGTGAGATGACTGTAAATCTTGTTACAAATCCTCAGAACACTGAACATCTTTCGATATGGTTGGGACGGGGTTATATGCAAGCAGAGCATTAAATTTAGCACAAATGTAGTGCTTCGGTTTCTTTTCTCGTGTATGATTCACTCCTCTGGCTTTTAACAGTGCAGCAAATTACAAATCACGTTGACAGCCTATAAAGCAAAATAATAATGACAAAGGCACAAGCAGACACCGAACGTACCTTTTGCCCATGTCAATGTATAAAGGTATTCTCTGGCTTAGGGGTGTGAGAGAATTAATTGTGGAGATGGTAGACAACAGCTTGAGGAAGGAAGGTAAAAGAGGTCCCCTGGTTTGTCCATAGGGACAGGTTTAGGTTAGTTGACATGATGCAGACAAAAAAAGAGGGCACTTACTGGACTGGGCGGTCTTGGCCTCGATGGGTTGAGTGTAGACCCCTAGCCCCATATCAGAGCGGGCAGCCAAGGAGAATTTATATAGAGTGTCTGGCTTTAGACCTTCAACAGCGTATGAGCCAGCAGGTTCAAATGTCACATGGATCTGAAAAAGAAATCAAAATTTCCATAACCATATCTTTACTTGGCTATTGTCACAGTGTCTGTTTTATAAAAGCACTTTTTTGGCCTAATTGTGAACAATTTAATGCTTTTTTTTTATGTCATTTTTAATTAACACAATCTGTTGGCAAACCACAGACTCTGGCGACATATGTCAGACTACTCCAATAATTTGGATTAAGCCCAACCCTTTCCTACAATCAACAGCAAGCTAAAATTCAAATCTGTCTTCATCAAAAAACAATAATTATTGGATAGAACGCAGTCTAGTTCTACAGGTTTTCTTGCTCAATAATCCACTTCACTTAGAAGTATGTCACTAAACAGAAAAAGAGTTGTCACTACTTGTTTCAACTTTCAAAACATTGACAAATGATAGATTTTCATTATTATTCACAATTTTTATTTTATTAACACACAAATTGTGGGCTGCTTTTAAGTTTCAGATAAATCAATTAATCCACATATATTTTTTCTCATTATTTGTTTGGCGATTCTGGAGCAGATACTACAAATTTAGAAGCCTTGCATTAGTATACAGACACATTGATGGCTATCACAATGAGTGTGCATAAGACATCTGATCTCGATATGGATGAACTGACATCAAGAAAAGGCATCCAAACAGTCCATTCCGGCATTAGAAATGCTGTCAAGCACTGAGCACTGATAAGTACATTCTGTTTTCTCACAATCTAATTCTATCAACTGACTGCAGACTTTTGCCTGCAGTCATTTTGTGAAATGTCAATTTTGGCTATATTTCATTTGTATCCATGGCCCACAGCAACAGCTGCACACGTTCAATATCTAGTCTGCTTGTAATTCTGAATGAATCAGGAAGAAACAAGCACTGGCGTGATACCTTGTTCTCGGAGTCAGCTTCCCAATAAAACAGCTCATATTTGATGATGGGATCCTGGACTGGCCACAGCCAAGTTAGCAGGATCCGTGTATCCAGCTCTGCTTCGGCTTCAAAGTTGGACGGCTGAGCAGGTACTTGAATTTCAATAGACAAAGAGAAATCAGCAACAGCAGATATTTTTATGGTACTGGCATGACACAGTGTACTATGCAAAAATACACATTTCCAGATTCAACTAGATTCCAATTCAATTATATTTTATTATGATTCTGATTCATTCGGGTACATTTTAGTCACAATGTCATAAAAAGTTGTCTCCAAGCTTTTTGCTGTAAATTATACAAAGAATCTTCAAATTTGGTACATTACAAAAACATGAAATGATACATAAAAAATAACTACAGGGATCTAATCTATCAATCCTTTAATATCTTAATATATTCCATAACCACAAGCGATGATAACGCTGTTGATTTATCAGCCCTTCTGAAGGACTCACTTTGAATTATTTTTATAAACAATAATTAAAAAGTAATTTTTATTATGAAATAAAAAGTAATACGTTTATAACGAAAAATAAAAGTAATTTGCACATGAATCAGACTTTACTGGTTATGATGTATGATTGATTTTACTAAAAATAATAAATAATAAATAAATAATAAATCGGAATATACTGTTCAAATGTTTTTCTTTTGTGAAAAATATAGTATGTTGTTGCATGCCACATCATGATCAGCAAAAAAACAAAAACAAATAAAAAAAATGCTCAGGCCTATTTACGGTAAAAGCATTGATGTATTATTCATTAACAACAAAAATTACCTCCTTGCTGTGTCTTGACCTGCAACACATCAGATGGGGGTCCGTCCCCTACAGATGTAAAGCCCAACACGCGTAGGCTGTAGGTGATGTCAGGGGTCAGGCTCGAGATGGTTGTGAGACGGCTGTCATCTGTGTTGTGTTTCTGCCAGGCGCTGAGAGGCGCGTCCAGGTCAGATGTGTAGTAAATGCGATAGCCTCTAATCTGACCATTAGGTTCCTCCGGCGGTTCCCACTGCACCAACATGGTGCTGGCACTCAGCATACGTGCCTGGACATGCAGGGGTGGGGAGGAAGGTGCCTGCTCACCCGTCCGTGTTTCAACTGGGTCGCTGGGTGGCCCACGGCCAATGTTGTTGACCGCCATGACACGGAACTCATACTCGGAATAAGGGCTGAGCCCGCCAATGCTATAACGTGTGGTGGCAACACCGTCCACTTCCTGGAAGCTGGTGTCTGAGGACTTGGCCCGGTACTGGATAATGTAGTAAGAGACAGGTTCAGGATTTCCAGAATCCCATGTCAATGTAACACTGGTAGCTGTGGTTTCCGTCACAATTAGAGATGTAGGAGGCTTTGGGAGTGCTGAGGAGCAAACAATAAGAAAGGAAATGAAACAGATGACAGCATATGTAGGCTAAGCTGCCTACACGGTGCACTCCTAAAATAGAGAAAGACAGGCAATGCAAGACAGAATGAGAAAGAAGAAAGGCTTGCACTCTGATGATTCACAGAAAGGCAGACTGTGCCTCCTCGTCATTGTGTCTTTAAGATTGGTGGCTGGACTCCAGATAAATGTCAGTGACATTCTCCGAGTCCATATTGATTGGTGAAGTGCAAAGTGCAATCAATAGAGGCAGCCATGATGACGGGGAACGAAGTCTGGCAGGGCTCGGTGTTGTCTGGTGGGACCAGTCGCACTGATACAGCTCCAGACATCTGGTCTGGGTAAACACATGCTCAGAATAATCTCAAGCCTTTCATTTTCTCAGAGCCCACAGTAAAACGTGGGAAGTCCCTAAAGCTCAGTCAACACAGAGCAAGTGTCCATGTTTTTTCTTTGTGTGTATTTGCCAGACGTACCAAACAGCTGGTCCGAACCTTGGGGTTGCATTTAGAAAATAACTTTTTCTAGTCTCTGACAACCTGTTCAGGGTCTTCGGTAAAGTAAGAGTGCCTAAAGAATCTTCGGAAACTTACCCTATTTGGGTTCTTAATACACATACCTGGTCTAAAACGTATGGTAACATGGGAAATTTGAATATAGCTGGGCATTTACAGTATACTTTTCAGGGATCTTACCTTTGACAGAAACTTGCGCGGTTGCCTCGATCATACCGAGAGATGAGATAGCCACGCAGGTGTAGTTGGTCGACTGACGAATGTTGGTTAGCTCCAGAACATTGCGTCCCACAGGCATCTCCTCATCCTTGGTGAGCTCCACCTCTCCAGCCATCCATTTGACGTAGGGCATGGGCGCACCCACCGCTACACAGGTAAGGTTGACACTGCCTCCTGGCATCACCTCGTGGTTGGTAGGTGGGATAGAGAAACGAGGCGGCACTCGTCGTACTACCAGAAAAAGACATCCAGTGTGAGTTTCAACAGGTAGCATTTTATATAAATTCTGATACAAAAACAGTGAAATCTACAGTATCATGATTACTACATTTCTAGTGTGAATACTAGGGCTATGTCACTAACATGAACAAACTAACATGAAGTTAAGCTGACAGGTCAAACAAATTCACTTCAAGGGCCGAGCTGCCACTTTTTCCATTTGTTAAAGCCTAAAGCTTAACAACTGGAGGCAGGAAGTCAATACTGCGGCTCACACATATGCGCAGAAGAGGGCGATAAACCAATACGTGCCGGGGGAAGGGTGAAGAAGGCATCGTAATGGTATTTCATATACAGTGAGACATTAAAATTCATGCCAAAGGGGAGTTTTATTGAATTGTGGATTTGAGGGGAAAAAAAATTCTCCTCGCTGAGGCATTGCAAGATGTGGAGTTTTCTCTGTCAGTTTATCGCCCGGTGGCACTGAGACCCCGGTCTGTTGTTGCTCAGTCCTGCCTGGATTCGGGAACCTGTCTGAGACCTTGTGGGAGTTGCATTGTTCACTGGGCCCTTCTCTTTGTGAGTCTCTGATATGCAGATAAACCTGACATTAAAAGAGGTTCCCATGGAGACAAAAAGAGCCTGCTGACAATGCGCAGAGATGGGGAGGAGAGAGAACTATCAATGGGATTCAAACCTGCCTTGACATATACTGACTTGACTGCATGAGGCCAAGCTCACAATGTACAAGGAACTAATCCGCAAGGATCAGCGTGAGAGAAACATTAACGTTTTTAAAGGGTATTCTGTTATCAATGCAAATACTAGGATGCCCTTCAGTCTCTATTGTGCAGGGCTCAGAGTCGTAGCTGGTGGCCATCACTGGGGACGCTAATGCTGAACTATTTACAAGAAGAGCAAGCTGGAGAGACTTTTCCTCTCCTGTTCTCTCAGAATAGGAGTATAAAACGGGCAC
The DNA here is from genome assembly GCA_032359435.1 of Enteromius unitaeniatus. Lineage (NCBI taxonomy): Eukaryota > Metazoa > Chordata > Actinopteri > Cypriniformes > Cyprinidae > Enteromius > Enteromius unitaeniatus. The sequence continues at coordinate 5,776,220 of JAUMHI010000034.1, forward strand.
ATTAAACAGACTCTTCCAATTTGTGTTAATGAACCGTTGCCTTACGTCTGTCTATGCAGAAATGGCATAGGCAATAATTGGTTTCTGCACAGGTCCTCCTGAAATTGGATTCTCGACTATGTTCTCTCATTTTATTTTCAGATAGATACCATGACCAAGCTTGTTATTCTCCTCATTATGTTTGCACTGTAAAGGCAAAACGACAGACTCTTGAGAATTTTTTTCTTTGAATTAAGCAATGTGAAATTCAAAGTACTTCAAGTCTGCTGTTGCTAAAGAAATCACAGTATCAATAGCATGTCTAAGAAATACAAAAATTCACTTTATTCATTTCCAGGGAACTCTGTGACACTGAAAAACATGACTATGGACATAGAATGACGATGAATTTTAGTGAAAAAACGGAAAATCAGTGTGGGTAATACAAGAGATACATATTTCTATTATAAAGCTTCAGGTAACAGGGAGCAGGTTGGTTAAAAGAGATTCTACTCACGAGCAAAACCATACATGCTTTGTGGGATAAAACCAAAAATGGGTACTTGAACCTGAATTTAAAAAAAGGTAAATTAAATTAAATTAAAATGTAAATTAAATTATTTGAAACTAACAGATTAAATATGAATTTTCTTTTTTAGTTTTAGCAATCCCTAAATCATGCAAACCACCTGAAATAACACATTCATCCAGAACACACAGGTGAGGGAGTGATTGATAACAAGGGTCTCTGATTTAAGAGGGATCCAGTTTGAGGTCTGCAAGATGCAGTTAAGAGTGAAAAGAACCAACCTTCTCGAGGGTCTAAGACATTAGGGGCGAGTTTGATCGAATGATATGGAGATGAAATTGAAAGACAAAGACATATGGGAGACAAGAGAACATAACACATTTGTCAGTAATTTCATGGCAGTTAGAAAAATGCAATGGAATGTTTAATAAAATAGAGACACACAATCGAAACATGACACTCCATTTGAAAAAGACAGATTTGCATATCTATGTGGGTCAAAGACGTCAACATCTCCGAATTAAAAGAATATGAATATTGTATTGTGTTTTAAGTTAGTAAAAAAAAATACTGACAAACCTAATAGTTTTTTAATGTGTCGTAAAAAGCCTGACAAAATTGTTACACAATGACATTTTAGTGGGTGTCTTCTGTAAATCAGTGAAAAATGTATCATACAGTATATAGTTTTTGCTCAGAAAAACAAAATTACCATTAAATTAACCAGGAAACATTCAAATTTTTTAAGTGGGGTATTTTACAAAGATTAAAATTAGTTTGGACTAAATCAGACTGCTATAGTAAAGGGAGTAAGATTGATAACAACGGTCTCTGATTAATAACGGATCCAATTTGATGTCTGCAAGAAGTGGCCAAGAGTGAAAAGAACCAACCTCCTCGAGGCAATGCTACATGAGGTGAGAGTTCGAGCAGGTGGAAGGGGATGAAATTGAGAGACAAATGGAAGACAAGAGAACATGAAAAGACATTTGGCAATAATTTAATAGCAGTTAGAAAAATGCAAAGGAAACTATAATAGAGACACACTCAAATCACAACACTGGTAAAGATTTGTGTATATTCTACCACATAAAATATTTGCAATTTACTACGTGAAAGGCACAGTCAATACAGGCCTATTATAAGATAAATATAATATACTTTTTATCCATAAATGGAATGTCTGTAGGGAACATGATCATACTGATAATGGTCTTAATTTAAGGAAGTCAGTTAGTTTATAGGAGTCACTAACATACATGCATTGTGACATTAAACAGAAAACTAAAAACATGACAAAAAAGGGGGATTTGATTTAAATTAAATTAAATTACATTTTAAATTAAATTAAATTAAATTGTAAATTAAATTAAATTACATTTTAAATTAAATTAAATTACATTTTAAATTAAATTAAATTACAATTTAAATTAAATTAAATTAAATTTTAAATTACATAAAGAAAAATAATGTTTGTAAAATTTAAGGTGGGTGTTTTTAACAGATTAAAACTCATTTGGATTAAATAACATTGCTATCTCTTTTAATCCAGCACCAGGTGTAATCAGTGAAAACTGCCCCTACGTCATGGAGCATCAGGCTCATGCAAACCACCTGACACAACACATTTAGCGTAAACAAAATGTGAGGGGCAACACAGCAGAGGGATTGAGAAGGATATCAAAAAAAAGGGTTTCTGATTAAAGAGGGATCTAGTTTTAAGAATGAAAAGACCAACCTCCTCGAGGGTCTAAGACATGAGGTGTTTGACCGAGTGACATGGAGATGAAATTGAAAGACAAAGACAAATGGGAGACAAGAGAACATGAAAACACATTTGTGAACAATTTCATGGCGATTAGAAAAATGCAATGGAAACTCAGATTCGTCCCACATATCTCATACATACTGTAGGTTTGCAATGCTAAAACTAAATTCAGGCCTACTGTAAGATAAATGCAAAAGAAATGCATCACTGCTTGTTTATAGGGAACACATTTAAATTAACGCAGGTTAAAGGGATAGTCCACCCAAAAATAAAAAATAAAAGCATTTACTCACCCTCATGTTGTTCCAAACCTGTATCCCCATGGATTTGCAAAGTCTTTCCCTAACGTGTTACTCAATGGGGAACATCAGAAAGAAACTTATACAGGTTTGGAACGACATGAAGGTAAGAAAATTTCGATTTTGTGTGTGAACACTCCTTTAATTTACGAATATCAATTTATGAAGTTAATTTTTTATCTTCTCTCTTAGAGACTCTTACTAAAACCAAACAGTGAATGTGAGCCCATTTATCACAATAAAGATGAAATCATTCATTTAAAACATTTTGAAATAACAAATTATGCTACATTATGAGACACTAAGCCACTGCATACAGTCTCGAATGTGAGCTATTAAGAAAAAGTCACAATTAACTTTTACGTTCTTTTTATTTTAACAGACTTTCACAAAAAAACAGCGTAGGATAACTGACTATTGTTATAATTTTTCTAACATATGTTGGAGGAGTTAAAATTACTGCTATACTATCCAGGCAACTCAGAATGACTGAACATTTCCTGACAGCTGTCTCTGCATGCATGTGAGCATACATAACCATATCTCCAGTGAGGCAGAGAAGGCCACTGAGATCATCTAAAAGAGCCCTGGGCCATAATCTGCCACACATTGACACATGAAAGATGATGATGTCAGTTAAAGGCTTGTTAGGGCTGCCACTGTAAAACTATGATACAAAAGTGGCTGAGTGACAGGAATTAGCAATATTAAAATTCATCTTCCTTAAATATTAAACAAAGGTAAATGGACCCACACACACACACACAAAACGTTCACACAGGATATAATAAACAGACAGGCGGGTATGAAGTGTGCGCCCACTTCACTCTGTTTGATTTGTTGTCAGTTTCAAGAGCAGAGGAAGGAGAGAAGACAGTGGTTGACAACTTTTCACTATGGAATAAGCGGCTGACAAATGAGTACAGCCATATATACAGCCAGTATACATGACTGTGATTCTCCCAGGTGATATAGTCCTCTGTCAGACAGACAGACAGAGCGGGAGAACGAGCGAGAGAAACAGTCATAGAGCATTTCGACAGCTTCCAGAAAAGTGCTGAGGCCAAGGAAAAAGGAAGCAGCTATTGAATACATAGATTCACTGAGAGTCTTAGACACCCAACTCATCTAGTGTGAGCAGATAAATGAGAGGGGAACGGGACGCTGAGGAATGGTACCAGGGCGCTGTGCTGAATACCCTTGAAAAGAAAGCATGATTAGCTGTTTTATAGAGACACTGTGGCAAAACAAGCACCCATATCCAGATGATGGACAGATGGATAAAGGCGACCCGTTATGCACCTGTCAACTCTGAGGAAGTTAGCTGTTGATATAGCTCCAAAAGTTATTCTCATTTTGGCAGCGCACGTTACATTTTAGTGTAGTTAAAGGTGAGGCCATAAAAACTGGTTTTATAAATGAATAAATAAATAAATAAATAAATGATAAATATCCATTGAACTATGTAGAATAATTTCATGGAACATGTTCAGCTTATGTTTTACCAGAAAATGAAAATAAATTTATCATTTGTATTTTCTAAGAATATTATGATAAATAATAGGCAAGATTTATCATGTAAACGGAAAATTATTATGAATCAGCTAGTACTTAATAAATAAATAAATATACAAATAAATATGCTATGCACCTTTTTCTTGGCATAAAAATGACCATTTGTAAAATCTATGGATCTAGTTTCTGGTCTCATCCACATCCAGCTATTTTTAGCTGTGTTTTGTTGCTTGATTTTGAAAATCTGTGTGTCTTCCCATGTTATTTTAATGTATTAATTATGAACACACTGTTACAATAGCGATAACTGTAAGGATAACAATATTAGGGTCCACATCAGTGAACAATATCTTATGCTTATTTAAAGCGCACACGCATCACACAAGCGCTAGTGACAGCAGGACAGATTGTGATTGGCTGTCAACATTTTTATCGTATACCAGCTGGAAGAAAAAAAAAAAAAAACGTTCTGAAAGTGATTCCAACGATATTGTAATAAAACAAATACATTTCTCGATGCGCTACCATTATGAGGACATAATGGAAAATATATTTAATAAAAATACATAGAAATGTTCAAAAGCTACAATTTCTAAACTCAAGCTTATTTTTCACGCAAAACACAAATGAATTTCTTTAGAAACGTGGGATGTGTTTAGATGCCACTCGTGGCAACATCTCGTGATTGAGTTGTACAGTGATGTCGGCAGTTTAATCCTATTGTATGAAACATTTTCGGCCGTTTGTTTGACAGGAAGCATGAGAAGGCTTAGTTCTCAACCTCTTGCGTGACAATTACTGGGTGGCACCTTAACGTCACTAGCTGGAGGCCATACTGGCAGCCTGCCATAAGCTCCCTGTTATTACCTGCATGGAAAGAGCTGAAGGGGTTGACACTCATAACAACAGCACTCCCAGAGTTCTGTTTCATAGACAATGCCTCAACACTATTATACCTTTAAATCCGCGTATTAATACAGCAGGTGTCCTCTGTGGCACTCACCTTTGGTTAACCCTTTTTGTCTTCTCACTCTCACAACAAACACTGTGAGAAATATGCATGTTTACCTTTGCTTCCGTTGCTATGAATTCAAAACATACCAGGGAATGTTTTGTTTCCGGCATGATTTGGACAACAACTTTTGGTTTATCTTAGCTCCGAATTGGCAGACAAAGTTCAACATGCGTTGAAGTCAAAACAAAACTGCAACATGATCAAAATAAAGGTGTGAAGCATTGTTGAGGAAGCTGTTTGGATAGGGGCGGCACCTGGAGCACGTCTCTTACCTCGCACGTAGAGATTGGCGGGGGCAGAGTAACGCGTCCCGGCGCTGTTCGTAGCCACACATTCATACTTGCCCTGGTCTGTTTCCTCGCTGTTTTCAATCTGCAGAGCTCCTGAAGAGAGAGAGATAAAAAAAAAAACAAGAGTAAAAGTCACCTCTTTGATTTACGAACACGATTATGAATCCCCCGTCGCAACTTTCCCCACCAAAGAGCAAACTTTCACTGCAAACAATCAGTAAACACTCCCTGTTTAAATGTCAGAGCTGTTCCACTGTGAATATAGTTTATTGGCTTAGAATGCTGCCTAAGACATACGCATAAAGCTGATTTTGCAGGTTGAGTGAGTCTATAGCTCAACATATTTGCCTTTCACTGTCATTAGAAAAAGCTTTCGGGATATTAATGTCATTGAGTCAGAGCCAATTACGCTACAGCACATGACTATTACTGCTGCGGCATATTTATACACACACAAAAAGCACAAAACTTCAATACTATGCAAAACTAGGCAGCCTGTCTGGATGCTATAGATAAACAAGGTCACATTAGAACAACGTTACATTAGTCTTTTAACACATACACTGCTGTTCAAAAGTTTGGAATAATTACATTGTTTTAATGTTTTTCTAAGATATCTCATTCTGAAAAAAAAGTGCATTTATTTGATGAAAAGTACATCAAAACAATGCTATTCTTTTAAATATTATTACGATTGAAAAGTACTGCTTTCTATATTTCATATATTTTGAATGTATGAATATATTATATTTGAATATATTGAATGGAGTTTATTTCTGTAATGGAAAATTACTGAACTGAATTAATGAAAAACAGATTGTATTTCTATACACACATATATATATATATATATATATATATTCTATACATATATCTATACATATATAGCATATTGAAATGATTTCTAAATGATCACATGACACTAAGGACCCTATATTTTAAAATCTACTGAAATAGAAAGGTTTTTTATACTGTAATAATATTTCATGATATTACTGTTTTGCCACTGTATTTAACTGTTATGCTTTTTATGAATGCAGACATCTTTCAAAAACATTTAAAAAGAACTTAGTCCACATTTATTTTTAACTGGCTGTGTATTTATTTATATATTGAAGATGCCATTTCAGTACACAAACAGAGTCAAATCACTATAATGTTAAACAAAATTAAATGCAGAAGGTAATTTAGACCTAACCACTTTCAAAAACATCAAATGAAAAATCTATCCGGGTGTCCTAACCACAGATATGGTGTTTGCTTTAACTTAAATGTATGCTTAATCTAGCAAAAGCACACATATTTACCTCTGGCAGTGGTGTACCACCATAACATAGGTTATCACCTGCAGTTTACCCCTGACTACTTCCCAGCATCCCAAGTGCTGCAGGGAAGAAATAATATGCACCACTAACCTTGCCCAATCTCCAAGTTCAGGGAAAACTGATTGGTGGCGTTTCCTACCCTGACAAGCAGCAAATTACTAATCAATTCGGAGATTGCTCAGCACTGATTGCCATCACCCCTCAGTCCTGACAACATCTGACTGATGGTGCCATATTGTAAAGTAAAGGAACTACAATAAAGGAACATAATACTAAATTCCGTCAAAACTACATAAATAATATGAAAAAAAACACTTTTATTCATTACATAATCTTTAATTTCATTTAAAACAAGTACTGAAAAGTGTTTGATGTGACATGATACATTAAAGGGACAGTACACTCCAAAATAAAAATTCTGACCCTTATGTCATTTCAAACCTGCATGAACTCAAAAGAAGATTTGTCCACACAATCAATATTACTTTGAACTTGACTTACTTCAAAATATCTTTTGTGAAGCAAGAAAGTCATACGCATTCAAAACAACATGAGGTTGAGTAAATGACGACAGTATTTTTATTTTTAGGTTAACTATCCCTTTAATGCTTCCAATCGGACATGAAGTATGCCACCTCATGCATTTTTAAGAAAGTACACACACACTGTTGGACAAACTGTGTCTTAATGAAGACATAAAACTGTATGAAGATGACACATATTCCTCATCGATAAACAGATACAAAACAATATGAGTTGGGGGAGATGAACTGAAAAAAGACCTGTTGTCATTAACAAGAGGAATTTAACATCACTTCCACGGACACCGAGCATTCAGCAAGTAAAATCAGTAACCACCTAGGAATATAAGGCAGTGTCAGCTTTTTCCCGCCCTAGCAAGCCAGAAGTACTTCCTGATTCATAAACCTGAGGTAAACTGGCGTGTTCCAACAGTAAGTGGTAACAAACGGGCCTTTGTTATGTGCAATATACTTTTTTGACTTCATTTTACAGTCAAACTCCAGGGGTCCCCAGACCACTGAGATTGCTAACCGTGCGACTGAAGTAGGGTAATGTCGGTTTTGTCAAGCACTCGCCTCTAGCAATTGCATTTCTGAAATCTATGTTTCACTCAGAACTGAAAGCGACTGTGTGATTGATCGAATGCTCCATCTTAACAATCAGGGCCGTGCCCTCATTTCCCATACATACTCATTTTAGCATAAGTAGTATGCAAATTCAATCATTTCAATTTCATCACAGCCCAACTGGAATGTAGGAGACACACTCTGGAGACTCTAAAGATGGCCTTCAGCTTAAAAACCAAACTCATAGCATAACTTTAATAAGCCTCGGGTCTCAGAAAATATCCACAACAAACGCATATCACAGTAACTAGCAAGAATACTTTTTTTTTTTCCCAACTCATCAACGAGTTCGAAATTCTTTTGTCATTTACTTTCCCTCATGTAGCTGAGGGAATTGTTTTCTTCTGCGAGACACAAATTAAGATATTTCACTGCTTGTTAAACAGCGACCAAGCTATTCTTCAAAATATCAAATTTTGTGCTCTACAGGTTTGCAACAAGGACGTGTAAATGATTACAGAATTTTGAAGAATTGTTCCTATAATACCATGATATAAACACTACTGTTCAAAAGTTTGGAGTCAGATTTAAAAAAGACATCTCATGCTTCTTGTGATATGCGTTTTGAAGATTATTCGATGAAAAAAAGCTCATTTTAATTCATACTTGCTGAATAAAATGAATCATTTAAAATCTTGCTGACCCTAAACTTTCAAACAATAGTGTTGTATTGTTTCTCCCAGATATAGACATCCGAACACAGACAGGTTGAATGCTGGGACAAAGGTTGTGTATATACTGAACAAGCAGGAAATGACAGCAGTGGAGATGAGACAGGTAATGGAGGAGACGTTTCGTGAGACACATTTCAGCTGTCTTACCTCGTATCGGCGAACCCCCTAGGTGAAGTAAATTGAATGCAAACAAGATTGAAGAGAAGTGTTAGTAGACAAGAGAGATAGACAAAGAGAGATAAGGAAAACAAAAGGGAGGGAATCAAATGAAAGTAAGCTTAATTAAACGGAAAGGAATCAAGTTGAGCCAGACTACTGCTCTCCGGGGATTAGTTGAATGTTGGCTGTCTGGTGCAATGGAATTAGCTCGGAAAAAAGATCCTAGGGCAAACTTTCTCTGTGCTACGATTCTGAGATAGTCTGCCAAACTTGACGCTTTAAGGAACATTTGCGGAGCTCAGTGAAACAATGTGTTTTCAGGTTATTTTTGTTCACGGCATTGTTCGGAAAAGTACAGACCATGGCAAGTTTGGTGTGAAAGTAGAAGAAACAGCTATGCTATAGCAGCAATGCTGTACAGGTGAATTAACGTCGACATGAAATTTGACTCGTTTTACTTCCATAATTTGACATTTCAAAGTTAAAATGGAATACTCAAGCAGAAATAAAAAAATGTTGAGCAGAATGTTTTAACAATAAATGGTATTTGATTACTTGTCACTTAACCGTTAACATTAGCTTCTAGAAAAGCTAAAATCTTGCTTCTTGCTAATAGTAGCATGAAATAATATAAGAATAGCTTTTTAGCTATTGGTAAACACTGCATAATACCTAATATGGTTCACTCAATTTTATGAACGGAAGAAACTATACGTGCAATGTAGCGGTTTTAGTACATAAGAATTATGATATAATATACATATAATAGTATATTATAATGAAAGTCATTGCATCACGTTTAATCAATTGCTATTGCATGCTATGTGAAGTCAGATGAAAAACTTTGAATCATGCACCTAGGAAAGATATGCTAACTTGACCAAACAGTCAAATCACAAGGTGAGGTTACGTTGGCATTACCAACGTCATTATCAGAAAATGCTAATCTATCAGAAATAAACAGCAAACATGCAAACGTCGCTATTCTCCTAAAGACTAAAATGGCAGTTAATCCAGATAAGACTAGCTTTATTGTTATAATTTTATTTTATGAGTGTCCTAAAAGGGCTGTAAAGCTTTGCGCCTCATGCCACGCAGAGATAAAATCGTTAAGGAAGCAATGTTTTGATCTTTGGTGGAACAGTACATTTTGTTCATTTGACTTTATGTATACCTAAGATGCATCTTGAAATATGAAAGATGAAGGATTCTGGCTTCAAAGCGGCAGTCTACACTTTCAGCTGTGTACTTAGACACTGATGCTAGAAACTAGAGAATGAGCTCCGCTGTGGACTTGCCCGCTAAATGAAGTGGATTTAGTGGAGAGGGATAAACTTTGAGTCAGTCAGGAGCCATTAATCCGGCCTGGGCAAAGTCCTGTTCATCCGTTTGATCCTAGGTCAGACCTGAGTGGTCTATCCATTAGGAAGGTCTGCAATGTAAATGGAGCGGTTGATCCTCTCTGCGGCATTCTCACATTCCCGTAAGGGTGCCTACAATTACCCTGACCATTTGCACGTGGCTTAAGACTCATTTGACGTTATGGCCAAGTCAATACATTTCTCCTTGCATGGTAAGCAAAGACAAATTGGCAGGACAAAGATCTGACATTGCACAAAAACAACTGACATTCCAGTTTTAATTATGTGGGAATACTTCATAGGTATTTATTAAACCGTAGTGAAACATTCAGAGAAGATAAGCAGTAAGTGCAAACACATCTATGTCTATATGTGTATCTATAAAAGTTTAGCACATTACTTTGCTACTGTGATTATTAGGCTAAAATAGTATGACATCCTTACCTGAACGAAGTTGTTTGATTCGCCCATTGCCGTTGATGTCTACAGGCAAGAAGTCTTTGAACCAAGTGATCTCTGGGTCAGGGTTCCCACTGGCGGCACAGAGCATTGTGGTTGTTCTTGTTCGCTCAACCACTTTCAGCTGAGGGCCCATGTCTATAGTGGGGAAACCATGAGGAATCTGGTTTTCTGCATAAAGAAGAAAAAAAAACAAAAGAGGTCAAGCTAGGAGCCAATAAGGGAATAACTTACAAAATAAGGATAACTATCTTGAAGGACTCTGATTGCTATGAACACTGTTAGAAATGTGAGCCAGATGTAATTGTCTTGCAAAAGGCAAATCCAGGACAAGTCTCATTAGTGCACTAAATCAATTCACATGCCAGAAAAAGACCTTCCTGTGCAATAATAAGATGAAAGCACGGCAAGGCTAATCCACAGGTCCTTTGTGTACCGTTACTCTAACGCCATAAGGATAAAGTTAAGTTTTTCAAGTTTTAGGTTTTACAATTTTTGTTTAACTTTGTTGTAATGTAACAAACTCATAACAACTGCATTCATTTGTATATTGTATTGTGATTGCCCTTTTGTTTATTACATCTTCATATCTACTCTAAAAATGGTGGTTTCACGAATTCGCACTTCCTCGCACGAAGCATGCTATCCAGGGGGCAAGCCAGGAGATCGGCGGACTCCAAGCCCTATTAGACTGAACCCTGCGTGGGCAGAGCTCGGTGTTCGGCTCGAACCCGGCATGCCCCTCTGCAGAGGATGGTACGGAGCGAAGGTGGAGAAGGGGAGCTGGAGGGATGTGTAAACGAGACACGGAAGGAAAGGAAACAGGCTTATTTAAGATGGAGGCGATTAAACTTGATTGGAGAATGCGGAGCCAGCCGTGGCTAATCATTCATACCACAACTGCACCCTTCCCTAATGCAGAATTTAATTGATGCAAAATTGTAGCCTAAAACTGCTTACCTAAACTTTAACATCTTTCATTCGCTGTCTCGCAAACACTGATGTTTTTTTTTTTCGACAAATGCAAATCTAGTTGGCAAATAATGCTTTGTCCTTCAATGGTTTGGAAAACACAGTTTCCCTTCTGATACAGACCGTGACACCTTTCAGAAAGAAGTAACAGAGCAAAGTATCAACATTTGCATAATAAACACAAATTATACGAAAAATATGAAAATGAACAATAATTATATCAGAATCAGGATAAGCAAGGAGGAAAGGCTGTAAACATATGGGTTCCAAGCACATGAGAACACGAGCGATTCTATGACTGTGGCACTTATAAAAAAAATATTCTTTTTTTCTTCTCAAACATTCACACAAATGTTTGGATGTAAGCCCAGCATGCACAATATTCACACTTTCAATAGCAACAACGTTACCGCAACATTGCACTCTCTTTGATGCCAAGGTAAGCCAAAGGGTAAGGCTGAATTATTCCGTTTGAGACAATCCTCTACACATGACAAACATTCCACCACTTCTAAAGTCTACAGGGCACAGCAGAAAACTTTGATTTATCTTGTCTTCTCATTCTGGTGCGTTAAACATTAAATCATTGGTGTTTCGATCCTTAAAGCATCAAGCAATGATTCTCAAATAGCTGAATTGAAAAGCTCTCACAAAAGACTTCAAATTCAAGGAACTAGTGTTCCAGGACAATGTAAATCAGACACATTTAAAACACAGTGGGTAAACCTCAAAAGGGTTATTTCACGAATCGCTGGCTCTCTTATGAAAACATTGAAAAAGGAATAATTTAGGAGGCGGAAAATGTTGCACCGAATTCACGCTGGAGGGAACTTTGCAGTACAAGGTAACTTGGAATATAAGGCTGTTCAAGTTATGCCTCATTAAGAAGCAAAACGTAGCAAGATTATTATTTTTTTTCCAAGTGTGACCTTCAGAAACCACAGGGAGGGTGTGCTGTCATGTATCGAGGCGTACATTTCTACCTCAGTGTGCTCAGCAGAGGTCAACTACCTGTAGGAGTGTGGGTTGTATCACTATTCTGATCCTTTTCTCTGAGCGGCTTCTGAATAAACAATTGAATATATTTTCTTGAAAAAGAACATACAAATAATACCTACCAAGTGTCACATAGTCAGCATGCAAGAGAGGAAACGGAGCACACAAGAACATCTGAAAGAAAACCAACTGTGCTGTTTCTCCTGAGTTGAGTGTAACATTTTTTTCAGACTCCTTTATCAGTTGGGGGAAAAAAAATGGCATTTTAAATCACAAAGTGAAGAAAAAAAGTTTAAGTGTATTGGAAAGCAAAGTAATGGACATACTTGTGCTATTTGTTTATATTTGAAGAGTTTATTTGAAAAAAAAGATTTTTTTATTTTCCAAAATCATGATTTGTTTTGTTAATTTATTTTTACCTGTATTTATTTTGTTATTTTTAACCAAATCAAAATAACTGCACTTTAAATGGAATGCGCAATGAAAAAACATGTTTTAGAAAATTGTTAAAAATGGAGTTATCTGTTTTTGCAAATTAAATCTTATAAATGTTAAATGCATCCTATTTTTTTCTTTTTTTACTACATGAAAGTAGTGTTAGTCTTCTAATACAACCTAGTGGTGTGGATGAAGTAACAAAAAAACATTCTTGTTTATGGACGCCACTGCAGAATTTAGCTTTCAGACATAAATCATTTATTTCACAAGTGAAAGAGCCTAATATCAGGATTGTTACTGAGAGCAAATGAGTAACATTCATATAATCATGTGACCTTAACATGGCAGCCACCATGACTTTGACATGACCATTTTTATTAGGCAACTAATGTGTCTGAAGTCTTCATCTTACGAACATTGTACTACTTGTTTACAGTACCTACGTATCACTACTCAAAACTTTTTAATGAGGGAAACAAAAATATCTGACTGCATCTTTTAAAGCATGTTACTAATATTTTGCTTGTTAGTTATGTTTATAAAGACAGATACTTCCTTACAGGAATAGTGAGTTCTAATAAATATATGGTATGTGAAGGCAAAAACAAATGAGAAAGGATGGATTTCTTCCACAAACGAAAGGCACAGCGGGAAACAAACTGATGGTTAGGCTTTTGCATTTCCTAAATAAAAGCTCCATTCCTGAAAGCACTTTTATCACTTACACCTCTCTACTATGCATGAGGATTTAAAACAAAAATAAACAAAAACAGAAGACCCAAGGCTCAGAAATGCGTTTTTAATACAATTCTTGTGTGCTCATATTGAGTCGAGCAAGGACTCCATTACTAAGATGAATAGGTAAGAGGGGAAAAAAGTCTAAATATCCCGCTCTGTCCCAAATCTCTGCCGCATCATACATGTGGGCGCTGCAGCAGATGGCGGTTTGAATTTAAAAAGCCTGCCAAAGCTAGTTTCATTGTTTCTTTGAAGCAGTTATGACAAGGTGTTTGGCTCTGACGGGGTGATACATTTGGTGGGTAATTGGGATGCCATCTTGTAAGGAGTAAAGAGAAACTTGAGAGCGGACGGAATGAGGAGAAAGTAGGAGGAATGATGAGAAAGCTTTGCAGGAATGTCTCTGCACACAGTCAATAGAGAGAAACCGAACTTTAATGGCACTGACGTCATGTGCTGAGATTCTCTGCTTGTGTTGCAGAGTTTTATTTTACCTTTGTCTGAAAGGTTACGCAATCGACTGAGGTCATGGTATATGAGAAGCAGCAATCCTGGCAATTACAGACAAAGAGTACCGGCTCAGGTTTTTATGCAACGTCAACACCTTATTTGTATCATATTACTTTAAAAATGCAGTTAAGCCTACTGGCATTCGAGGGAAACAAAGATAGCAGCTCCGACTGTGATGCAAAGCGTCATGACCATACCAAAACATTGTCTATCGTTCACGCATCAGGTTCTGCTTTCACACTGGGTGCAGCTCTATTGTTCGTTGGTTGTGATGTTTGCGTATGTGCACTAATATTTTAAAATATACTGAAATAGAAACAGTTATTTTAAACATTTTGAATTGTAGTGTAGTCGTGATTAGAGATTACATTACAATTCTAAGAAAATGCAATTTCAAATAGTTTTTTATATTATGCAGGTCTTCCTTTTAAGCTTAAATTTGAGTTACTTTAAAAAATTTTTCCCCACTATTTACAAATATACACAAAGTCACTGTGTGTAAAACATGGGCTAATTTTCATTTCTGGGTCTCTTTAAAGCTTATAGGACCTCGTGACAACCTCCATAAACAGGTGCCACAGTAACAATAGTATCCCTGATAGAAACCAATCAAATTTTCTTCCTGAATGGAAAATCTACTGTTGCATCCAGAGACCCAGAGCGGGTATTTAATGAGACCTTACTAGAGAGATAAGATCATGCAGGCCCTTGCAGATGGCAATCTATTGTATTATCTCCTCGGCTGTGGAACCAGTCCAGAAGCAGCCCAGCTTTATCGATGCATGTGACCACAAAAGGGAGCTAACAGAGTAGCATACCACAAACCCATCTGTAATCAGTTTTGTGGAAACAGAAGGAACATTGTTCTTTGTGAAGCAGTAAATTACGAGCTGAGACTTATATTCAATGCTGTGAGCAATCTGATAAAGGTGAAACACAGAGGCTTGAAAGTAGGCGATCTGATATTTACAAAAGTTGAGTGCTGAATGAAGCCAACGAATCGCAAACAATGGAGGGAGAACTAACTCTGCATCATTATGAAAACAAAGCGACGTTGTTGCCAAGAAAATAACAATGGTGTTTCAGGTGGTCGGGAGTAAGTAGGACAAAACATCCTAAAGGCAGAAGAAAAAGAACGGTGAACCCAGTTAATGTGAACAAGGCTGCCGTAAATGTGCTTGCGATATGCATAGGTTTCATGTCCTGAATGCTGGGTCAGAGTAAAGAGGGACACAACACGCATTACAGTCGATCCGACATGAGGAGTTGTGGGGGGGTCACGGTGGGAGGATAAAGAGGGAAATGGAGGACAGGAGGGGTACATGCCAACCTCCTGCCAGCTCCAATTACCAGGGAGAATAGAGCATGGCATGCAGGGTGATGGGTCTAATCAGAACCCCGCTGAAGAGACAAGTCTCTGTCCTCAGACCCCACTGTGAAACAGCCCGAGTGCTCTCCACGTCCACGTCAGCCAGAGTTATTCTCACCCTGCACAAACAAGTCGCTGCAGAAGAGGATGCTCAAATAGTGATGAAGCACCGTGGGGCATTCACACCGAGAACAAGCCGTTCTTTAGAGATGGATCACGCACGCTTAGATCCATCACATGTGCTTGCAGAAATGTCCATGCTACATGCTAATTCTGTTTAAAGGGATAGTTCACACACACACACACACACACACACACACACATTCACTCTAATCCAAACCTGTATGAATTTCTTTCTACTGAAGAATACAAAAAACATCAAAAGGATGCAAAGTAGTACATACGACCTTAGAGTTATATGCCACATCTTTTCAAATCATATGTACATTTGGTTATGCTAAAAAGTGAAATTTACCAAAAATAACCATACATCTCAATATATTTAGATTTATCTCATTATCATTTCAAGTCATACGGACAACGTTTGCTTGCTACACAGAGCACAATAGCAAGACTGCTATTTTTTTCTTGTGCATCCTTTGTGATACATCAGTGTTCTTCAAAATTATTTTCTTAAAGATATTGTCAAAAACATATTCCTTTAAACCTTAATTTAAAACTGAAAATTCTTTCATCATTATCCAATCATTAGGTCATTCCAAACCCAAGTCTTTTGTTTACCTCTGAAAAAAAAAAAAAAACGTTACAGCTTGAAGAGATATTTTTCCCTCAATTGAACATCCACATAAACAAAACTAGTTTGATGCTTCAAAGATTCATTTTCTGTGTGGTGACGTCATTTCTGAACTGAATCAGGAAGACAGGGTGGTACATATCGAGTAGCCCCACCCCCTTTTTTAAAATTACCAATAGCGTTTGTATCTGCTCTGGCCAGAGCCACTGAGCTCGGTAAAGCCACATACAGAAACACACAAGTGAACGATCTCAGCGGCAGCTACAGCGTGTAGGGGGCAAGCACTTCAGATTCTAGACAGCATTTGATTTGTCAGAAGATTTGATGAGAGGCTGAAGTATGAGGGGACATCAAAAAAAATGTTGATCCGTTGTGGCGAAAGTGACGGAACTGCAAGTTTTGAACACTTATATTGTCTAAATGTAAATTTGTCACTGTTTCACTTGTTGGACAAGCGGGTATAGTTGAATTGCCATTTACCATGTTACACAAAGCTAAAGCAGGCTTCAAAAGGCTGGAAATGTAGCATATAATGTATGGCTGCAACTAACGATTATTTTGATAATCATTTAGTTGGGCGATTATTTTTCGATTAATCGGATAAAAATTAAACGCTTCTTTAATTTGATGTTTTGCTTATAACTATATAAAACCATATATATAAATAGTTTAAAAGACACACTGGCATATTCAGTTGTTAAGATATAAACAGCTAAACTAATGCAATTTTGTATAATAAAATGATATACTGTGTAAAAACACAGTAAATTACGTTTAAAAACAGATTTGCTAGTTAACAAGTTAACTTTGTAGTGGACTTAAAAAAAACTGTAGAAATGAAAAAAAGCTAATAGTCACAAAAGTACTATTATTTGCATTTGCTGAAAACCAGCGAAGTACCAAAGTAACAAATTTTATCATAATATTGTGTATTTGATGTGTTTCTTGTTTCACACTCACCATATGCGAAAATAAAATCCACAAAAACACATGAATTACACAAGTTTTTGCCCAAACTTCAAAGGCCTGTTAAATGAATAAAACTAGAGGCAGGAGGGACTGTGGTACTGCCATGCCATGAAAGCTTGGTCTTGCATAGCGTGCAGGTTACCCTCGTCTTAGAGGCTTTTAATGTAAATTGCTCCCATACCTTGAAGGAGTTGGGGGGCACACTTTGTCATGCAGACGCTTCTGTAACCTCCATTGCGCGAGTGGCTGTGTATCCGTCTGTATTTGTGCATCTTGTGGTCGCGCTTCTCAGTAACGTGAGCAGCTCAACTAATCAATAACGGCATTCGTTGACAACGAATCTCATTATCGATAATTATCGATTTTAGCGATTAGGTGTTGCAGCCCTAATATAATGACCACTATTACAATGGTACAATGGTTACGCTTTCATCCTTTTCAAAGAATCAACTTTCTTCAAAATTCCTCAATTTGCCTAACACAGAAGAAACAGAAAAGATATGTGAACTATTCCTTTAAGCATGTGGATATTTTAGTTGTTATTGTTAAAAATAAACACTTGGACCGGACATCCTTTGCACTGAATCTGTCTACTCAGGTAAGGCAACATTTTGTTTAAAAACACTGTTGTATTTCTGTAAAAGTCTTGACAGTTCTTGAGAAACAAATGTCCTTGTAATTTCCTGAGAGTGTATGAGAGTGATGGATGACAGCAATTAAGGGTGACATCTCTTTTGATGGAAGGAGCAGAAGGGTTTCTGTAATGATATATGACAACAGAACACCATCCATTTTACTACATATCTTTCCAAAGAGAGTCCAGGTTTGTCCTTTTTACATTATTCAGCTTGCAAAAAATCAGCTTCACTGGCACATCACTGGATACTTAAATACAACAAATTAGATGCCTTGTCTACTAAGAGTGTAAGCAAAATGAAAATCAAGCTAGAAACAATTGCTTATTCTGTAGTTGCCCGTTAAACTAGGACAAAAATTACTTCAACATCGGAAAAAATACATACTTCACCTTCAAATTAGATCATTCTCTCACAACACAGCACTAACAAATAACACAATTCTAAAGAATCAGAGCAATTACAACTGAAAGACGACAGGCACAGTATCCGAACAAAACAGCATTCACTCATGCAAGATGACATCAGTGTTAGGTGATATCAGTGACAGTCTGATATCAGACGGCAGAACGCGGCTTTGCCTGCAGGCTGATGTACGAGATAACTTTTACATGCTATTATATTTGCATTTTTGGAGACAAGACTGAGTGCTTTTAAAATAAAGCCAGGCAGATGAAACATTCAGCTGTTTAGAAAAGGTTCTGCAATTTACGTACATACAGTATATTCAGACAAGTACATGTATGCACAAGCACAGAGGCTCAAAAGCCTTACATTTTAACAGGAAATACTTTTATTCAGCAAGATGCATTAAATTAGTCATCAACGTTTTTTGACTAATGTTACAAAATATTTATTTGAAATAAATACTGATTTTTCCATTCATCAAGAATCAAGGGAAAAAAATAGCATTACAAATATGATTTAATTAATTTATTTATAACTTAAAATGTATATATATATATATATATATATATATATATATATATATACGCATATGTAAAATGAGTAATCCTCAATTTTAATAGCTTTTCATAATTTTAAGCTTCTTGATAAATGCATGTATTTTTGCCTTGGGAATCACAAAATTCTTCAAAAAAAAAAAAGAAAAAGAAAATCTTACCAACCCCAAACTTCTAGAAGTATCTATACAGTAAGTATAATGACATCAACTTAAATATTTCATTTATTTCTACAATGTAAAGTTAATGAGTATACTGTACTTGTAAGAGCTCATCACAACGTTTTATGGGACTGGTTTACGCTGACTACCTTATGATGATGTATTTATGATGCTGTAGATAGTTTCAGTGTACAGTGATTATGTAGTCCGAACGGGTTTGAATGAGGTCAGATCTCCTGGTTCACTTTAATTGTGAGCACTGCTAGGAATTCATACTGCAGATAGAATACAGACTCTGCATAATCAATAGTTGCCCGAAACATCCTTACCTTTAAATGGTATAATTGGGCATGTGGATCTGCAAGCTCACAGACACATGTAGTAAATAAAGCAGCGTGCGTAAAGGTGAACCGCACCCAAGGAGTGGCGGAGTCCCGTCTGCAGTATTTCAGCGGCATGCTGTTTATCTAAGTCGGCGGTGAGGAAAGAGGTGTAATGCATGCCATGACCTTTGAAATAATACACTTTTTCTTGCTAGACCAGAATATTCAGGCCGACTTCCCTCCAACAGTCACTTAATCAATGTTGGGCAGGTGTGACGTTGGTCTCTCTCCCTCCTTAATCAGCATGGGTCCACCCGCTTCTTGTGTCTTGGTATGATCTACAGCAATGCCACAGGCACATAGCTGTTATTTATGCTACAGCACACGGGTTTGTACATAACAGCACATGTGTGACCCATTACCACAACCGAAGGGTGATCTGCTAACTCCACTCAAGCAAACGGCTCAAGACAGCCATGACAGCCGTGTGGAAATCACACGACTTGCTATCTTTTAGAGTGCTTTATTTAGAAGTAGAGACCATGCTTGGTCTTATATTGGCAATTAGCAAACATTTTTTTAGCATATGTTATAAATACATAAATATACATAATTTAAAATTCATTATCTGGCTGATCACATTTTCTTAGCTTACTAGAAATGCACAGTTTATTGGTGGCTATATTGGTGTTATAAATAAATAAATAAATAAATAATATATATATTAATATATATATATATATATATATATATATATACACACACACACACACTATTTTTAAAAAGGCAGATATTATTAGTATATTTCATTATAAAATACAGTAAAATGTTAATATATAATATTAATTATATTATGATCACATTATTATAAAAACAAATACAATTTAAAAAAGCATATTTCAAACACAGATTTAGAATTAAATAAAATTTTAAAAAGGAATAATGATACGTTTAGAGGTTGTTATAATATTTTAATGTTT
>JAUMHI010000034.1:5796647-5822139 GCA_032359435.1 Enteromius unitaeniatus
ACACAGATTTAGAATTAAATAAAATTTTAAAAAGGAATAATGATACGTTTAGAGGTTGTTATAATATTTTAATGTTTTTGAAACAAGAGTGAACAAACAAGACTGCATTTAATTAATCAAAGCTGCAGTGAAAAAAAAGAAATATTAGTATGAAATATAAGAATTTATCATTAATATTACCATAACAATTATTTTAATATATTTTACAATGTAATTTATTCCTCTGAGAGCAGAGCTAAATTTCAGCATTACTAGTGGCACATGATCCATGTATGCATTTACTTGATCGAAAATACAGTAAATAATAACGCATATTATAAATAAATAAATATGAATTATTTAAAAGCTAAACATGTCCTGTTTAAAAAACATAAAAGACGATCCACAGAAAAAAAAAACACATGCAGTGACACATTCAAAACACCTTTTCCAGTTTAATTACTTCTAATAGAGTTCACTTTAAAGTAAATGAGAACAGTGTAAGATGACAGCAGCTGTAAATGAAGCTCCCTCGGCCCTGTGTATGTGACAGCCTTTACTTATTCTTTCAGAATAAGTAGAGAGCCAGACAGAACATCACAGATCACACACACGAACCTCTCTATTAACACATCTTCTCTTTAGGTTGTGCTAGAGCTCTGACATTAAGCTAATCATGCTAAACATAAAAACAGACTGCATTAGCTGCCACTCCTCCTGCATCCTGTCAAATCAACAACCTGAAAGACGGATAACCACCAAACAGTGTGTTACTTTCACAGCTTTGGAACGTCCTGTGCCTTTAGCTTTTTTGTTAGTTTTTTTCCCACCCCAGTTGCATCTTAAAACAAGTTTTGAATACACTTTGCTTAAGTAAAAGACTAGATTTGAATATTTTTGGCTCATTTGCATTTTACTCTCAGATACCAGTAAAAAGTAAATATATCATTGCCATTATATGCCAATATATTTTAAAGAACTGTTTAAGATGAACCCTTATGCTCATTAAGGCTGCATTTATTTGATCAAAAATACAATAAAAAACAATATTGTGAAATCACAGACTTGTTATACGTGACCCTGGACCAGAAAAACTCGAACTCTAAATTAGATTTTTCTTTTCTTAAAATTATTTGAATATTTTCATGTTCTATGATTTGTATTTTATTTCATAAATATATCTAAACTTAATTTCTGATTTTTAAAATGCATCGCTAAGAACTTCATTTGGACAATTTTTGACCCTCAGCTTACAGATTTTCAAATAGTTGTATCCTGTCCTACTCAGATGGCAAACCTTCAAAAAATGTACACTTGTTACTGGTTTTGTGGTCCAGGAACACATAACAATATATTTATGGATTAAATACCAGGCATATAGTGAATTTACCAAACAAAATGACATTTTAATCAAATGCTTGTTTAATTAGGCAGTAAACAGCTTGATATCCACACTTCTGCAACCTAAATTATGCACTTAAAGAAGGACAGCCTCATATTTCACTACCTGATCACAGAATGTCACATATTTTTACCTTCACTTCTACCTCTCCCGTTCACCGTATTACATTTTTCAATTTACATTGCTTTTGAAAGTAAAAGCTTATGACCATTTCAGCCTGAAGCTACACTGACCAGGCTGTCGGACATACGACGATTCAAAGTGTGAACTGCTCCAATTACGTGGCCTAGTGAGCATAGCTGTCAAAGCCACAGGGCTGCTTATTCACAATTACCAGAGCAACATCAGTCAGAGAATAGCCGCTACAGACAATATCTATAGATTTAAAGCCTGTGTCCCACATCTGAGGTCGTTTCCTCCCAACTAAACTGCATTGACTGTATAGACAAGGCTTGGTAACGTATCTGCTGTACAGTGACTCCAATGAGATGTGGCAGCTACAAACATGTTTCATCAGGATTAATTACTGATGTTAGTCAAAATTAGGGAAAACAGCTTTTAATTAGGTTGGTGCAACAAGCCTCAGGTTAAAGTCGGAATTCAAACTAGTCTTTATTCAAAAGCCAGTAATTGAAGTTAAACCACAAAGCTCTAAAAGCGGCAGGGATGCCGATACAGACTCCAGGTGAGTGATTCAACCCAGCCATATTGCAGGAGTCCTTGGGAGAGGCCGCCCTCGACAGACGCAGTTTGTAACTGTCAAACGCTCATGATCTACAGCGCTGGGCTTCAAGCCAGCAGATGGTGGGAGAAATTAAACTCGTGACATGGACCGTTGACTGGAGCCGGGGAAGCAGTTGGAGACCACACCTGTAAAGCAGAGGGGGTCTGCGTGCGTTGCGTGAGAGCGCTTCCCTGGAATGTGCATAAGCAAATGATGCCCTTCCAGGAAAACTCAAAGTTTTCATTCAGGAACATGAACTGAACTGTCATTCTTCACGTCAAGACAAAAATTTGAAAACTTGCTGTAATGAAATGCGAAGTCGATGACAAATGGTGTCAGTAACATGGTGGGCGATACTGTTCCAGATTGGTCTTTGCCTTTACTTGACTAGGTGGAAAAATATTTTGAACTGCGAGGGATTGAAAGCCAAATCTTCGTTAGAACCGGCTTTGTAAAAAAATGATATATATATATATATATAGAAACTGCTACCTAAAAACATTTGGTGTCGTTAACAATTCTAGAATCTGCATTGTTTCACCGAGGCAAAAAAAAAAAAAAAAAGTCAAATAAATAAATAAATGAAAGTAATAACCAGAGCCTCCTGAAGCATGAGTGTGATTCATTGTTTCTTGTGAATACTTTGCAGCGGAAAGCCTTATGAACCCACTTGCCCTCGCATATGTGCAACACATGACATGCTTCACAAACTGTTTTGGTAAATAAGCTCAAAACAGAACTAAAAATAAGCTATATAGATTTAGAAGAAATAAAGTCAAGACAGCTGTTGGATGCAATAAATGTGAACAAGCAGTAACTTGTTTTTTCTAGAGAATTGTACAATATAATCTGATCCGATAAGAACTGAACAGTTCTAGTGTGTGTAATCTGAAACTAAACAAGCTCCTGCTAGTGAATGGTTTTCCAATAAAGTTCATTCTTTTTTCCTTAAAATTACAAAGAACTGTTGAATGGATACTCATTCACTGACAATGTGAGTAATGTTTATCAATTACACTGTCGAGTTGGAACTATTTTGATAGACAGGAGCTCCAGGAGTTACCTGTAGAGCTTTTGAAGAGGGTTTTTAATGAGGAAACCGCATCCTCAATATACAGAAAATATTCCACTGATCCATGAATAAAAAGCATTCCTGTGGCTTCAGAGGACACTGGGCGTCTTTCTAATTCCTCACTTTGTGACATATGAGAGCATGTACATCATCACATCAATATGAGATAAGAAAAGAAATGGACAAGCCAAAAAGGAGATGATTTAACTCCTTTTTTTTTATATATTAGAAAAAGTTCCAGGAAAAACGTAGCCAGAATTATACCTTCTGATCGTGATTTAGCGGATGGAATGAAAATGATTAAACCGAACAAGCCAAAAGGTACATGTAGCTGCTCTGCATTCAGTCTCCGTCGCAGTCCTTGAGTGTCAGTAATGTCAAATCTCTCCGCTACAGAGAAATGAGGAGCACAAATGGGGTGCAGCTAGACAAAGTCATTATAAATTCACACGGAGGCCCATGTTGGCATCAGCACAATGTGATTACAACAGAGGCATGGCAAATTTTTATTCAACAAGCAACAGCTGTGAGCAACAAACGCCCACAACCTTGGTGCAAGTGCAGCCTGAAGTTGAAATGAAAGCTGCTGGTATTCCTCACGACGTGTAGTGTGTGGCGACACGCAAACCCTGAAGCTGTGTTAGGACGCATCAGTGGCCCTCTAAGGGAAAGGAGTTGTTCACGCTTCTAGAGCAACCATACAAATAGTAATCACAACAGAAATGCTCTCATAATTGCCATCTGTTTAAATGGGGTTCAATTATGTTAAGTTCACATTAATTGTTTAGCGATATGATTCAAGTAGCTAATTAGAAAGGCAGACGCAGTGACTCATGCTTTCCTAAGCTGTGCATGACCAGCTAAACTCAGGTGGGAGTGATTCCTGCGACTCAAGCAAGTTCTAGCACATTAACACAAGTCTGTAAAGCAGGTCATTCAACATTAAGAAGTGTAGCTCACTTAAGTACATAATGGCTTGTTGTTCGTGAGATATGGTAATCCTCCCCTTTCACTTCGCAACATTCAACCAAGCAGCAAACAAAACACTAAACTACTTAAAGGAATAGTTCACCCAAAAGTTTAAATCCTGTCATCATCTAGGAAGATATTTAAAAAAAAAAGTTTGTACGCAGGCTGTTTTGGGTTACCATTGACTATTGAAGACTATTAAAGGCTACAGCCTGCTTACAAACTTTTTTCAACATATCTTCCTTTGTGTTTGCAGGAACAATGAAATACATACAGGTTTGGAACTACCTGAGTAAATGACGACAGAATTTTCCTTTTTGGGTGAACTGTTCCATTAAGGTTGTGTTACGTTTAACTTGCTCTCTGAAATACTATTCTAATCGTGCGTCAACTGCTTTCCCACATAACTACACTCACTTCTCTCATATCACTTTAAATAGTTCTCTCAGTTTAATGTTAAATGGCAAATCTAATTGTGTTTATGGTGCCGTAATGACTGGTTGAATGGATAACGTGAAATACACCTTCGTACTGCATCCTTACCGTATTCATATACCGTGCAATCTCTTTTCCAAGAAAACAGAGACATGAAAGAAATGCTGTACCTATTGGATTTAAAGCCAATGTAAGCGCCACAGTTTGAACAGTGATCAAAATGAAGGTGTGATATTTCGGCCTAATATAATTTCTATGAGTTTAAGATGAGGTGATTGCATTTCTGGCCGAGATTCCCAAGACCCTCCAAATGTGCCGCAGAGGACATCCTTTAGTAAGTCATTAGAGAACATCATTATCATTCAACTTCTCCTTTGTGCTGGTCTTTCAGCATTGCTGTAGGACACAAATGATGCATTGCTTGCTATGAACAATGAGCTATAAATAGAGTTCATTTTGTCCTGCAGGATCCTGTGGGCGTACAGCTTATCCACTTCACTGTGGAAAGCTGCTAAAAGAGCCAAACTGCCTGCCTTCAATATGGCACCTCTCTCTTCCTCTCCGAACAGGGCCAGAGGACTCAACATTCATCAGATGATTTCTTCATTCAATGCTTCTAATTTCAACTAAATGGCCATTGTCTGCTCGTACACGGAGGTGAAAAATAAGATTAAAGGGGATTACACTGGGGGCACGTGTGTAATACCAAACACATGGTACTGGGGTGGAAAGGAATTCTGTGGGATATTTTAAGATATTCATTTTAATAGTGGCTGCATTTCTGACATTTCATCACATGCTCACGTTCCAGTCCGATGCTTTATTATTTCTTTGCACATGAATGTATTGATGACTTACATGCAATCCAGGGGCAATGGAAATATGGGTCAGGAGGTTATTCTTGACATGAAGGTTCACAACCTAATACACTAATATTGATGCAAGACACTATATACATGATTAATGTAAGAAACCATTAATCAAGACAATCCATGTAAATGTAAAATCAATGTACAACTGCTTTGACTAACAATAAATCTTTAGAAATCGTTATCTAATTGGTGTCTGCAACTTGTATGTGTACTTTGATTTTTTTTTTACAATCTACTAGCCATTTTAATTCAAAAATACTTAACGCAAAAAAAGTTATAAACAAGATTTTAGATACATATAAACATAGATACAAAGATAAGATAAGATAAACATAGATACATCTGTCAATAAAAATAAATAACTCCCACGCCACCTTCTGCTGTCATTCTCAACTATCCTCTCCAATTAAAGAAAAAAAAAAAAAAAAGCAGGAGTTTGAAAAAATACTGGTCAAAACACAGGCTAACAAATGCCATGTCTTACCTTCCAGCACAGTAAGTTTGGCACTGGTGTTAATTTCTCCCATGCTGTTGGTGGCTGTGCATTCGTAGATGGCCTCGTCTCTGTGAGTGCGCAGCGGCTGTATGCGGAGAACTGAACCCGAGCCATCATCAAATTCAATCACCTGAGAAAGAAAGACACAGTGACTGTCAAATATTTTTCTCTCTTCTCGTCTTAAATTTACGACAAACCTTCAGACAGATCGTATATCTTCAAAGAGCGCTGGGTCTTTAATCACTTCCCTCTGAACTTTCAGCCAAGTACTGTCTTGAGTTATTCGCCTAGAACTGCCACGTCTATCCATGGTGGATAATGTGACAACTGTTGATGGCATGTGCTTTATTTTCTCGTGTTTTAAAAATATATATATTTTACAATTTACACAAATTTCAGCCTTGCTGTGGCGCTGAAGACTTCAACAAGGTGTGTATGGGGCTAGAACAGGTTAATTGCTACCTGGTTTCATAGACAGGGCTTAGTATAATTTGTATAAACGCGCTTTAGAAAAACCATTACTAGTGTGCATCTTAAAACAAAGTGCAAGTTTCTTTTATTTGAAACAACTCAGATTTACATTTTAGTCTCGGACTAAACTGGGGTTAGTTTATTGAGGCTATTTAGAGATACTGCCTCATTTTGGTAAAGATTAGGGTTAGACTAAACACTAATTACATACAAATATTTTGACAATATTTGACAAAGCCGCTTCAAAAAAGTATTTGGACACTAAAGCCACACTTAAAAATGTGCAGTTTTGAAAGATTAAGAACTTTTTTGTAAGCAAGCAAATATGTAACACGGAATAAAATATTTCTACTTAACGAATCTATATAATCCCCCCCCCATTTTTTTTTTCTTTTTTCCATGTTGGAAAATAACGGTGCTTCATACTGACCCCAAAATATCCTAAGATTGGATCCTTGGTACATTCATTTAAAATCTCAACTCAAACCAAAAAACAGCGAAAACAGGAAAGAGATTAAAGGGAACTGAGGGACAACACAAAAGGTGGCGGACGTCAACACAAAAGAATGTGAGTATTGTGAAAACGACTGATGATGTCGAAGAAGAAAGGCATCATGATGAGGTGGAATGGGAGAGACACTGACATGCTAAGGAGAGGTAGGCAAAGACAGTTAGTCACCTCAAAGCGCTGGGAGCTAACTTTCTTTCCTTTCTTCATCCATGTGATCCGAGGCTTGGGCTCACCCGCTGCTTGGCACACAAAGGATGCCACTCCTCCCGAAATCCCCGTCTGGTCCTCTGGAGATTTGATGAAATTTGGCAAGCCTTGAAAAGTGAGGTAGAAAGAAAAAAAAAAAGAGAGAGAGAGAAAGAGAGCAGCCATTAGTTAGCAGCCTGAACTGAATGGTCGTCCAAAACCATGTTAAACTAGTTATGAACGAGGACAGAAACTGACAGAAAATTTTGCCTTCAAGTCACCTAACATATGTCAGACGTGCAGTGAAGAATTATCTCTGAAAAGGGTGAGACATAATTTTTTTTTGCACATGACCTAATTAAAATTGCATTTGTAGGAGAGTATTAAAATGAATCACGCAACATAATTTACTAAGGTTTGTGTTTGTCAAATTACTGGCATTTGTGCCATTGTTTAACACAGGAAAAAGCATGTTATAATAGCAGGTGCTAATTCGCGCTGCTCTTGGTTGATTGCGCTGGTCATTATGGAAATTATCTGGCTGTGTCTGTTCTTTAATGTGCAAGTTGTTAGTAAATCACCAGCAGAATTTTCTCCTCCCAACAGTGGTTTGATGGAATTACGCTCAAACGCTAATTTGCCCTGTTTAGGAAATCTGACCTTGAACATGTATTTTCTAATTTCCGGTCCTGGAAACAGAAAATAATCACTGTTACTATGACTTAACCGCCAAAGGTGGCCCCAAGAATTTCCAAACACTACACATAGACACGTGGACTCAAAACAATTCATTCTGTATTCATACATTATCAATAGTATGGCTAAAGGCTTTAAGCTAAACAACATTCAGGGTTGTTTTTAAACAGGCCGGTCGGAGCACGCTGCAATTCATGGTTTTTTTTGGGAGAGCAGCTCACACACCCTACATCTTTGTCATGCATTTACAATACAAACAACAATGGGACGCGTTTCATCACTGCTCAAGCTAGGTAGGGCGGTGCGAAGATAAAGACCCACACATATCGGCTGACTCACTTCAAACACGCAATGGCTTGCTTCGAAAGACACTGACGCCAGATCAAGCAGAGCAATTTGGCAGAATCGCAGCTACTGCGCAACATTCTGCGGAAATAGTGGGTGATGCGGGTGAAAAGTCAGTCTCACGGTAAATCCAGATATAAAGGTCACGCCGTACAGATATTATCCAAAAAAATACAAGCAACTCTTTATAGTTGTTCTCTCAAGGGTGGGAAATAATCTTCAAGGACAAGCAGGCCAACGTTTGACATTATTAAACGTATGCTGGTCTGCAAGGACAGATTTCAACATGCTTTGTTTTTTGATGGACCTGTTTCCTGTAATACAGAAGAAAGTATACGGTTTTATTAATGTAATTAATTAAATGTTATAATAAACACAGGCCAAAGCAAACATTATTCATTTTAAAACTGATCCCTGAAAAACATCTTTAACCCGATCCTAGTTTATCAGTCCCATGATTTCTGATATTCTCGTTCATAAGGAGGAGGCCACAAAACCCATTATCAGTGAAACATCTCCAGTGAACCACGGGACACGTTGGAATAGATCACGGTGTCCTAGCAGGCGGTCCATGGTGGGAATCTAATCCTCTCTTAGTCAAGGGAGAGATAAATTACAGCAGTGTGGAGACTACATGCGGTAGTATATATGATTCTCTTGGAGGGAACAAGCCGAGGGAATACGGTGCCACCGCAACGGTGTCCTATCTCCTTTATACTCTGGGATCAGATGGGTAGTGCTAAAGAAAACAAAATCAATACCTAGTTAACATATCACAGCGCCTCCGGGTAAGGCGGAGAAGTACTGACTAGCAGACAGGGGGTGTTTGTTAAATCATCAGTACGGTGTGCCGGGCGGCTCGGGCTGCCCTTGCTCTAGGACATAACCCCCACTGGAGCTTTATCTGAGAAGACGACACACACCACTGTGAGACTGTTTGTGTGTACGCGCCTGTATGTGGCTCCATTGTAAAATCTAAGCCAATGTGTACCACACCAGCACCCCTATGACCCACAGGAGTATTGGCCGGCCTGACATTTAAATGACATTTACGTGCCGGTTCCTCTAGAGAGCGGTTTGATTGGCACCGCGGAGCAAAGCATACCCTCATAAAAGCCATTCTGGCCACTTTTATCTCCTTTAAGGAAGGTTTGAGCTTACGGCTTCTTCGTGGTAAGCTGCTGGTAGTTTAATGAGTAAAACCCCAACAAGATTCTCCAGTTACCTTACTGGGAGTTTCCCAAAACATGGATACTTGGGTGTGCATGTGATTTAAAGCTTGAGATTAGCGTCACTTTGACATTCAAGAGCGCTCTAACATCTGTCATGACATTCTATAAGATGTACTCAGCGTGTGGGGAGGGTTTCCCCCATTGTTTACGACCAAGGATCAGCGGGCATTAACCCATCTGGGCACATGTTTCTAATTAAAGTCTAATTAAACTTCTGAGAGTTTAGGCAAATGAAATGCATGAATGAAGCACAGAGGTCCTGGGGAAAGCGGATAATAAGAGTGTAGACAGATAGATAATTGGTTTGATCAAGACTTGTTTTTTGATATTCAAACAATTTCAACTCTGTTATGGGCTTTAAGAATAGCACTCTACACATTCACCAATAACTTTTGTATGTTTTGTCTGGATAATGAACACAGACACATTTACACAGACTGAAACGAGGAAGAAAATACATTAGCAGCTACTACTGCTACTACTTAGCGAGGGAATTGTGCATGTTAATGAAGGAAAGTGGAAATATTGACTACTACTCTACTACTACTACTACTTTAGAATAAATGTTTTACCATGTAATTGTGTAAAAACACACAAATTAAATAAATCATTTCAATCATAAAAAGACAGGATCATGTGTAAAACCAAATGCATCATTATTGTTTAGTTTAATTACAATGTCATTATAGTTAATTATTTTCAAGAACTTTTTTATTTCTCTATTTTCCATTTTTCTTTAAATATATATATTTTTTTTTACCCTTTTTGAAAAAAAAAAATTAATAAATAAAATAAAAATATAACCTTGGCCTTGTATAGAAACAACCTGGGCCAGATTAGTTAAAACTTATTGCGGTATTTATTAAACGTTTAGATCCAGAACCATTTCAATGGCCAGTGACTTTATCTTCTAGGTGCTCTTGAACCATTTGTAGAGCTCTCAAAGTCTCAAAGCCAACAGATTGGCGTAGTGCAGTTGTGCCCTCAACATGTTTGTAAATTGACAGAAGAAAGGTTCAGGGCTCAGGGTTACTTGACGCTCAAAGAGACTCTGTTGAGAGCACAGGTCATAAGAGAAGATGAGAGGGACCGGGCCCTGACCTCCCAGGTGGCTGCGCTGTCGTCCCAGTCCTTTTGTATTAACCAACTCAATAAATCCACAGGCGCCAGAACAGGTGGCCTTGGACACCTGTTGACATTTATTTCCTACAGACCAGAGTCATGCTTTAGACAGTGGCATGTGGCCAGGGTAAAGTGAGACAGACATGCGTGATGCAAAATCCCTGACGAGATGAAAGAACTTTACTTTTACTTGCGAACACGTTACGTGACGTTACGGCCATTTACAAAATGGGTAATTTAAGGGCTTCCCTAGAGAAAACTCTTGTTGCAAAATGCAACAGAATTTTAAAGGAATGTTTTAAGCATTTATATGGCTTTTAAGAAAAAAGGCTTTAGAGTGGCGATGACAAATGGACACCCGGCAATTAGCAGCATTCCAGCTCCGCAGAAACACCCGATCCGGATTGAGTACAAGGATCAATACGCAAAGCAGAGAGCCAACCATTCATTCTCATTAATAATAGATTAGCAAGTTATCATTTTCACTCGTGCACTGAGCGGAAATGTGTCCGATGCTATCAGCTGTGGTTGTTTTACTGAAACTTGTCCATTAACTGGGTTTTAGACCTTTTACAGGATTTTGCTTTCAATTAACTCTACATCAAGCCAGTCATTTTGCTCTATCGGTTCAATATTTCCACTTTCCTTCATTAACATGCACAATTCCCTCGCTAAATCCCATGCATTGGCATCTCTCACAATGTTGGGTATGCTTTTAGGCAAAGCAACTTTAAAAGTTGTCTGAAATTAATCTTATCAGTACTTTGCTTTTGCAGGACTTGAGAGAGAGAGAAACGCAGAATCCAATGGCCCAAAGAACAGAGATAAACAAATGATTGGATGAATGGGAAACTAAAAAAATAAAATTAAAATAAAGGAAAAATGATTCCCAGTGGGAATTTGTTCTCTAAGTGATCGCGGCGTTGTTGAGTGCGCCACTTTCTAATGTTATTAAATTATTTAGGAGAATGTGCAGAACACAAATTCTGAGCACAATTATGCCGTTCCCTCTGTGAAGAGCATTAAAGTAATGGCTTTCCTCCTAAGACACTGCTGGAGAATTATCTTAAAGGGATAGTTCAGCCAAAAAAAAAAGAAAGTTCTGTTATCGTTTACTCGCCCTCATGTTGCTCCAAACCTACTTCTTCTGTGGAAAACGCAATATCTTTGATACTCAAGTAAATGAGAACCGAGGCTGTAACAATGACAAAATAAAGTCCCCCACACAGTAGTCACACAGCTCTTATCTTGGAGTTATAAAACAGTTTTATGTGAGACAGAAAAATACAGTATTATTGACAGACGATATTGTCATACATTCACGAGGATTCATGAAACAGGTAGATGTGTAATAAATTAATCATTCTTTTTGAAATGATCCTGTTATAGACTCATCCACGAATCACATTGATACAACCCTCGAGTCAATGACATGCTCACACAAGACTCTTAATTTAGGAGATACTGGAAAGGACAAATGTCAATTTTCAACACAAGTTCATTGGAAAATTGCACATGTGGCAACATGCAAAACGACGAAGGGCAGAAAAACTGCCATTGCTAAAAAATGAATCACGTTGTTTCTTGCATGCTTGCATCACGTTAAAAGATAAAATGCTAAAAGGACTTTTAGACACAGAAATCAGGCAACATTTTACAATGTCGTTGCATATATCAAAGATGTTTAGGGGGGGAACAAAGTTTTATAGTTACATTTTTTTTTTTACATTTGTGTGAAAATTTTATTGAAAATATTTGTTGAAAGGTGAATGTTTTGTTGAAATAACATTATCTATAATAAACCAAACAGACAAAAGAAAAAAAAAGTGTTTCTAAAACATTTCTAAAACAGACATGATGCTGTTTCACTTGTTGTCTACAGTTCTGAATCATGGCCGGAATCTTTTATAGCTGGGACCACTCCATTTTTTGGTATCAAACAATGTGCAAATACAGTGCTGAACCTTGTTGTTCATCAACAAATACATTTGAGAAACTATATTGCTTCACTGAAAAAAAAGGCATCCACTATTCACTTAACGTTGGGTTCTTTAGGAAGCTGAACAAAGTTATCTTTCCATACAAACAAAAACACACTTTCACATTCTTCCTGAGGGAGTCCCATAAAGTACAGCCGAATGAAGAGCATTGATTGGGGCGATCTCATTCTCATTCTGGTCTATGCCTGCACAAGGGTGCGTGCTTTCGCTCCATTTGTTAATTACCAGTAAGTTCGAACTCGTGAAATGCCCATAAAAGGAGTTCCACCGTCGTCTACATCTTGAATTTATATATATATATATATATATTTTTTTTTTTTTTTATATATTTTTTTTTTTTCTCAACAGTGTTCATTTCAGTGCAGTGAACTGTATAGGTAAATTTTCTAACACTAAAAATAAGTAAAGAGACATCTTTTCAATGAGCCTATGTATTATATTTTGGTCTGTTAAGTCATTGATTTGCTTTAGGAGACTAATGTTATGATTAAATTTCATTGTAATTGCACAGAATTAAGTGACCAGCACATAACTCATAATTTTCCACTTTTGTGTTCCACAGAAGAAAGCAAAAAAAGTGCCAGAACTGACAGAAATTAAGATTAAATAAAGTTCTTACACTGTTTGGGTGGAGGGCACACATGTAGCCTCTGAGGAGAAAAAGCATTTACTAAAAGAATTAGCTCAATGTTCCCTCATGCGTCTTTGCCAAGTTGATGAAAAAAAGAGCTTCCTGTTTAATAGAGGTAAGCTGTATCATATGACCAGGCGGTTTAGTGGAGGTTTAGCATTACTTCAGCCTTTAAACCGGTGCCCATCATGAAGTCTTCAAAGCTGTGACTCATTATCTGTCTTACCCCACTGTCGACATGATATTGGATCAAAGACCGAGACGAGCAATCATGAGGGAATATTGTTACTACCTCATTACTCGGCCCTCATGATAGAACAATAGAGTTATTCTGCCTCGCAGAGAAAACCTTCCTGTTCAGATAGAGCCATCAATATTAAAACACACCGGCGCTAACGCGAGAGCATTCCAACTGGCGTCTCATAGGGCCATTGTTATGAGGAGCACAGAACATCGAAATCATGCGCACAATAGGCCGGTGCCGTCCGGGCCTCACTGTTGGCAAAGGGACAAGAGGAATGTTTGCATGAGAACACAGATAAGTGAGCATCACGCTTGGTTTCTAGGCTGAGAACTGTACTAGACAGAAGGTACAGAAAGTTCTGGGTCTGTACGCTTAGGGCAGCCAGGCACTATGAAAGATTAAGGACCCATGAAATATCACCAGATTGGAATTATTTTGAAAGGTTAACCCAAAGTGATGGCCCGAGAGCATTCTAGAGAGCCTCAGGAGCCTGCATAGCACAGGTACGTTGTTATCAAAGGCTGCAATTATGACATACGTGGTCATAAATCTGGCTGCTTTATTTGCTATGACCTGCACGTAATCCGAGTTAACCCGGCGTTTTCTCAGAGGACTCATCTAGTGGATGATGAGTTGTTGGAGAAATATTCCAGTTTCAGCTACACTGGAAGTGAGTAGTGGGAATTCTGCCTTTAAAGCGCAAATACATAAAAGCTCACATGGGAGGGCAAAATTCTGTCTGATATTTACTAACAATGCACAAAATATAAGAACACATACGCAGCCAGATCATTTCCATAATTACCAGCACAATCTACCAAGAGCAGTGCAAACCGCCACCTGCTTTAAGACTCGCTTCTTTGGGCGTTAAATAATGGCACAAATACCAGTAATTTGATGATTGATTTTAATACTCTCCTCCCAGAAATTTTGCTTGTTAATATTCAGTAAGGCAAGGAACAAAAATAATTGTAACTGCCTTTTCATCAATAATTCTTCACTGCATACCTTTAGTAAATCTTGAAAGTAGTCTTTTAAAGCCAAAAGACGGTTTGTGCTGGCACAAGCTGTTAGTAAATTATGCCCTATATATATGTTTTTTATAAAGTATAAATGTAACCAATATCGACCTATAGTGCTGAACTGAAAAGCCACTCATATTGACCAATAACCAAAATATCAAGCTTCCCTCATTCAGTCAAATGCAAGAATATTTTATATTTCAGTAGCACATGTTTAAGCAACACGGTCTTGCTGCTGTATATTAAATAAGTGTGCACATGTAACGGTTTTGAAAGTCTTTTTCATCTTCATGCATAAACAGCTCTGGGAGCACTCAGAGGAGGGAGGCAGGGCGCTGTTAAAGCTGTTAGTTAAAGGGCAGCCATCACCTTGGCACAGCCTGTGCCATTGACTGGCGGGTGGGCAGAGAAAAGCTTAAGTGCCCCCCGAGGAATGGATGCAAAACATGGATGTAGGCGATTAGTGGCTAGATGTTGGATCAATGGGGACCCATTATGAGTTACGTCATCCATCACAGTCAAAACCCCTCTCACCCACACTAACCAAATTAATGCAGCTTCCCAAGATAAAGGCCCCCTTCAAGTCCGCCCATTTACTGGTCGCACATCTTTACCTATGCTCTTTTCTACAAGTCTGAAGCATTTAAACCTTCACACCATGTGTCAGGAGAAAATTTAATTACAGTCCCTTTGGAATATAAACACAAATTGGGCCAGACTTGACTGGAATGTTCATTAAAATGAATTTGCCATAGCAGATTCAAAATTCAAAAAACTCAATGAACTGTCCTTTTCTTAATAATGGGATAATGGGAAATAAAAGGAACCTTAAGTGTTAACAGAATTTTTTTTGTGACCTTGGCCAGATCTGTGCCTTGCCACAATTCTGTCTCCGAGCTCTTCAGACAGTTCCTTTGACCTCATGATTCTCATTTGCTCTGACATGCATTGTGAGCTGTAAGGTCTTAAAGTTGTGTGGCTTTCCTAATCAAGTCCAATCAGTATAATCAAACACAGCTTGACGCAAATGAAGGTGTAGGACCATCTCAAGGATGATCAGAAAAAATGGACGGCACCTGAGTTAAATATATGAGTGTCACAGCAAGTACTTAAGACCATGTGATATTTCAGTTTTTCTTTTTTAATAAATATTAATGAGGGGAAAAAAATGAACGAATGATTTTAGCAAATGGCTGCAATATAACAGAGTGAAAAATTGAAGGGGGTCTGAACACATATATATATATATATATATATATAGACAATGACCGCTGTATAGATATTCATATCGGTCATGTTTAAATGTAATAAAGTAGGGTATTGATGCAAAATAAAGCAAAAAAACAACAACAAATAAGTAGGTCACTATATTCAATCTAATTGATAAATCCGAGCCTAATAATCACTGCAGTATTTTTAGCCATATTGTACAAAGTATGAAAAAAACAAAACAAAACATGCAAACAATGACAGAAACTTAATTTTTGAGTGAATTATTCCTTTAAATGCAAAAATATACATTACAATACATTATACAGTCAATCCAAAATATAGCCAGAAACAGCATCTAACCTGTAAACAGTCGGGTCAAGGCTACCCAAACAGGTAACCTAATATAAATGCTCTAAGTTTGGGGAAGCAGCCTCCCACAACAATGCGAAAAAACAAACAAAAAAAAAAGCTTCACTCAAGAGAGACAAAATATTCTACTCCAGGCACCATGAACAGAACATGTGGCGCATATTTCGACAAGAATGTCAGAACAGAGCTGTTTAGAAGAGCAACTCACGAAATGCAGAAGAGGATCAACACGAAATGTGGTTCATATTGCCAGCCTGCCCAATCCTGGAGGCCTGTGCACGCCAAGTGTGTGGGTCACATTGTACAAGAACAAAGAACATTAGTCATTGACAATTATGGGGTCAGCACAAAGGGGACAGAAAAAAAGGTTATGATGGGAGTCAGAGAAGGATGAGGAGAAGCCAGCTTTAATACAGATGAGAAGCAGGGGATGTGAATTCCCCACAACAAAATGTCATACGCTCTCAGACGCAAGTCTGTACTAATGTGATTAGCTGCTCATGTCTGTGATTACATAAAAACGCTTTATGGATATTAACAAGCCGAAGTGCCCCCACAACCCTCATCTAAGATGCTGTACAGAGGCTCTTGTAGAAGCTTCTTGACAATGCAGCAACTTTACAGTGCAGCCCCTACTTCAAAATGTGCACTGTGCATCTTTTCTCATTGCACATAGAGTACAGGAAATATCATGATTAGTGGAAGGGCATACAGTAAGTTCCAGACCACTAGCGGAAATAAGAAATGCACTGATATTACAATCCTGGTCAACAGATATTTAATTTAGTCTAAATAAACAAAAAAAAATAAAAAATTTAAAAACTAAAATCAATCACTTTGTGAACAGAGGCATTATAAAATACCTAAAAAAGTGGCCCGCAAAGTGAACAGCATGATGAATAAAGTGAGATCTGCTAAAGATTAAGAAACATGTAACAAGGTTAATAATTTGTAAGTCACGTTGGATAAAAATGTCTACTTAAATGACTAAAATGTAAATGTACATTAAAAAGTAAAAAATGTTAGATAAAAAGTCTAATAAATATAAATACAACTTAGATTAACATGCAAAAAAAAAATTATATATATATATATATATATATATATTTTTTTTTTTTAAATAATATTATTCATTATTTTTATATTTTAAATGTTTATATTTTATATATATGCCATATATATATATATATATATATATATATAAAACAAAAAACATGCAAAAAAATGTAAAAATTAAAAATACAATAAGTTATTTATTGTGTGGTTACACAACATTGAAATACACCGTTGATCCTGCCCAGTGATGTATGCTGGTCCTGCAAGGCTATAATCTTGTCTTGACGACGAGGCCTTTCTCAAAGCAGTGATATTATAAGGTCTAAGTGGCGTGGGACTATGCCATACTCACACGTATGACGGTTCAAATAGCTTTTATGGCTGCCCTTCAGTCAAGGACACTGGATGCTCTTGTCATCAGATGACAGCACTGTATCCTGGCCACAGCTGAGAGTTTGGGGACCTGCCTCCAGCCCGGCGATCGACTGCCATAATTAAGCTATTAATCTCACATCATTAACCTCCGCTGACCAGTTCTTTAATTCATTGCTGTGATATTGCCATTCCGCCTTCTGCAAACCTCGTGCTCTCTCCATTTCTCCTTTTTGCCGGCTCTCCTCTGGTGTCTGTCATTGAAGGATCACAGCTGGGGACTAACAAAATTACCCCGCAAGTGCCACTCGATTGAGGATACGGTTACTTTTAATTAAAAAGAATCAATTTCTAATCCTGTCAATTTCACTCAGTAACCATATGGACACTTGAAAACACAATCCAATTTTCCACCGACCACCGATTCGGCCCTTCCCAGCCCACCGGAAAAAACAATAGCTCACTTAATTGATTTATAGAGGTGGTTTTCTTCATAGCACTCCAAGGTAAAATGTAAAGGGTCCTCATTTGCAAGCGTTTCACAATACTTAAGTGCTCCTCTAACAGTAGGCCATATGTGTGGGTTTGTCAGACAGGGGTTTTACTTTGTACTGAATATAAAGAATTAGCTCGACTGGGAGAAAAATGAAAGCTTTCTCTTTGACTTTCAGATGGGATTCTGAAAGTTCCTTCAGTTTTTGCTCAAAGAACTGAATTATTACAAACCTTGCCATTAGAGAGCAGGGAGCCATAGGACGGGAAAAGGATCGATATATGGACAGATGGCTGCAAGCTGCCTCTCGCAACATATAGAGACAAATAGCATCAGAAATTCCACTGCAAATGGAAAAAAAAAAAATAAAAGTAATTTGATAAGTTCAGCTAAACCAGATAAATGCAACAAGACCTTGAAGAAACCTTGTACTAGCACATTTTTTAGCAGCATCCTTTAGAAATGCTTTATGAAGGCCTGCAGGTCCAGTAAGACATTACACAACACTAAACGTAGGCCTACTGTAGTTTCAAGCTGTGATAAACTACTGATTAAACTACATTTTTCAGTAGCCTCACAGAGGTTTTGACTCTACTGAAGCATAAAAATACCATAATATGTTTGCAGACATTTAAAAAACATGCTTGTTTATCTGAAAAACAATGGGCTTTTCTTGTCATGTGCGCTCGTGCATCATTATAGCAACTGTGCATCGAGTCTAGAGTACCTATTAAAATTAATTTGAATCAATGGGGTCCTAATGAAGATTGGAAATCGAGGGGGGACTCAAGCCGATTTGTTACCACACACCATCAGAGCAAGCGCAATTACAGCATTAACGCACTTCTCAGACGCACGAGCAAGATTTCTGCTTTTAAGTTGGAAATGTGTAAACGACATTGACACTCGCGTTACTAAAATATATGTTAGATTTGTATTTTTCAAGTCGACACCAGTGATTATGCTTCTCACATCCGTTTCAGAGAACCAGGCGAATATTTCAAATCGATCACTCAGGCATGGCACCAAAATCTGTTTCGGTTCTACAGTAGTGCATACCGCTTTCAGTACCCAACCCTAAATATGACAATGTCTGTCAACAGTCGTGGGTGGGGCTTGTAAAATGTTACGTTGCATTCCGCAAATGGCTTAAAAGTTAGGTGTTTTTTGTTTATC
This sequence comes from Enteromius unitaeniatus, assembly GCA_032359435.1. Classification (NCBI taxonomy): domain Eukaryota; kingdom Metazoa; phylum Chordata; class Actinopteri; order Cypriniformes; family Cyprinidae; genus Enteromius; species Enteromius unitaeniatus. The sequence goes on from JAUMHI010000034.1 coordinate 5,815,735, forward strand.
TTTGAAAAAGAGCAGGCAGATTTTTCTCATTACAGGGTGGTATTGTACGCAAAATGCCAACGCAACAACATGTAAAAGTGAATTTTGCATAATAGGTGCCCTTTACACAAAATAGCTTTTCAGGAAACAAGCTGCTTTTGTGAACAAGCTGGAAGCTATTTTTAAAAAAGAAAGAAAACTCCATTTGTTTTGTAAAGCCCTATTCGGACAGAGCTAGTTTTACAGGGGGTCGTTAGAGAAATTTTGGTTTCACAGACGTACTTGGTGTTCGAGTCTTATAGTCTTATAGGTAGTAAATTACCTACTGTTTTTCAGCAAACTCTGTGATCCTCTAAGAAAACAAATCCCGTCCGAATGCGATGTCTGTGATAACCCTAACCCTAACCCCAACGCGATATGCTGTAGATGCCCTTACCGCAAGCATGTTTGATATATTTTGATATAGAAAAAAATGACTAAATACAAATAAAGAGCTAGATCACGTAAACTGTTACGACTGACTGTTGTAATATCAGTATCAGGTAAAATTACTCACGTTCATTTCTGCACTCGGTTACATGTTTTAATTATCATTAGTCCCGTCCGAATAGGGTTTAACACTGTATTTTATACATGTTTACAGTTGAGATATTAGGTAATGCTTACTACCTACATTATTTACGCTCTCACACAAATGAGGATTTGAGAGTTCGAATGCATTTTAGAGTGAGGGATTGTTCATGCGGTTCTTTTAAATGAACAAAAATGTATTTTAGTCCATATACTGAACGTCTGTTTTGCTTTGGTATAGAAAGAATCCTCCTTGTCATTAATTAAATTGTGCTGTTTTCAGAGGTTGCAAGATAAAAACCAGACAGACAGACAGATAGGTAAACAGATAGAAATCTGTGAGTTTGAATTTCAAATTATTTCCTGACAAGACTCGCATCTCTTAGATCTTTCAGACAGTTACTAATGAGTTTACTTCTTTCAGCTGAAAGAAAGACCACTTCTGAAAGACCACAATGACTGGAAGAGACTTTTGTAAACCCTAGACACCACGTCAAGATAAAGAAAGTTATGAAGAAGACCCCAATCAAGCAATCTGGGTGGCTTTAAAAATCACACAAACGAGACATAACCACCTAAACAAGGCTCAGCCCTCGGTCTCCTCACAGGATCTGAGTAATTTTGACTTCTTCAAGCATTCTGAATAAGAACGGGCCTTAATTTTTCATCCGTCTGATTTAGGTAGGCTCTGTTACCATGGTGATCAACGTTCGCGATGCCCCACCCGGTAGTTCTGGCTCCACTGCCCTATAATTCAGAGCGTTGCAAAGCCAGTTCTTTCATGTTTAGCAACTCAACCCTCTCTGATTACAGACAACAACACAAAAAAGACCATTGGCGGTAGTCAATATTTAACCTCCCCTCTATTTTTAAAGTTTTATTTGTTTGAACATCTTTACAAAGTATTTATACCAAAGAAGCATTACCGTAAAGCAGTATCACACTAGGATTTAGGTGTCTGAAACCTTAAGTATAGTCAAATCTAGAGCAAAGCTCCCGGAGACTCTTTCTCAAACCATCAACAGCACCTACAGCAGCTGGTCTACAGCAGTATGTGATGACACTAATGAGGGTGCTGTGTTAATGCGCTAGGCATGAAAATGCAGAACGCTGAACAAAAGCCACAAAACTCAAGATAGGAATAAGCAAAAAGGTGTAAAGTTTGTTGACAGTGTGACGACGAGAGTATTTATTCTGGTTAGGCGTGAAGCCAACATGAAACCTGTAATGCAGTACTTCCGTGATGTGATGCACTTTTTATTCAACCCAACTGTTATTTTCGATAAATAGTACAAATACACTTGTTAAAACAAAAGTTTTAATGGTGCGTTTAAATATTGAGGTCTCATTAGAATGTACAGTATTAAAAAAAGAGCTGCATTTACAGTTAACAATGTTATTTAATTATCAGTGTTTTTTATCATTGACTATAAAAACATGACAAATTACAATATACAATTACATTGCCAATGTCATATTTGATATAACATGCATATCTCAATTGCACTATAAAACAAACAAAAAAAATCAAGGCAAATTTGGTAGGATAAAATAAATCTACCAAATAAACCAGGTTTCTTTTTTTCTTTCTTTTAGGTAATCTGACTTATTGTCAATTGATTTGGTTCAAAATTACTCAGAATTGAACAAATATGGCTGGCTTGTTTGGTAAACTTGTTTTTTTATCACAGTATGTCGTCAGCTGCCTCGCGAAGTTTGGAATTACTTTGATCAAAATTATCTTACTAAATGATCTGACAAACTGGAAATACTTCCGATTAAATAATTTAGTGAAACTGATTTATTATAATATCACCACCACAATAGTGAGAAATCACATGGAATCCAAAGCATGTGGATATTATTGTTTCTCACAGAATGAATACATAAAACAATGGAAACATAATGAATACAGGCCGCCTCGAGTACGTTCTGTACTGTAATTGGGACAGTCTGCTTGATTTTTACGTTTGCTCTGCTTGATCTTGAAAGTGTTTTTTGAATTTGAATGTTTTTTTTGTTGTTGTTTACACATTTTCAGCCAAAATAAAACAATGCAATATAATGTAACGTTGCTGTAGAACATACTTGCGTAACGGCTTATCATAAGCTTGTTCAGAAATTGCAACAAAAACTTTAAATGAAACCTCCGTTGAATAAATGAATATTCTTTTTTTTTTTTTTTTTATCAGTCCAGAAAATCCCCATCCCTAGTTTAAAAGAAAGACTGATTGCATGACGTTTCAGATTTGAAACACTGGAAATACCAAAGCGATTCTTTACATTTTTTGAAATACAGTCAGAGTTACTTTGCATCAGAGATTTTTTTGAAAAAGTCGAGAAAGCAGAGGAAAGATTTTCAATCACAAAGGCTTTGCGACTTTAAAAGTGGCAACAGAAGTCAAGAGAAGAAGCTTCAAGGTTACCCTTATGCTAGCACCGCCTCTGAACGGCTGAAAGATTTAAAGGTTAAATGAAGCAAGCGAAAAAGAAAGACAGCGAGCAAGCCAATGCGAGAGAGAGAGGCCTAATGGAATTACAACAGCCTTGTGACAGCGGTGCAGATGGGTCACATGGCGAATTAAATGGCTCTCTGACCCATGCCAGAACTGAGCCTTGAACCCCACTCGACCCGTGGCACCCACAACATTGCCATGTCACTCACGCCACATCTCAGCGATTCACAAGGACAATAAAGCAATGTGGCCCACGAGAACTGCTTTCTGATCAACGGAAACGCATCGCTCATCTAAAAGCCAGCAGAACGGTTTGTTTGAATTTTGGGTTCATATGGTGCCACGTGAGTGAAGCATTAGTGTGCTCGCTCATGCCTGCAAACAATTCCACAATGCGATGCACTTCCAATTTCACAAGGTACAGGAAAAGTCACGGGTAAAAATGACTAGTCAGCTGAAGTGTTGTACTTACTGTCTGCCTGAGAGGAGAATTGCACGCAGCTCAGCAGTAGCAGAAGAGGAAGTCCAACGGGCAGGAGGGGCACGGATGTGCAAATATTAGGCACCATGTTCCAGGTTGGCACTGCTCCCTCTCGGTCCCCGCTCTGCTCTCGCCGCTCTCACGCAATCATAGACTAATACCTGAGGAACACAGAGACAAAAAAACGTGTTAGCATTTGATTCAAGGTAGGTACACTATTGAGGTCTGGCGTGATGAATTGAGCGGTCTGTCTAGGGGTAACAGGGTTAATGAGGTAAGCAAATGCTCTTTTATCAAAGTAAACTAAACCCATAATCTGCTGCCGGATAGCTAAATATCAAAAGGACAAGAGAGAATTGGGAATTCCCAATAACCGGCCACCACTAAAGGTGCCTATTAAGCATGTAAAGTGGCTCTGTACAGATGGCTCCGGATCTTCTGAAGTGTGGAGGTAATACAGTATAGCCACACACACACACAGCTCCCCAAGGATGAATGCTGGTTTAAATCAGCGCTCACATTATCCGAGGTCTATGAAACTGCCAGAATATACTGGAAGTTATGTTGAAACTGCAGCTTGTTGAGCTCAGCTGCTCAAATGTAAAGTAATTAACTTCTTTCTAGAGGTTACTACGGTGGCCCAGTAGTGCACAACAAAATTAAATCACCACAACACAATATATAGGACTGATTTAGTTATGTTGCGATTTGTTTCTGTTGTGTTGTGCCATTTTTGTTGTGTAGTGGAAATTTCGTAGTGTTACTGTTAAAAACCTGCAAAATACATGGATGTCAATTTATGTATGTGTGGTAAATGTCAAATGAAATGTTTAAAGTAGATTGTAAAGAACTAATTAATACTTTTTTGTGCTCAAAATTGACAAAACTTGCACAATTGTCCAAACCATGTTTTTGGCTTGTCCTGAATCACTATACGGTACACCTATAAGAAGTGTTTATATTCAGACTATTTATACTGGTTCAGGTAGGTACCGTTACAAAATAGCCCGGCACCTGCGTGATTCGTCATATACATAAACAGAGATAAGCAATTCCGGCTACAATGTTTTGTCTGCAGTAAGCACACAGTTCTGTTCATTAACTGCTAGAGTGCCAACACTTACGGACTGCAGCTTTAAATAACTTTTTTTTTTTAATCATGCTTCAAAAGTAGTACACTCATTTTAATATGAGCGTCAAAAATGATTATAATTTTGACTGTGGTGTGTTTAAAACATTACATCAGCCACTTTGACATCAATGCATTCACGTCTGATCTTATCGGTTTAATTATGGCTGAAACAAACAAGAATTTGAACAGAGCAAAAACACTGGCTCAAGTCTCTCACAAGGTGAGAAATACTCAATTCACCTGAGGAGGTGTTGACTAGCCAATTGTTAACAACCTGATTTCGGATGCATGTTGGAATGCGTGCTGATATGCCTGGCTGCCGTGTTTGGAGAGAGTGCCAAAAGAAACAATGAACAAACAGATCCTAAAAGGGAGGTGTTTAAAGAGTGTTTATTTTTTCATCCAAAAGGCTTTTTGTTAATCTTTCTTGACAAGAGGGTTTGTGTTCTAATATAACAAGAGACAACGTACATGTTGAGTCATAGCTCAGTTATACCAAAACACCTAGAGGGGTTTCAGCACCGCAGCAATCATTCTAGTAATAAGCCTTCACTACCTTTGGAGGCATATCAAAAAAGAGCAGTTGATTAGGTCACCAATAGAGAGAGAGAAAATCGAGGCGCTTCGAGCATGACCTACATTTGGAAAACACTGGTAGGATTAGTCAACTGATCTACTTTTTTAAATACATTCCTCAAAGTCGAAAACCAATCATTTAAAACCTGCCTGCCAATCACCGAGCTCTTACGCCACGCCTGACCTGTTTGTTCGGGCCAGGGTTATGGAGAGAACAAGTAAATAAACCGATAACAGCACAATGGCAGGGTGAACATATACATCATGTGAGATTTACCCAAGGAGCAGTGATATTACGCAATAAACCCAGATCAAACAACCATCAATCTCATAACACTGTTAAAAAGTCACGGTTTCGTTTTAGAAAACTAGGCTATATTAGTGTCCATTACTCAAATTCATTGTGCTTTTAGCATGAATCAAGTGGATTATTCAGGATTATGATCTGAATAAGGATCATGATTAAACAAATGCCACTTGCGGTTATTCGTGTGCATCTTATATCACGTGAGATCATATAAATGATGACATTTATGTTCAATTGCCTATACTTCGAGACAACTGCAAAGATGCTTAAGAATATTTCACCACAAAAGCTAAATAATAATAATAATAATAATATATTGTATTAAATAATACTACATTAACATTTACATTAATGAGAATTTTAAGGGGTATACCTATCCGCTTAACGGTTCTATTTTATATATATATATACACATACTGTAATTAATAATGGAACCGTTAAGCACATACACCCATTCAAATTATCATTAAATGTAATGCAAAAACACTTAAAATCATAAAAATACATAGAAAATGACCCTGTCCAAAAGAGCATGATTTATTCATTCTTAATTTTGTAGATTATTTGTAAATTAAATTACAATTTTTATTTTATACAATTTTATTCCTTTTAATGGCAAAGCTGAATTTTCAGAAGCCATGACTCCAGTCTTCAGTGTCACATTGTTCCTTCAGAAATCATTTTAATATGTTGACTTGTGCTCAAGAAAGCTTTATATAATCAGTGCTGATTTGTAATTTAATGCATCTTTGCCGAATAGAGCTGCAACTAATGATTTCAATAGTCGACTAGTCATCGACTACCTTAACGACTATTCGACTAGTCTTTATGAACTGCAAACAAAAAAAAAAAAAAAATATATATATATATATATATATATATATATATATATATATATTTATAT
>JAUMHI010000034.1:5822239-5876520 GCA_032359435.1 Enteromius unitaeniatus
GGCTTTGTATCTTTTGTATAGTTAATATATTTTTCGTTTATACCTTCGATTAAATAAATTAGAAGACACAGCATTTATTGCTTCCAACTGCATTTTCTGCATAGCAAATAAGAACGAAAAGTTTGCAGTAAACAGGCAAAAAATTAAATAAACACTGTTCCATAAACTAAAGCGCATTACATGTAAATGTTATCGCCGCCCTTCTCCAGGCTCCCGACTGGAGTGGGTGTGTGGAGAGGAAGGGCCGCTGGAGACGCGAGCCACTCGAGATGAGTGCCACCAGAATGCGAGCCACCAGGAAAGCAAGCCGTTACAGGGCGAGCCACCTGAGAAAACAGCCACCCAAGGCAAAAGAAGCGAGAGGTGTGACGCTGCGTTCACACCAGACACGAATGACGCATTAAGCATGATTGATTTACATGTTAAGTCAATGCAATGATGCGATTAGACATCCTGCAGCGCGATTCGCACGAATTAACGTCCCAGGAGCACAACGAGTACACTTCGTTCGTTCCCTTTTTATTTTGGACACTTTTTTCCCTTTGGACACTTTCTTTTGATTATTTTGTTAATAAAAAACCTCTCCGAGGCCTGATGCAATGCCCACTGTGTCTGTTGTTGGTTGGTTCTGTTGACTACTAAATTAGTTGTCGAAGAATTTTGCCATCGACTATTAGTCGACCAGTCGACTAGTCATTGCAGTCCTATTGCCGAACAAAAGTAATGATGCAGTGGTGTTTTTTTCAGTCTTTTACTGACCTTTAAGTGGTAGATGATACAAACTCAAGACACTGTCCTACAGAACAATCCTAGCAATGTGACATGCTAATATGTCATTGTAACTAAGCAAAGGTTCATTTACTCCTGCCTCTGCAGAGAGTCTCATCAGTGTGAATGACCCAGGAATCTCGTCTTGGGTCCACTGTGTTTCTACCATCAATGACACTTCTCTCCTTGTCACTCTTTAGGTACATCTCCTTCCAAGCGCTCCGACGCCAGTGATTGCTTTTCCCTTAATGGCCCATCCAGAGATAAAGACAACAGGAGATCTATGGCTAGGCCTTGTGTAGACAACGTTATTGACGTCTTTAGGGAAGATAAAATCCTTACAACAAGACCCGTGTTGAAGAAAATTGTCCAACACCATGAACAGCACGGGCCTGGTTTAGCCTGGTCTGTGATTTCGACTACAGCGCTGATGTTCAAGTATAATCTTTTATACTTTGACAAGTTTATAAAACATATGACCCAAGAGAAAGTCTTAGATAACTTCGAGAGCAAACCGGAGACGGTAAATCTGTTGAAATCAAATAAAAGTGGAAGGTAAGCAAATTACATGGTGCTACACTTCATGTGGGAGACGGTTTGTCTTGACATAAAAGTCTGCACTGCAAAACAAAAGCAACAACATGCTCGAGTTCAGTTTATAATGGCCTTTTGTGCTCAAAGACTTTGTGATGAACGATTATTTTTATTGATAAACCTCTAGCAAATGTAAATGAGCAAGTAATGCCAAAACAAAGTCCAAAACAAAAAAGCATTTTTTTTGAGGAAAATGTTTGTGCCAAAACTTACCAACACAATATAGAATGGTAGCCATTTTGTAAAATTGTAAACGTTACTAGTTTCATTTTCAGAATATTTCAAAAGAACTGCATAAAATACAGTCGTTATCATAACGGAAACAATTTTCAGTGGTATATTGTACTTGACATTTAAACTCTTTCCCTGTGCATTTATATCTCCAGAATTTTTGATTTCATTAAGTATTACATTAAGCCCTCAAGTACAGTGTGATGAAATGTAACATGACTCACATGAAAAAATGTATAGGGTTGGAGTACTGACACGCCAACAGTACACGTGAGACGTGAATAGAAAAGCCATCTTTAAGGTCTCTTTTGTGAGTGGCTGACCAAACATTCCCTCAGTCCTTTCCGTCACAATGTGAGCCTGCAATCACATTTGACTCTTAGATAGACAACATCAAACGTGGTGACAGCTCCGTCATTTATTCAGTATAAATGCCAATAAAAAGGAGCAAAAGCTCTCTGAATAAGACATAACCAGGAGATTTACTGTCATATTTTGAAGATTACCAAAAGGCTTCTCATTCCTTCCTGCAGCCACAAATCAATCGCAGAGTAATTCAACAGAAATGAGATGTAGTACACACACACAGTGAAAAACACACTGAGGAAACGCTTGATGTGGAGATATTATTAATGTCACAGCATGAAGCAAAGTTGCAAATGTATTGTGCAGAAAGGTTTTGTTGGGGAAAAAAATAATAATAATAATTTATCTAATGACAGTGCCAAATATGACCCAATATGCATGACCTAGTCCTGCTTGAATACACGTGATCGTAGATATTTACTAAAAACTGCTAAGTTATATGAAATTGGATTATGGGTAATTAACACAACAGTATACCATGAGATAAAGGGTCAACTACACACTTTATGTACAACTGTTTATTTTTACTGAAAACTACAAAGAATCTCAGCTGATTATAAACCTGAAGTTGAACACAGAACGAGCTCAATCAAAATCGACAGCAGTACGAATACGACAAAGAAACAAAATGCCTTTGAATCCCCCACAGCCTGCTAAGTTTACCCTCAGCATCGGCACCGGTGCTCAATCCACACACAAACAAACAGAAGGCATGTCAACAAAGAACGATGACACCTGAATCAATACTGCCAGTGACTGAATAAGCACATCTTGACAACGAAACACTTCCTTAGATCAAAATGCCTCTTAAATATGGAATCTGACATTAGCTGAGAGGGTGAATACTAGTGTTGGGCTATATGCTCCATAGTCATCCGGTTCTATCATTAGCCTGTAATATCGCAGAATATTATCGTGCTAATTTATTGTGTTTCACAGCCAGAGAGTGAACCAATTTAAGGGAAGACCTAAAGTATATAACATATTTTAATAAGACTGAATTAGTATTTAATATCATAATTTAATAGAAACATTGTATGTTACTAATTATAATACTTGTATATCCTCAGTTATCCAAACAGTAACTACAGAAAATGAGCAAAGAACATTCAGCTTATATTCTATGATGATGAGAGAATTCTAGCAATGTCAGAATTGATTCAGAATTGAACTTAATCAGTTTATCAAAAACATATCTGGACACGGTTTAACCCTACCGTAAGTCAACTGAAAGTAGAAAGAAATAATAGTTTAAAAATAATGCTTCTTTTCAGGACCATTCAATATTATTAAATATATTTTTTATTGTGGCACTCTTTTTTTCTGAACGTGACTTACTCAAATGTATGTCGCTGGCCAAAAGTTTAAGCTGCCTGGTCACTATATGATATTCTTTGAGCAAAACTAATTGAATAATTGCAGGAGATTAAAAACAGTCCTTTAAGCAGGAACATTTCCATGAGAAAGAGATATTTCACTTATGAAAAATCATCAACACCACGTCCTTTATCACTGTTGATGACACAGCATGGGAGCCAGAGCTGCAAAGTAGCACAGCTATCTGAAAACTAAAACCTAATCAATCTTCAGACAAGTGACTCTAAAGAGAGTAGCAGAGAATGGCATAAAGCCTGATGTTAGCAACTACAAATGCAGGTGGCTTTCTTCAAGTCTCCAGTCCAGCCCTGAACACAATCCTTTCTAGAAACTCAGGTGGAGCGAGAATTTAGTTCACAAGACTGGTTTTCTGGTCATGGTTTGTGAAAAAAATATGCTTCTGATAATGTGCGAACGTTCTCCTTGACTGGAAGCGATGCAAGACCCATTGTTTTCTTAGGGTGCAAGTCCTTCAGCGTCTTAAGACAAAGACAGGATTAACCGTAGGCGGCCTGTTAGCATACACTGCACCAGTTTTAAGTAGGGGAACATTCTAAAGGATATAAACAGGAGGATCGCCATGGGAAAACAGGTTAACCTGGGAGTCATTATCTCCTCTAATTATGCAGTAAGTAAGGCAAATTAGATTTCACAGGTACAACTCATCCATTTACACAGCTGGATATGAAGATCAGGCAGTGGAGGAACACCATATCAGATTTTAGGTTGACTCAAGGACTCGCAAACAAACAAATCTCATAAATCAAACCGCCATTCGTTCCACAAACCATGCCGAACTTCTGCTTCCTGCTGAGCAAGTCCTTCAGGTGTGGGCAAGAGCTGGACGCATCTCGCTGTGGAGTCTGCTGCCTTTCTCTCTTTCAGTCTCTCGACTCAACAACAGACAGATGTGGCAGATGGAGCCATATCCCCATTGGTCTCGTGAGGCTCCAGATTTAAAATGTAAAAGAGCAAGCAGCGTTTGGGAGGTGGAAGAGGCGATGTCACAGGGCAGCAGACGTCAGGGACGGCTGCCATGAGAGCACAAGGCTAATTCAAGCACTAACAGACTTCCCGTCCAAGACAAACCAACAAACCGCAGACCGGCGAGGTGGCAAGTGGCTGCTTCTTGAACACGCCTGTAACTAGGGGACAGAATTTAAATGAGGCCCAGCTTCCAAGTAGTTGGCAGATCAGACTCGATATGGGTTATTAGCAGCCTTTCTGAAGAGAAACCAACATGGAGGCAATCTGGGCTTCTCCATTAGCATTCAGGGGTGAATCATACAAACCTGTGGTGTTGCTTCCCGCTGGTGAGAGCGACAGGTAAGGGAACGTGTTCTGTTCCCTTATTTCATGCAGATGAAGTCATTAGTTTCTTTCGCTCCAACCTGGCGATGGTTGTAACTAACGGGGCAGTGCAGAGCGAAGCTGAGAGGAAGAAGAGAGGGATTAGCCTGATAGTTGCTTTTCACTAAAACTCTCCACAGCATAAAGGGTTTCTCTGACAGCTTGTGACTCACTTTGACCGCGACAGGCAAATTACCCAGGGTTTCACTTGAAAGGAACGAGATCAAAAGATCCTCCATGGCCTCCGTCTCCAAAGCAGAGTCAATGTGCTTTTCTGCAAAATGGGTTTATACTGCACACTGTTTCCCTCCCCATCAGTGCTATATAAGAATTGAAGAACCGCTTTGAGACAAAAAGAGGAAACCTCACTTAAATTATAATAGCAGCTGAAAAAAGCAACCTCCCAATTGAATTTGAGCTTTTTTGTACTTCAAAAAAATGTGACTGAAAAGGATTGAGGAATGTTCCTGAATGAGGAACAACAGTACAGAACATTATCAATCAATATACCACTAAAATATACACTTGATTGACAAAAAAAGAGCTATCAAACACACCCATGAAAATCGATTTGGGATTGAAAAGAATTGTTTTTGAGCATGATGGCTCTTCTCCTCAAAAAAAAACAAAACAAAAACAACATGTCTTAAGACTCTCACCATGGTCCAATCTGGCAACTATCCCGCAGAGTTGAGCTCCAATCCTAATTAAACACACCTAAATCAGCTAATCAGTGTATTAAGGCATATTAGAAGATTCCAGTCAAGAGTTTTTGGGCGAGTTGGATGAAACATCAGCAGGGTATTGCCACTCCATGACCAGGTTTGGACACCCCTGGTCTTGCTATTTTTGAAAATAAAAATGTGGAAAATACTTTCGCTCAGGGTCATGCAAACCCAGATAGTCCAAAGTAATTAGATAGATAAAAATATATATATATAGTTTTTAATCAGTAAGTACCTCAAAGATAGATTCTGATAAATATTTTACCTTAACGACCTCAGTGTTGTCGGTAAAGTGGTGACCCTCTGTTTAGTTGACAGTCAACATCTGACAGCATCCTCCCTATTTTCAGTTCAAAATGCTGTGAATCTTGAGGGTAAAGACTATTTCACATCTCAGCCATTACCTGACAAAAATAGAAATCCTTCCATCTGCTTGGCCCGAGACATGTCGGCACTGTAATGTGTCGCATGAAATAGACTGTCCAGAACCTGACATAAAATCCATCTTGTTTAGGTCATCCATCTACCGCTTCGCTATCTATCTCCCGCCTCTTCCACACTGTCTAGACCTTCTTTTCCCACTTGGTGCTCTTCGATTTTCACCCTTCTGTAATCATTGCTACATACAGCCACCTCCTCACCCCCCGCTGTGGCTGTAGGGTGAATGTACCTGCAGTAAAAACAGTTCTCAGACTATCAATTACCTCTTCAACAAACACGCAATGCTGGCCCCCGTCTCAAACAGGTTCTGCAACTCTGCCAACAGAACAACACAAACAGACTCATGCTGAAGCAAACAGTTCATGAGAAACACCCCCCATTTACTTCTGAACACCAGGTTGTCTCCATGTACATATACCGCATGTGAAAAAAAGTCAAGGTAGGACACTTCACAACGTATAACATAAATTAACAAGAACACAGACATGTGAGCTATAGCAAATAAATGTGTCATCGGACACTATTTGTTTGAGGTTGTTCAATAGACCTAACATGGGAGTTGCGCAATAGGGACCAAGAGCTGACCAAACAGCTCCTGTCAGGTCAGAAAATGACAGAGATGTCTTTGTGTCACACTGGGATTTTAGTTCTCAGAGACAGGGATTTGTCCACATCCCAACTATGGTGTTCACATGGTTTAGTGTCAAAATGTCAATGTTTTTTAGGATCTGATTATCTAGTTGTCTTTGAGGACGACAAATGTCATTAAATGGCAGAATCTCACCCATCGACATAAAGGACATCTTATCTAATCATCACTGGAAAAAAGTTCAAACAAAATGCAGAAGTCAAATGTAAACATGACCCAAAGATGTCAAACTATAAAATAAAAGTAATACAACACTACAAGTCAAAGATACAGCACCCATTTCTGTTTGAACCTATTTATTTGAAGTTTTTAAAAAAATGTCCTAATGGTAAAATAAAGAACAATACTTTCAATAAAAACTAGTGTTTTTTAAAAAAGAGTTTCCTATATTCATATTGAAATACTATAAAAACAGCTAACAGTCAGCAACTGCAAAACAATGTCAAAATTTAAGATGACCTCTAAAGTCCTGATAGATCTCTAAAGCACTTATTTAAACACATGATTCCGCTTTCATTGCCAAGTCTAGCTGCCCAGCTCTTTAGATTTAGATGTTTGCTTTCTTTTCATATTATAGTTGCGTTTCTCACAATCCCCATCTACTCACGGACAGCTTGGCAGGAAAACTAGCTAAATCACTTTTTATTTACTAGGGCAGGGGCATCTCCATTAGCCGGAAGATTTACATGGAAACAAACTAAGGATTAGCAATCCCATTAGCAAGCCGAGTCCGTCCACTGGTTTTTGAGTGTGGGATGTTTTAGCTAAGATAAGATTCATGGAGGGCACTGAGCTGAAAACACAACAATACTGTTCATCATGAACGGCATTGTGGGAGAATCCCGTTATTAATCCTCTCCAGTACATTCATTCAATGCGCGCCATCTGTCGGGTATGGCACCTTTACACAAAACGCTCTCCTAAATTATGAAACAATTCACGTTACTAGAGGCGTAAAGTGTTTGTTAAGGTAAATGTTGTGAGGTTTTTTTGTTGTCAGATGTCGTTGCCTCGAGATATAATTCAAACCTAGAGATACCGAAAACGGAAAATAAAGACATCACGCTAACTAAATGAATTCATTCTCATTCGCATATATCCAAAACAAGTCATCACATTCTGGGGATCTTGCTGTGCAAGGCATTCTGGGGATGGGAGGAGGATGACTAAAGCAGGAGAAAGAGCCACTCATCATGAAAACTAATGCTGTTGATACCTAATGACATTGCTGTTGCACGGCGGGGTTGGGGGTGAATTCAATTGTCTAGAAAAGAAATGAAATGTTTTCTTGTTCGCAAACAGGGCGTCATATACCCTAAAGGTAATATAAAGCAAATGAACAAACAGCTCTGACAGGTATTATCCTCACACTATTATTGGTTGTGGCTGCTGAGGTGTGTGCGCGTTTTGGTCAGTATTGTCTACACCTTTAATAATGGTGTTGGGTTTGAAAAAGCTTCAGAAAATTTTGTTCCACAAACTTCATAAAGGCTTTGCTTTATACAAAGACAAGACTCCTGGCATCTCTCGCTTTATACATCAGAGAACATATTAAAACTACCAAAAGTCTAGCAAGTGTTTCAAGGGACATGAAAACCTATATATTTACACACAATCTCTTTCTGACGCAACACTTGCCTCTGCCGTGACGCAATAGTGAAGTGCTAACATTTGAAGGTTAGCATGCAGAGTTCAGAGGTCCACTCAAACCACTTTTTTTAAAGTCTCTAGTCATGCAAAGACCCGGGCACATCACAGACGGACTACTAACTAAACATTAAACCTCCGCCAAATGGAGGTGTTTCAATCAGCACGTCCATAAGATGATTTAGGAGCAAAATGAGTTCCTGTGTACGCAGGGTAATGTCCTCTTTAATAAAGAGGATTTGTGCGGTTATTTCAGATCCATCTCTCATAATATTAAATGTGTCATAAAATTTAATTTGTACCCTTAATAGCGGATTTGACTTTTGCTGTTTAGATGAATATTAACAGGCGTAAAATACAGATTTTTGAGTGGTGAGCACTTGGAGTTAGAGACGCATGTTTGTGAATGCAAATTACTTCAAGGCTCTCAAAGAGAAATTATTTGAACAATAGAGGTAATCACACTCTATTCAATGAAGTGCCGATGACAAAAAGAGGAGCTTTACTCGAAACAAAAGACACCATCTTTAAACAAAGCATTCTTTAAAAGATCAATACCAACTTGTATTGCTCTTTATTTAAGTGTATCTGGCTTATAAGTAAACTATGAGGTCAGTGTTACTACAGCTGTGAGGTTTCTCAAATCCAAATGTAGCCCTTAGATCTTGCATGCATCATTCCAACCCTATCTGAGCACATCACTGGAGCAAAACTGCACCATCTCACGGTGACTGCCAAGGACAGTAACCAATAATGTATGACAGGACTTAATAATAAGGATGGCCTACGGGCCTGAGGCCAGTGAGAAGGGCGTTTTGGGCCAGCTGATGGAATGCACACTTAGCTCTATTGGATGATGATAATAATAATAAAACAATAAGCAAAAGTATTTACAAATAGCATTTATTTATATATTATAGCTGTATATTTTCTAGCTTTTGAAAGAAATGTAAAAAATAAATAATTAAATAAACAAACATTTATATAAATGATAAATTAATAAATTAAAAAATAAAGTAAAAGAAACATTTACCAAACACTAAAAAGGGAGAAAATTATTTTTTATTTTTTGTGGGCTAGTGAAAATGTAAGATCTAAACTACTGGCTCGACCAGGCTAACAGAAATGATCCTTATTGCCGGACCCTGTTTAGAGACAAAAACACTCACATTGCCTCAGTTCCCAGAGGTTCCCTCCATATTCCAGAGATTTACTGAATGACTATGACAATACCGCCATGACCCAATAGACTTTCTCTCAATAGACAAACCACGAAAGAAAAAGTGGAACGCTGAATTAAAAAAGTACATTTTATGACATGAGAGTATAAATAAGGAAGGAAGGAATTTCTTTAAATCTATATTAGATATCACACAGCACGTGTGTTTATATAAACCAGCTAAATGAGAAGGAACATCTATTGCATTGCCATTTCAATGCCACTCAACTGGGAAAACCGGTTTACAATATTTGTTTTTAAGGTTACAGTCATAGCAAGTATAAACACATTTAATAATACAAAATAATTTTTCTAATCAGACATCATTTACACTTATTCAACTACACTTTAATCATAAAAATGTATGTTAAAGTAGCACTACAACATTTTTTTAAATAATCTAACATACCAGTGGGAGTAGCAATGAATTCATTCCAAATATAATAACAACACTGATGTTATCAAAATTTCAACTGGCCGAAAAGTGTCACCACAACAGCATTATTTGTTGTGTTGTTTGTTGAGGCCTTCTCTCTTTGGTGTGATCCCACACTTTACTGAGAAGAGCAGCTGGCGACACGACTGTGACAGAGTTGTAAAAGAAGAATTTCAGGTCACCAGCTTGATGTGGGAGGTCAAGAGTGACAGACGACGGGGTCGGCCACTAGAGATAAGACCAAAAACTCCTGTTAGGCTCCTGTTTTCTATTTTTTTACGCAGATGTAGAAGCAAAGATCAGAGTGTTTTAGATTCAAGGAACTTTTCCTTTAAAAAGCTTTTATCAGGCTCTGTTCTCCACCCCCCGCCCCGTTTAGGAGTTGCAAGTCTGTGCCGGTGAATGATTAACAAGCGCGAGAGAGAGTAATGGTTCAAATTTTGAACAACTTTGAGAGAGCAACTCTCGGTTCTCTGAGGCGCAGCCCCAGGAGGTCTCAGCTTTTCATGCTAAACAAAGCAAAACAGACGTGCTATCTTTACACTTTGTTCCCTTCCCAACTTTCCACCTTCAGAAAACCAAGAGAGAAAGAAGCCACTGGAAGAACCTTTTTTCCTGATAAAGCAGCGCCCAAAGTTGAGCAAGGAACCTATTGTGTAACCCTTACTTTGCTCATTGTATTGAGCTGCCGCACACAGGTGAAAGAGCCAAACACACATTCAATTTCCAGGGATGTATTTTAAAATGGTCCCAGCTTTCGTAAACTATATCTCAAGCAGACAAAAGCCAATTTTCATCCTTCTCCAACAGCATCTGGAGTTATGAGGCAGACAGCCATTTCAACAACGTTACAACTCACAACAAAGCCAATAATTTTCTTCTGTCACCTTTAATCAATGATGTAGTCTCTCCTGAGCTGGTGAAAAAAAAAGTAACCAGCCAAGTTGGAAACCATCCAGAAAGTTAAGACAGGATCAGGCAGGAAGATAAAGACAACTAAGACAACTGGAAAAACGGGTTGTTTGGCCTGAGACTTCATGTGGTCTCACAGTGGGGTCTCTCACGTTATATCAGTGGTAGCTAGGGGACACTCGACGGCTCTCTATTCAAAGTCCCCTGAAAAAAAAAACCCAAAGAAGGGCTCTCACCAGACAGGGGCAATGTGCCAAAGAGGTAGCCAATAGAGCCAAAGTAAAAGTATTGTTTTGGTTTAACAAGTGATAATAAAAGGACAAAAGACAAGAAAAAAGTGCTCTGGGAGGAGCAGGAGAAAACTTTGTTCCACTGTTGAGGAGGTTAAGACAAAGATGGGGATTACTTACTCACTTTAGGCAAGTACAATACATTTTTTAGACGAAAAAAAGTGATGTACTTTTCAATTTATATATTTTAGTTTTTCAGTCAAGAAAAAAATACATAACTTGCGAACGTTGATTTAACTTACCCATTACGATATAAAAATAAGAAAATATCCAGAGAAAAAGTAATCCTTTACTTAAATCCTGAATGTTTCCTTCTTCTCTTGACTGTTATTCCCAAGAGCAATTGGCAAAATATTCAAATCCTTGCGTGCGTTAACATCCAGGTGGGGAGATCCTTGTTAACAGCTTAAAGTGGAACAGACGACAGGTTTTTTTTCATTGATATTCAATCCAGTAAGTGTGTAAGCAACATTAAACACGTCGTGTCTTTATCCACAGTTTATAAATGTTACTTGTTTCAGTAGCTTCCCCGGCGGCGTGGTAAAACTCTTGTTGATTGTGGAGAGAGTTGATTGTAGTCCTTCCTGGGGAAGCTTCTTCACGAACTGTGATCCATGAGTGGGCGTCAGTCTGGGAGGAGCCAGTATGATGTCAGAACAGGGGCTCTCTGAGTACTTTCCTGATAAATGGACTAAAGGGTTGTTTTTACTCACCTGTGTGCAAAGGTTGTAAGTGCTTGCCCGTGTGTTCACCGACTCATCAGGAGCCTTGCCGGGACTTAAATGTTAATGATTAATCATGTTACGATGCAATCCTGATTTGACACACTGTTATATGCAGAGAATTTGAATATGCCTGAACTTTAAATTGGGTCAACAGTTTAGGGTAAACAGCTAAAAAAATACATTTATAAAAAATAAATGACAATGAAAAAGAAAATGGTGAAAGGAGCTAATAATGAACAAAAGAAAGAGTGAAACAAAGAAAGATAGAAAGTGGAAAAGCAAGCAAGAAAGACATGAGCAAACAAACTAAATACCCTAAAGAAACATTAAAATAGAGAACTAGAGAACAATTAAATGTAAAAAATGAAACAGGGAAAGGAAAGACTGAACAAGTCAAATGAAGAAAGGGCAAAATATAGAATAAAAGGGAAAAAAGCAGCAAAAGAATGAACAAAAGAAAGGGTGAAGAAAAGAACATATGAACAACCAAAAGAGCAAACAGGCATGACACAAAACTCAGAATGAAAACCCAATAAGTGAATGACTAAATTAATGGAAGAAAGAGTGAAAGACAAAAGAAATCAAATAAAACAGATAAAAAAAACAAACAAAATACTACAAAAAAAGGTTGCTTACACATAATTCTAATGTGCGTAAGGTTACAGTATCGAATCTGTCAGTTTCCAGGACAGAAATCGTTTGCTAGAAAGCCGAAGCAGTGATTCCCACACAGAATTCCTTTTAATATTCTAATCTGACACAGCAATGCTTATTAGATTACAGCCAACCTCAGTGGAACATTTCCCTGCACGGCTAATGGAACACTAAAAAGCCATATACAAATGATGAAACGCATCAGAAACATCCTATGCATTCTATCCAATTTCCCACATAATGTTTACAAATGACACATCATCATAGTGACTACTTTATAATACCCTAACTCTGTCACAGTCTATTTTTATTGTAGGTACTCATTTTTATTTCACAGGTTATATTTAGACGCATTACATTCCATCTGTGTGAGTAAACAAAAAATTGACATGACATAATCAATAATATTTTCACTGATTCAAAATGACTGTATCTAGCATAATCACCCGAGTAGTTCGAAGAAACAGTTCACCTTTTATTAGATTTCATATTTAAAGTCATTCCAGACCTGGAAGACTTGCTTTCGTCTGGTAAACACAAAGGAAGATATTTTGAAGACTGCTTTTGGACCCTAATAAATAACTAGAAACGTCCTTAAGAAGACATTAAATACATTCTCACAACGCATTTCTCACTTGTGCATCTTGTCACATGAATGATATCTCCAGATGAGAAACCAGGACAAGATATCGCTCTGAGAGTTTCAGGCTCCTCTGGAGGAGAGACATTGTGAACATCAGAAACTGCTTTCTAGGGCATAATTACACTTATATCCACAATGGTCCCTCCGCTGCAGCACCCCAAGAGAAAACCCAGACACACTGTATCTGTTTGTTGTCTTCACCGCAAACCAACCCAGTGTCAGAAAGAAAGCTGTTTCTATTCATCCTCCATGCGTGCCGAAGAAGTGGCTAGAGGGCGAACCGTGGGGTGACCGAAGAAAGAGGTTAAGAATGCCTCGCCACACCTGTTGCCCTTCCCGCCCCACTTTCTCCGGGGGCTTTTCAACCATCACATGGCAAGATAAAAGAACAACTGAAATAGCCTGCGGACTACAGCCTGGCCCGGTGAGCCGTTAATTTCGGCGGACGACCGTTTGAAACAGCTTTAGCTTTTACGATGAAGTCGTTAGCACAGACGGAGAGCCCAGCACAGCTGTCAATTACTTAATACCCACCAGCGCCCTCCCTGTAATTTAAATCAATTTACTGACACCTTACCCACAATTCCAGTTCTCAGATGGGTTACTCTACCAACAGGGCAACACAATTGTGCTTTCTAAGAGAGCTCACATGAGACACAATAGAGCTGGGCAACGGATCACTGGAAAGGTTCCCAAAGCTTTGTATGTGATGTTAATAGTTCTGACCGAATGAAGTACCAAACAACAAAACAAACCACATATTCATGGCGATTCATGAAACGTACTGAATGATAATGATCTAACCTTTTCACCAAATCTTATATCACGTCGGAGACATTTGCCCTGTTCCAAAACAGCATTACAAGTATACTTTGATATGCGTGCTTTTGTTCCATTGTTTTTGCTTTTAGTCTCAAAAGGTTGCTCGACTAAAAAGTAACAAGTAAAAAAATATAGTGTAAAGTCGGCAACACCTGAGCCCAAAAAATATTTATTTATTAAAACAACTTTCGCATAGCATATGTGACGTTTCAAGCACACAGGCTCTTCATCAGACAAACTGACTAGGACTGTGCCACCCTTTATATCTCCAGGTGATCATTATCAAACATCACGCTATTGACCAATACATCAACAATTACAATAAATCTACAACCAAAAATATGCAAAATACAACGTTATAATTATTCACGTACACTTCAAAATACACTTTTCTTGATTTTGTACCTGCAAGTATACATCAAATGAATTAAAATAAAGAAGTCACACCAAAACCTTCACAGAAAACAGTTCACAGGAATGGACGGATATCAAAATCTTCATTAAGTCTTCTAGGGGACAACGTGTCTAATGTGAAAATCCAAAAAGCCTCACGCTGTAGAAGCAGTTTATCAATATCGCCTCCACGATGTGGATACTTAACTACCTCAATGCCTATGTATTGAAGAGTAGAAACTGAATGTGTAAAAGTTGCAAAATGCTGTGTAACAGGACTTCATCTGTTCAAAAATTTGATTTTTCAAAGGTCTACTAGTCTTTCCAATGTAACATAAGCCACAAGGGCAATGTAGCATATAAATAACATTGGCAGTCTTACGCGAAATGGTGCCTCGATTTTTTAGTATACTTTAAAAAAAGCAGCCAGAATGCACCGTGACATGTCAGTGAAAAACAAAATAGGCTAAATAAAATGAAAAATCTGTAATATCTGATGCAAGAGAAATGAAAATAACAACTGGCTCATAAAGTACTAAAACGCATCAATACAAATAGGCCAGTTTGATTAGAAATTGGTTATTTTGCTTCATATAAGTGCATACTATACCTTTAAAGCATCACACAGTTAGCTTAGCAAAATTTTAGCATCAAACTCTACAGAAATTAATATAGACATGAGCCTGTCATGCAAAGCATTATTTGAGAGACATGACAATGTTTCATGAAATATTAATAAGTAACAGTAAAATACGTTGTATGTGTATGTGCTATGTATTTTTACTCATAGCATCAAAATGTGAGCATAGCAACATGCTAATGTCAAACCACACTGAAATCAATAGCCATTCGAATCTGGCATGTAACAAGCTATTTAAGAGCCATATTAAAATTAAACTTAAAAATATCAATAAGATATTTTAAATTAATTAGCATTTGATTATTTCACCTCATGTCTGTCTGTGCATTTTAATCAATTTAGATCAACATAAGCTTAGCGACATGCTATACTATATATACTATAGCAATATGCTGCGAGTATGTGGAGTAGTAGAGCTTTTCAAATAAGTAATAAAAAATGATATGATTTAGGATTCATTTTTAATGGACTAAGTGTGAGGCAGCTCCCTTACTTTTGAAACAGTTGTTGTAAAGCCATGAGTGTGATGGAAAGAAAGATGAAAGAGTGTTTTTTTTGGAAATGTGCTCACCATAGCCACATTTATAGTCATCATTATGCCTCAACTCACAACATAAGCATCATCTGCAGACTGGTTGTATATAGTTATGTTGTACACTGTAAAGTATAATGTAACAATGCAAACAAAATTTGCATATGCGTGCCCTATTTGTGCATGCATAATTTGTGTGAATGATGAAATCAAAGGCAATTGCAAGTCTTGTGATTTGCATTTACGTGTATAAGAATATGCGATATCTGCCAAATTTAAAATGGAAAAGCAAGTTCAATTTGACATTACATTTTTAATGTCCCAACAGGTATGACCCTGCCATATTGAAAGAAAAGCAAGAGCAAAGCTTCCGTTAGCCATTTCACTTCCTTATCACCACACTCCCACTCTGCCAAAACTCGAATGAAAATGCAAGCCTGTCAATTGGTTCTTGTAAGTGGGAATATTTGGAGTGGGGAGGAAGTGGCAATCCACAATAATGGGCAATTTGTATTTTGAAAATAATTCTGTTTTCAGTAAATCTACACCTAAATAGCAAATGGTAGATATATGATAGAGAGAGAAAATTAATAAAAGCAAATAAATAAATAAACTTTAACTAAATTTGCTGGTCTACACTAAATCCGACTATAAAAATAATCCATTTGATTGAATACAATTCTCATTGAGAGTTATATCATTACTCAGATCACTACATTATTGAGAAAACGTATTTCTGCAAAGCATTTTGAAGATACACACACATATATATATATTTATTTATTTATTTTTATTATTTATTTTTTTCAACCCACCATTTATTAACACATTTGTATAAATTGGATCACACTAGTGCAACAACCATTATAAAGTCTAATAACTTCCCGCACCCACATTTTTTTTATTATTCACGGTAATACCGTAAACTAAAAATAAAATAAAATAGGGAGGAGGTTTGACGGTATCAAAATTTGGATACCACCCAAGCCTAATGTGAAGCAATACTCGACAGAATTACCTCCTTTTATAAATGCATCCCTCCTCAGAGCTTCAGGTGTGTTACTGTAAACAACAGTTGGGAAGCACCTGTGTAAGCTCGCACAGCTGTGAAACAGCCACGTACACCGACTTAATCCACAGAGGTTCAGACTAAACCCACAGTAACACACCACCTCCACTCTGTATGCAAAGAGCTCCATCAATATTGAACAACGCTACACAGTCCTATTACATCTGAATGTAGATATGTGGTCTTGGGGAAGGTACGGTACTCACTCGCTGGGCGGTTAAAGATAATGGAGCTTTAAGCAGAGTGAAAGGGGCTGACGCACTCAGTGACAAGTGCTGAGGAAAAAACAGCACACAGGAGATAAGACTCTGTGCTTGGTAAACTGACCTTGTGTGAGTTTGTGTGTGTCCAAGTAAAGTACAAGAGGCACACAGAGCCCAGCAAGGCCACCTTTAGTACTTCAAATTCTGTGCACTCATGATGGAGCATGATTGCGGATTTGAGACTGGTGTTAAAAAAAAAGAGAGAGAGAGACTCAGCATCTGGATATTCAGGTGAACAATACTCATGCCATATTTTCGGTCATGGCTAGACTGTAGATATCATGTGATAAATCATTCTGGAGTGTCAGGTAAATTATATCATAATTCTGTTTGGTTAATGATATCATGATTCTGATTGTTAACAGCACCATGAGAATGTGACATTAAAAGCAACAGGGAAAATTATTCACACTCACTTAAAAAAAAGAAGAAAAAAAAAAGAATCTAAAATAATGTTGACCATTTCTTTTAATATATATTTATTATTATTATTATTATCATCATTATAATAAATAGTTGCATTTAATTTGTTATTTTTATGGTTTTATTTTATGTATTTATTTATTTTTCATTTTCAATTTATTACAATTCTGTCCAATATCAATATACACCTATAATTAATTTCATATTATACTGGTAACTGATAAATGGCTGACATAAAAAAATTCAGTCCAGATTTTCAAATGCTATAATCCAGCAATCACACTAACAAAAATACTAGGCCTACGATACAACTGCAATCAGTCCAAAAAAAGAGAGCAGCCCTAGACTGGTCTTTACTGCTATTAAATATTATAAACAACACACATTCTTTATTACATTAATCCGTACATCTCGCGGGCTGCATTCTCTGAGGGGAGAGGCAGAGCGTGTCGCTGAATGCGGCAGACAAATCATTTTTATCTGGGACCCTGGCGGGTATTGACAAACCAGGGATGCATTTAGATAGCCCAATTAAAATGGGGAAATGAACCGACATCAGGCACTTTGAAAACGCTGCAGCCCTCTCGTCCTCTGACTCTTCAAAGGCCAGACTCACCACGAAGAGTAACGAGGGGGGAGAGAGAGGTGGTGCGGGGGGCTTCAAAGGGAAGAAATTCTCCTCCACGGGCGAGCAACTGGAGGCAGAGGCAAACCAAAGACCAGATACCAGAGGCGGCTGAGGCAACGCAGTGCACGGATTTCAGACTGACTTCACCGCAGCACTCAATGCTAACAATTATTTTATTTTTTATTTTTTTTCAGAAGAACTTGCGCCTCGGAGTTATATTAGGGGCACAGTTGAAGTTCATTTAACTGTCACTTTAATGTGCCATTACAGCATATGCATAATATAGCATTAAAAAAAATTATATAGAGTTACTACAGAATTCAGAAACATACGATGGATATAGTGATGGGAAAAATATAAAAACTAATTACACATTACTGCTACATCATACATCAGAATTGTAGCATTTGAACCAGCCGCATTTTTCTGTGGCCACAAAATATCCCTTCTTAGAGTCTATATGAACTTACACTATATGCTCACTCAACAGATTAGTTGATGGTAATTCTACAGTTACTACTGGCAGTTAATATAAATAATCAATTAATCATAATTAATAGTAATTATTTATATACATTTCACTTAACTAATATGCTACAGAATACAGTTATTATAAAGAAGTAAAAGGGCAGTATTTATGTTATTTTATTGACGAACAAATACCTTTATTTCATATCTGCTTATACATACAGGACTAGGGATGTAACGGTATCAAAATTTCACGGTACGGTAATACCTCGGTACGGTATTTATTGAATCATTTACATAAAAAACAAAACTAATTAAGAGACTCAAAAAAAGTGGCAGAAGTGTTTATTAAACAGTTTACATGAACACTGAACATATCAATGGCACACACATTAGCCATCTATCTGTAAACTTTGAAAAAAGAACTTCAGTTTTAATAACAACAAATTATTAAACCCGCTTTAGATTGTTAGATGACGTCATATATAAATTTGCATATTCATTGCCTCATATTATCTTGCTTCTCTGTGGTCACAATGTTATTCAATGTCCCCTAATTCTCACTATAACTGTTTTCACTGATATTTTTAATGGTTTCTGTTGTCAGAAAAACGGAATGAATATGAAATAGTGAAATGCACGTCATTTTAAGGCTTACTGAACTAGCTCTACCTTACAAGATGTTAATCTAGATTAAAATCCTTATTTATAATCGTTTATAATTATATTTATAATTCATAATAATGAAAGCAAGTACACATAAGATATAGACAATGGCTATGCTGTGATTTTGGCTATATTTGCATGTAAAATAGAGTTAGAAGCAGCATAATATCTATTTTAACTGAAAGCCCTGCTCCTCTCAGCCCCTCGCTGAACAGAACAGACGCAGAGAGAGGTGTACGCGCTCGGGCTCGGGCGGCAGTACCGGAGACTCTCTGAGGTTTGTCCAAGAAGTCTCTAGATTTGTTGTTTTTTTGCTTTTTTTGCTTTTAGGGAAAAATGTCGCCAAGGGGGTCTGAATAATATAGAGACAAAGTCGCTAAGTTGGCAACACTGATCTGTATTGACAACAGACTGAAAAGAATGATGGGCACGCTTGGGCTGATGGGAATTGTAGTTCCCGGTTCACTCCAATCGCCTGAGCAAACTTTTCTCAGAAGACCTATCATTTTATCCAGTCATCCGACCACGGTATTATCGGAAAAATTTGATATTGCGGTACGACGGTATTTACAATACCGTTACATCCCTATGCAGGACGCATTGTTCATTCGAACACGTACAGAAAACAGAAAGGCACAAAATAGTCTATCTCGAGATTAGAATAGCTTGAAATTACACACGTTAACTGCATCTCTCTTTAGAGTCCAGCACAGTGATGACAGTGACTTTTTGCAAAAATTTGTCTTAATTTGCAGCTTTGATGCTTCAACAAAGCCTATAATTGGACGCATTTATGTACAGCCATGCACTGGTGAGCTGGATGCACTAGATATCGTTTGGAAATAATCAGGTATATTTGTGAAATGCATGTAATTAGCAGTTAAATATTCTGGGTATATTCCTCTCAAGTCTTTTTTTCTGGGCCGTGTGACTCAGACTCCATCTTCCATGCCCTGTTCTTCAGCCACTACTTATATTAAAAGGGTTACCCCACCCAAGAACACAATTCTGTTATTGTTTTCTGTCCAGAGCTTTCCTTTTTGGCTAAAATATCCATTTAATTGAATGAGCAGCCAATTTAGACATTAAAGCCCTATTCGGACGAGACTAGTTTTACAGGGGGACGTTAGAGAAAGTTTTGTTTCACAGACGTACTTTGTGATTTTAATCGCGTCCGAATCTGCCATGTCTGTCTTTCTCTCACATGACCTCTGTAAAAATTCTAGAGCAAATTACCTACTGTTTGTCAGCAAACTCTGCGGTCCTCTGAGAAATCTAATCCCGTCCGAATGCGAATGTGTGTGATTGCCGAAAATCTTTTTGCCAAAACGCGTTTTCTTTTGTGTTTTGGTCAACGTGAATTATCTTACTGTCACTAATGCGCTGGTTTTCAAGTTTGCGCACCAATATTTGATGTAGATATGTTTGCTACCTGTGAACAAAAAAAAAAAAAAAAATGAAATCAAGAAGAGCCAAATCATGTACATTTTTAAAATTGTTATTTATTCCAGGCCGTCTATAAGAAGTTCTATATAGTTCCATGTGTTTTTTGTTTTTTTTCATTTGTTTATTACTTTTTTATTATTATTATAACTTGTAAAAAATATTTAAACACTTAACAAGTTAGGATTGTCCACGCATCCTGGGCATGTGGTCTTGTGCAACGCCCACATGTAAAACACAGACACTCCTACCTCCGTAATAAACACAGAGCTGTTAGTCCCGTCCGAATGCATACATGAAATGACAGACATCGTCTGAAAAAAATTCTAACTCAAACGTTGTTTGAAAAACTAGTCCCGTCCGAATAGTGCTTAAGTGCTCTTCTGCAAGAATCTCAGTCCAGCAGGTCAGTAGGTCTCGGATGAACCGGGACGGCTCTCATGAATAGGCTGTGCCAGGCCTGAAGAGGAACACTGTGTTCTTACCGAGAGTCATTTCTTTCCCTCTCTGCTCTGATTCTCCTAAACAATACAACATCGCAACCCCTATAGAGCAACAGGTGCATTTACTTCATATTACTGACAAATTCAATATAGTCAGCATTGTCTTTTAGTTTCCTAAAAGTAACAAAATAACAGGTTCTTACTGATATGGTGATATTCAGTATAACCGCCCAAAGCTGTTGGTTATAGGGATGGGTATCATTAAGGTTTTAATGGTATTACTACTTTTACTGATAACACTTATCAATCAGGTATTTTAATGGTACTCTTATCTGTACTTTTTGTTGTGTTTTCAATATAAATATAATAATAATAACTAATTGAGAACAGAATTACAGGGCTTCAGGATTTTAAAGACCTTTTTCAAAGACCTGCAAAAATGAAATTATTATACCATATGAGCGGGGGAGGGTCTACTGTCTATAGTACCATGTTAAACCGTAAAATTACTGTAAAACGCATAATTTACAATTCAGATGCAGATTTTTACTAAAACTTTACATTTCAGCCTTTAAACCATTTTTTTAAATGGGTGTCAAAAGTATTATTAGTACAGATATTATTATTATTATATTATTATAAATGAAATAACATGAATTAGAGGTGTACAATAAAAATAAAAAATAAACAATTTGATGGACAGTTGACTTTTTGAGTTGAATTTTTTTTGATATTCTTCATATTCTGTGTGGTCAGTTTACGGTGATAAAAAAAGTGATAGAAATTAATCTTTGTCCATTAAGTTTTCTGGACATTTTTAACTTCAAGCCTTTCTTTTCAAAGTGTGCATCATCTTTTGAATTTGAATTGTTGCTATTGAAATCAGTATCAACAAAATGAATCTCTGCAATGAATCTCAATTGGCATGTAGATGTATTTACAGTTTAATGCAACTTAGAGGGACACAGAACGCTAACCCGCTGTTACAAATGCATAAATAATGTTTTGATATTTGAAATGTGGAAAACTGATGTTTGAAATTATTTTAAATGAAAAAATTCACCGCCAATAGGAATCAGCATGTCACTGTTAATAGGGAGTCATTGCAATTGAACTGAATAATTTAAATGTAGATTCATTCAGAAAAGAAGCGCCATCTGAGAAGCAAAAATGCTGTGGCTGTGTTTTGGGTGATTTTATTTGGCGAAATATAGCAAAAGCAGGAAATGTGGTGTCTAAAACGTAAGTCTCTTAATAATAACCTCTTGTTTATTGAACTGTTGCCTAAAATAATTAGTAATCATGGTGACTTTAGGAAGAAAAACGGCACTCTTCGTGTCATATTAACTATATGAAATGTTATGAAATGTATATAGGCGATACATTTTCTGTCACCATATCTTAAACAACATGAACCGTGAACTCAAACGCGCACTAGTTTAACTGGACTCACCGGACTCTGGACTTCCAGCTCTCATGTTTATTTAATGAAATCATAGTCATTTGAAAGGTAATTATCTTTTAATCGCATTCCCTCATATTGTAATTATTTCCGTCTCCAAATTTAAGACCTCTTGAAATCATAATTGAGACTTTCTTGTACAATTTAAGACTTTTTAAGGCCTTAAATTTGCTAAATTAAATTTAAGACTTTTTAAGACCCCACGGAAACCCTGGAATTAACACCACTTATTATGTAAAATAATTATCTGTAGCCTAATATAATAAATATTACCCAAATAAAACAAATGATTGTAAAACACAACAATTTTCCTGTTAAAGAATTTACAGTGGATACGGTTGGGGCATACAGGTAGGCTGCAAGAGGACTAACAGCTGTTAACTGCAGCTTTTACCAAAAAAGTTGCAATATGCTGTAAATGCTGTTGCAATAAAGCAGCTCTGGCTAATGTTTATGTTTTATTAGAACAAATTCACATAAACTAGTTAACTGTGTTTGGGAATAAAATAATAAAAGTTTGGAACCTCTGCCAATGTACACTAAATAAAGTGAATGTATTTCATCACTACAAATTAATTTTTAGGCAAGCTCTGCTTTATATCTTAATTTACCCTGTTTTCTATTATCTCTGCTTTATTTCTTAATAAGCATAGTTTATTATTACCCATCTATTTGTAAATGCAGCACTGTGAAGGCATTTTTAATGTTTAAAATATATTTAGGCTACTGCCAAAACAAATACTTTGACTATTTATATGTGACTATTTTTAACGTAACCAAAATGTGTGTTTATTAAATTATTCACATTATCAAAACATACTAATTTAGAGAGACCTTATGTGATGTGTATGTCATTATTTTGGAAGACTGCTAGCATACATAATTATAAATGTTTTCTTATGCAAGATTTTATTTTAAAAGACGTGCATGAAAGCCGCCGGTACTTCTGTCAGACGCAGTTTAAAATGCAGATTGCCAACAACAAGTGCAGGCAAATGTCTTTAATATTTTGCAAAAGGTTAAAATATGCTAGGAAACGATTAGTTAGCAATAAATATGATTTTTTTTTTCAATACCGACAGCAGAAGCATTAACGTCAAAGCGTATCGATACTTGGGTCTTTTATAATTTAGCACCGGTACCGATTAAGTACAGAGCTTCGGTACCCATCCCTAGTTGGTTGTGAAAAATATAGAGACTCCAATAGCCAGCCGCTGTTCTCGCTCTATAAATTACTGCTGTGTAGTTTATGGTTGTTTTTTTTTTTCGTTTTTTTCGTTACTGTATTGGAAACACATACATAGTTGGTAAACAGTTTCAATGCTTCTTGTACCGTTATCTTAAGTGAAATTTCTCCTTTTAAAGCCAAGACACCCAAACTGGGGGAGAAAAATAAGAATGGTTTAATGAGAATAAGGTTGTTCAAGGAGGTATTGAGACTCTCTCTCACCTAGCATACTCCTTATAATACCTGTTCCATTGCTTTCCTGCCTGCATTTAACATGTTGCAGTTGAGTCACTATTTAAAAAACAAAAAAAACAAACCTTGACTCTACTGATCCCAACAATTACAGACCCTTTTCAAAATTACAATTTTAGTCAAAAATTCTGGACAATGTTGTACTAAAACCTTCTAATTTATTTTTGCAATAATATTTAGCTCCCTTTTAATTTAGGTTTAGAGCAAAATGTAGCACAGTTAATGCTTTTTAAAAGTAGCAAATTACTTCCTGCCATTTGTAGATTCTGGTAATTGTGCCATCCTTAAATTGAAGGACTTTTGATACAGTTAATTAATGAATTCTCCTAAATACATGAAAACCTGAAATTGGAATCCATGGCGCTACAGTAAACTTTTTTTTTTTTTTGTGGAAATTGGAGTACTCATATTACCTACAGTTCCCATCTCCTGTGGTGTGCCTCAAGGCTCTGTACTCGGTCCAACCAACTTCTCCATTTTTTAGGTCTCCTATCATGTTTTAGCAGATGATACTCAACCTAATCTCACTTTAAAATCAGGTATGAACTATTTGTC
The DNA here is from genome assembly GCA_032359435.1 of Enteromius unitaeniatus. Taxonomy (NCBI): domain Eukaryota; kingdom Metazoa; phylum Chordata; class Actinopteri; order Cypriniformes; family Cyprinidae; genus Enteromius; species Enteromius unitaeniatus. The sequence goes on from JAUMHI010000034.1 coordinate 5,846,554, forward strand.
TCCCCTGTTAGCATGTTTAAGCAATATTAAAAGTTGGATTGATTTCCTTCCTGCAGCTACATGAGAATAAGCATGTTATACTCTTTGGCCCACTGTCTGGCAGCTTTTGCTATAACTTTGGCCCCCTTTCAAGCAAATACAAGTTAACCAGTTCAAAAACATAGGCTTCATTTTAGATGCAGAATTATTTGACAAACAATTAATATAATAATAATAATATTAAATTACAACGTAAGATTAATATTAAATATATTTTCTCCCTTTTAATGACATGGGGATCTTCGTTCATTACAAGTGGTTTAGAATGCTGCAGCTCAATTGCCTTGTGTTAGCCTTACCTGTGTTACCAGTGAAATACATAATTGATTAAAGAGATTGTTTTGAATATATATATATAATAAAATAGTATATAGTCATTCAGATTTGTTTGTTGACCTTAATTGTGCATTTACATTGATTAAAACAAGAAAACCCCAGAGCAGCTGAAGAAACGTACAGCAGATCACCTCATTAGCACAGCTCTGAGCTTGTTCTGTCAGTTTGAAGAAAATCAAAGATCAAGACTTCAAATGTAGCACTTTAAAGAGCTGCTCTGCTAAGTGCTGGTGCCACGAAAAAGGTGAAAGAACAATCTTAAAGACTTTTTCAAAAACCAAAACAGAAGACTTCACCATCAAGCAGGTAATATTACACTGTGTTGCAGTCAGAAATGTCATCTTCTTTTAAATCACACAATAATGGATAAGGGTAGAGATGCACCGATAGCAAATTTCAGTAAGTGTGACCTGCCCATTCCGATTTTTGCCAATTCCCATTTTGTTTTTAAAGAACTTTAATGAAAGCATATGATATTCATTTAAATTTATTTTATAAGAAAATAAATTATTAAACATTACAGGATCTTCTCACAACAAAATAATTATAAATAATAAAGTGCTCTTAAGGTATAAAATAGCTTCCAGTATATAACTAACATTAATATAGTTAAAAGATTTTATAATAAAATAAACAATAAATCAAAAAACATTACAGATCTTCTGACAACAAAATAATGTGCTCTGTATCTTGACAATGTAGAAATATATAAATAACAACTTACTAACAATAACTAAGCTTACTAACAAATATCTACTTTTCCTCAATGAGTATTATTATGGAAGAATTTTTTAAACATAAATTACATGACTGTATCACAACAATAACTTAAAGATTGCACTCTCTTAAAACATGTAGAAATAAAAATGCTAGTACTAAATACTATAATTTGAACATTAAAGGCAAGTTTGTCTTGACAAAGAGAAGCATTTCTGCATCGTCACCAGTTAAAAAAGGATAGTACAGGCTGCTGACCTGTGGCTGATGAGCTTTGGCTTGGACTCAGTGCGCTAGCTTTATGCAGAGTTCAGACTGCAAGATTTTCAGAGTAGTCGCGTCACAGATCTTTTCATGTCTGGGGTTTCATTCAGTCTCTGCTGTGTTCACACTGCATGATAGATCGGTGACGGGGGTTTTCACACTGCATGACTTTACAATAAGAAGGATTGCAGACAACTTTGTCTCACTGCAAAACACATGCGAGAAGTGACAAAACAATGTGAGGTCACGTGTGCAAGACCGGAGTTCTCACATGAGACTGGGATTATTATTAAAAATGATAGCAAGCATAATAAGCTTGCCTTACAAATTGCGTGTGCGCTCATTAGATTAGGGACGAGGATTATTATTTTCTATACCTTCGTAACTCCTCCTCCAACCTCCCACTCAGAACACGGCATGATTTTTAATCGCAGACCGGTCCAGATATTTAGCATGCCTAATATCTCACGGGTGTCGGCGATTCTCTCAGATCGCGTCTTTGATTATTCACACTAAGAACAAGCACCCATTTGCCCGTTATTCTGGGCATTTGTCTGCGATTTCTCAAAACCTGTTGGCGAGTCATGAAACCGGGCAGATGTGACGCTGACCAGCCAGTCACCGATCTGGGCCGGTCATACAAAAAACTGGCCGATTCCGATCACTAGCGGGTCAATCGGTGTATCTCTAGATAAGGAAATGAATGATGGGGAGGGCATTTCTCACAGGCAATTTTTGAAGGGGGTCACAAATAATACAGTCAAAGATATGTCAAAACTGTGGAAAACTTTGCTTCTATTATTGTAGCATGGAGACTGCATCGTTATTTTCAAAGGTTCAATGAAAACACAGATTTTTTCTTCAAAACAATTTATTACAATATTGTTATTTAGCTTATCCACCGCACGTGCACTGCACAAAATAGATGCTGAGCAACGACTTTTTCCAAGTGAATGAAAGCTGTGTTTTGTGGCCAAAAGGGGTCTCAAATTCATTAAACGTAGTGCCTATATTTCACTAAAGTCACTAAATCGTCACTGGTATGTGCGTGACTGTGTGAGACACAGGACCTGAATGTCAAAGATGGGTGGCTAATTGTGGCCATTAATGTTAACATTATGCCAAGTCGCCACAAATAAAACAATGCATGGGAAACGGCTTTGGCGTGTTAGTCGCAATGCACTATGCAACAAGCTATTTTAAACAAGCTAACGTTAACTAGACAAGTTACGTTTTAATAGCTAATATAGCAGATTCAAGGAATAAATGACATCAGTAATCAGCATTATGGCCACAATTAATTTATTAACAAATCAGCATGAACTACATTAAAGAAAATGGCTTTATTTTAAAGTGAATAAAATCCCCTACTTACTGGTGCTACTAATGAACAGAGCCGCATCCACAAACCTGACTTGTACATGTGTAGCGTAGGGAAAGCAGGCCAAACCACTGTGAGAAAGGGGAGGGGGAACTCAACTATTTTGATTTTTTTGTATATTTTTTCTACTTACACGATTATTTTAGGTATACATACATATATTTTTCACAATAGACAGTGCAGAGTTTTTATGATTTTGGGGAGGGACAACCCTCGGATGGGGACCCCCTGGGATTTACGCCCATGCCCCTGAGGGAGACAGTACTCACAGGCAGTGGCCTGAACAGAACAAGATACGCATCAGACCTTGTTATCTAATGTCGCAAATGAACATTTTACTGATGGCCGAGGGGTGAGATAAGAAAAAAACTAAATCTATGGATGTGTGTTGAGGTCAACTAAAGTATTCTACATTTGAACCTTTCCATCTATGCTTGTATCTGCCCTGTATGTGACTGATGGACATATTTCTAGGACAGGGTTCGTAAATAAATAAATGCAAGTCTCTTATGTTTTAAAATCTAAAATGTCATCATGAATAGTGTTAGTGCAAATTGTACCAAAAAAGCTACATGTATATTTCCATTTGAACTGAACTGAACTTGAACTAAACTGAAATCCAAATATCACAAAAACAATATGCATCTAAAGCAACATTTCTATCCCATGCGTTTAAATATTAAGCAGCATGACTTTTTTCAAAACTGATAAAAAAAAAATTAACAAATAAACATTAAAAAGATTTCTAAAGATCATGTGATACTGAAGACTGGAGAAATGGTAACTTTTTTATGCAATATTTTTAAATTGACAAAAAATTGTTACTAGAATCAGTTGTTGTGCAAAAGGAAATCAACTTCAAGTCATTTTCCCATCTCTGTCGCTCTTGCACGTACACGCTCAGACACACACAAATGAGAGAGCTGCCAAATGAGTGAGTAATCCATCATGGCTGCCATTTACTAGCCCTTCTTTTTAACAAAGCCTTGACGGATGGGAGGAGATAAGGGTCTGTGTGTGTTAGTGGAACTGTGAGCACAGTTCTTTCAGGCAGACACACACACCTGCACAAGTAGCAGTGGAAGCTGTGAAAGTCACGTTCACTCATCAGTCTTCTGATGCCCTGTGAACGGTGGGGGGTGTGAACTCATGCATAACCTATTCACATACCCCTTCTCCCCTCCAACATCCCCCCAAGGTCTCCCTCTCAAAGCAGTGCAAACACACAGAGAGACAGTGTGTGTGTGAGTGAGAGAGAGAGAGAGACACAGAGTATGTGAGCTGACCACTGCTGAACTCAACTGAGCACTGAATAACCAGTGCAAACCTGTAAAAAAAAAAAAAAACGACCAAAGTCCCTTAAGGCAAATCAGGTCACTCAGCGGCCATCTTGGTAGAGCTCCTGGGAAGTGGTTTTCTGTGTAAGTAATAGGTAAACAAGTACAGTTGTTATTCACAACTAATGCTAAACTTCGAGGTTCGGTAAACATGCTTTTTATGGAATAGAAAAACAATCTTTTATTGAGCAAGGATGCATTAATTAATTAGAAATATTTTTTGGCACAATTGTAACTTGTTTCAAAACAAATGCTGTTCTTTTGAATTTGAATACATAGCTACATATATAAAAAAAATTATATATATATATATATATTTATATGTATGTATATATTTGTGTGTGTGAGCAACAAAAAGCCACCCTCTACCGAAATAAAAGTGTTATAATTCACTATTCTTCAGACTCCAGTGAGAAGTACCCTGCACTTCCATTCCTCTTTCCACAGGGGGCGATGTATAAATCTAGAGATGTCTAACTTCAAGCAAAGATGGGTTTGAACTCTAAACAGTTACTTAAAAATTACAGCCAAGTTTGTTAGAGACAGAATGGATTGACATATTTGCCCACCATCTTAATGCCCGATCTGCAACTGATGAAGTGGGAATATGATGGAAAGGACAAACAGAAGCAACACAAAAACAGACTAGCACATAAAGCATGTCGTTTGAAATGCAGGAAACAGAACAGGTATAGCTGTTGGACATTATTTGCCCAGTCATGCCACAGGCTGTACGGCACAGCAACACCATCACTTTTGTAGAGTAGCTGCTATTAGAAATTCATGAACGTCTCCCTCGGATTGATATAGCCTCTGGTGACTGAGGTAAAATCCAGAACAGCACAATAAAGTTATTTCTTTATTTTTATTCAGATTTTTTTCAATACTGACACTTTAGATTCGCAGTGTCGTTAGAGCAAAGTGTGTTAGAAACATGAGGACTTTAGGTCGCATTGCACATTACAGTGTTTGATGTCCAATGATTCATTTTTTTGGCTATAGGCGAACATTTTCATGTCAGTGCATACCTAATTCAAGCATCTTAGGCAAATAAATGACTAAAATTGCATTTTTCCTTCATCAGAGGAACACAAAGTGCTTGGACAGCAAGAGACTGTGTCCATTCTCTCACGTTGAGGGATTAACAAAGCCAAATGCAGCTGCCTTCTTGTGTCCACTCTCCCCCTCCCAACAAAGAAACATATACCATCTAGCTTGTCCTGAGAGGGTATGGCAGATGGATGAAATAGCACACAAGACTGGCATGCCACAGAGTCCCACTTTGCCCAAATGGACCAAAAAAAACCTGTTTTCCTAACAAGAATTTCTAAGGTAGTCATCTGCGCTGATACTAATCGCACTTATTTCAGAAGAAAAGACCCCACTGTACCTTTCCTTCATGCCTGCTGTTGATCCATGCGGCTCTGCAATAGCTGATCCCATCAGACAGGCTGGGTGAAATGGGAGATGAACCGTAATGCAATTTACCCTGTGTCTCCCTACGCGCCTCTGCCACCGCGGCACTCAGAAGGGCCTTCCCACTAGGAAAACGCTCAGATCAATTCACATCTTAGTAATGAGTTTTGCCATGCTGGTTATATCAGCTATAATATTAGAACAGTGGCACCATGAACAAATCCAACATCTCAAAGCCCTCAGTCAACTGAACAACTCTCACAGACGACCACAGAACTGAGCTGCACCTAGACAATGACATTAATGGAGACCCCATGAAACCAAAATTGGATTTTTGTGGCTTTTAGTCCACGTTTATTAAATTTGAGGGCATCTCTATGCTAATACAAGGGATCCAAACCTTATAAAAGTCAAAGGACTTTCCAAATATGAAGTCACTTCATTCAGCAAGGATGCGATGAACTGATCAGAGGTGACAGTAAAGACATTTATTCGGTTACAAAAAAATAAATGAATGCGGTTCTTTTTAACTTTCTGGAATCCTGAAAAACTATATCAAGCTTTTCCCAACAAATATTAAGCGGCACTCATGTTTTCATCTCAAATCAGCATATTAGAATGATTTTTGAAGGATCATTTGAGGTTGGATGATTTTTTATGAGTTTATCGCTTTTTAATGATCAATTTTATTTGTATTAATTATATTTTATCAAATGTTGCACACACTATATGAAGGGCCATAACATTGTTCATGCTAATCAGCTTTCATACAAAACGTGTCTTTACATTGAAAACACAAGACACAAGCAGGGGAGTAAAAGTTTATGTTGAACTTCACTTAAACTCAGGGTAGGTGATTTGGTTCAAAAATATTTTTTGTTACGCTGGCTAAAAGTCCCATCACATCTCCAGGGGGCTCATTAAGTTAAGCATTCTAAATGTATTTATATGGTTTGTGGAAGGCGTCGAACCAAAAAAAAAAAAATCCCTCATTACTATAGGCCGTACTACCTACCTATCAAAATATGTAATATGTTCATTTTCACCATTTGCGTAGACATGATACATCAGTGCATTTCAACGAGAAAAATGCATTCATTGTAATAAGGTGTAAATAAAACATTTACTGTTAACAGCCTACTATGTAATAGCCTACAATTTTGCCATCACAGCAACAAACTGCATTTTAAAATAATCCAATAAACATTTATTTCACCACACTATCATCATTACTGTACTGTTTACTTAATTTAAGTCGAACCGTTTTGGGCTCAAAAAATGTCAAAAGAAAAACAAGCACAGCAATGAAAACTGCATTCAAAGAAATATCATTACAGAAACTTCTTTAATAGTACAGCAGGGTAATACCACGGGAAGTCCCTGGAAAGTACAGAACAGAAGTCCTATGTAAATAACATGATGTTTGAATGTTTATTTATTCGGTATTATGACATTTACCATCTGACAATCTGAGTGCACTAGATTTACATTGGCAAGAAAACGCTGCATCAGAATTATCTTTAGGCAACAGTGTGTGCTTTAGGCAACAAAGCCAAATAAAGTCTCCTATCAAAGTTGTACATGTTAATGTTGTAAATGGCAAATGGAACTTGGCACTTCCGTGTGGTACACGGTCAGCCAACACTGGTATTTAATTGGCGGAAGCTTGGAATTTATGTAACGCACCTGCGGTCTCTTGGCCAACGGCCACAGCAGGATTCCCAACAGCTCAGCTTCTCACAAAACTGGGATTAAAAAATGGAGAGCTGGCGAGTTGGATACCACGCATTTCCCATCTGGTCCTAAACTGGACAATAGAGACATTCATGTGGTAAAGGGATAAGTCTGGGAACTGGACCAGAGTAGACTGTAACACACCGCCTCACGATTGAGTTGGACTGCTGACTCCCTCCATTTTAAGGACCCGAGGTTCTTTCACCTTGAGGCTGTAAGGGTCTAAGCAATTTACTTCCTTAACTAAGAGCTTCAGGGCAGCTCAGCAGGAACCTCAAAGCCCCACGAAGGAAAGTCATTACCATTTCCCTGAATTATTATCTTACTTAAGAGTACGAGGATTGGATTGTCGGACTGAAAGAATCCTAAATGCGTCTGGCTGCTAAAATATATTACATGGAAATCTTGATGATGGTTTGTGATGGCCTTCAAGCGTCAGATATGTCATATAATTACAAATTACGAGCACATGAACGATCAAGCGATGTCATATTAGCAGGTGGGAAATTAGGTTTTCTTTTCTTTTATGCAAATGAGCTAATTAATTGCCTGTTTATTTGTTTTGGTTTGACTATTTGCGCATTTTACTTCTGACCTGAATACGTGAAAAGTTACTACTGCGTGACTTGGAGATTCAGAGCCTCCCAGGTGTATTCAAAAGCAGCTACGCTTCTGGGAACAAAGTGGAACAAGGTGTCACATGAGGCAGTTTTTCCAAACTCTTCAAGTCAAATCTTCCGAAACTCACTTTGAGATTTTACCTCACCGACCTCGGCTGTCTATCATCATAGGCTAGGGAGCGGCGTACAGTACTGTCACAAGGCAAAGGAACGTGAGACAGACAGCTCAGCTTACACCGCTGAATCTGTGAGTTGTTGGTGCGCTGCAGACAGTCCCCATTCTCTGCAGGACCTCTGAACTTTGGCCTAGTAGATCACTACTGATGGAAAGTCAACACAGATGGCATGGTCCACAGAGAATTAAAGGAACACAGGTCTCCGGGGCTAAACATATATACTTTGTTAAGCAAACTCTGCACCATGGCAAAACACTGAGGGTCAACATGATGAAAGATCCAAAAAAAAAAAAAAAAGGTTTTGGAAACAAAAAGCAAAATTTCCTCTGCTGCCTTCAGAGCTAGCAACCACTCAACATAACGCAAAACCATCCTGACAAGCTGTCACTGAGAAAGCACTTACCAACTAGTGTTGCCCTATTCCTTCTGCAAGTATACCTTAAGATTGTGGTATACCTGATTTTTAAAGTATACCTGATTTTTGAGTGAAGGCACAACATCGAGCCTCGCAATTATGTTAGTTAGTTATAGTGTCTGACCTCATATGCACATTTAGACAGGCCTATATCTGGTAAAATTGGATAGTACAGAACACACAATTTTACGTCTGTGTCTGTTTTTTAGTTTTATAGGCAGTCAGTCAACTGCATGGAAGGAATTCAATGAAGGGTACAGCCTAAACCAAATGAATCAAACATTCCTGCCCCTGCATCTAGGATATAAATGCCATACACACACAGTAGTCCGATTTCAATGCATCAATGAGAGTGATTACGACAAAGAAAATAAAAACGACCATAAAAATGTTTTTTTGCATTCATTTAGGTTTTAAAAAAGCTTTTATAATCTAAAAATGTTACAAAAAAGTTTTTAATATACACAACCTTTCAAACAGTTCTTGTTATTATTAATGTTGAATACAGTTGTTCTGCTTTTTTTTTTTTTTTTTGTGGAAACCATGATAGATTTTTTCAAAAAGTTTCTGGTTTTCAGTTTCTTTTTTAATAAGAAAATGACATGGTTTTAGCAAATGGCTGCCATATAACAGAGTTAAAAATTTAAGGGTGTCTGAATACTTTGCTTAGCCACTGTATGTATATATGTATGTATATATGTGTATATATATGTATGAATTACATTTTTAGTTGTTTTCTGAATAAAATTAATAGAACCACACAAAAGAATGAGTGTCATGCTACTGACACAATTATCAACAAAGAAATAATTTGGAGAGAAAGTATACATTTCCTCATTTGCCAGAGATAATAGCAAGGAATGTAATCTAACCTCCGACTAGCCAAACTCAGACAAGTTTCCACAGCTATGTGCAGACAGAGAGAACTGTTCAGAGGGTCCAAAGTATATATAAAATAAAAAGGACCACCTGTGCACAGGACGAGTGACGACCATGCTGGCACTGTCATTTGTTACGTTTGGACTCCCATTACATCATCAGCTTAGATAGCTGGGAAATCCATCTCCTGGTGTCAGATTCCCTCACCAAAAGAAGGTCACAGTCGAAACAGGAAGTCCCTGGCTGGAGTGTGCCAGCGTTTCACTTCTGCAAAGAGCTGATCTGAGTTAGCAGGGACCTTGGCTCTCACTGTACAAGTTACTTTTTTAAAGTGATGGAGATGAGGCTTTCTCCTTGAGGTCTATCCATTTGCATTTAGCACTGTACATTAATTATACGGCCAGACGCAAACAGGATACATTCAAGGATGGGGACTTATATCACCTTGTGACAAAGTGCTTACCGCGAAAAATACAAATGAGAAGTGACAAGTCCTGTGATAGTTCATATATCCTCATGAATAAACCCCATCACGGCCCCAACACAGACACACAAGCAAAATTCATCTGCAGACCGATCTTAATACAAATACAAAAGTTTGTGCTAGGCTAAATACAGCAGGTATCATAAATATCCCAGCAGGAGACACATTCTAATGAATGAGAAATGAGCATTTCGGAGATTTGTTAGAGCGTCGCGCTTGCGGTCTGCTCCAGGTAAAATGCAAAGCACACATTTGTGTATTCTTGTGTGTTTCTCTTGAGAAATACTTCATGCTAAGCTAAGGCTATGTTGTAGTTGTTGCACATAAGATATAACAGACACTAAAGTGCTCTTAGTTTCAGGAGAGAGATCTAAACGTCTTAGGTTGTACTCACACTAGGTATGGTTGCTGTGAACTGGGCCCAAGAACTATTGTCCCCCCCTCCCAACTCCCCACTCGCCCCTCCCCCTCTGGCCTGCACTCACATAGGGTTTCAGCATTCGTGCCGGAGCGCGCTTACGTCTTTATGGTGTGATGGTTTCAGGATAAACAGTAAGAGCGGTGCTGTAGTCCATCGCTTTGTTTACTTTGTGGATAGTCATTTTGAGTCGTTTGGTCAGTGGTGGTCCGCTTCTGTTGGTTTTGGAGCATCGCAGAAACGTGACGTCATGCGTCCTGTTCCGTGCTCCAGCAGGGTTAGCGCTCACACTACATGCATTCCAAGAGGGCCAGGGATGGCTAAACCCAGGTACGCTTCCAAAATGAAATGAAAATGGTTCAAACTGCCTAGTGTGAGTACACCCTTACATTCAACAAAACATAGTTTGTTCCTCCATTTCTAAAACAGGAAACCATCAGTTCCTTCTAGCACATTCCCATTATTCTTCACATACCTACTAGGCCTATAGTATATAGTTACTTAAGCTTTGACTGACAGACGTGATTCAGGCATCGCCTAGTGGTGAGAATCAGCATGTAATTGGCTATGTACAGTAATTATATCAATATGATGGTCATAATAAAATAAAATTATGATTTTGATTAGTGTGTTGTGAATAAAAGCATTGGATTATGGGACAGTTTACTCTGTAATAACTGGGTATGGATTAAATAATGCTACACTATGTTGCTTCTCAGAAAATCTTGCAATTGTTTTCTCAAAAAAAACGTTACATTTAAATAAAAGGCTACATTTTTAGAAGCTTTGGTTTCTCCTTATTTTATATATAAAACATTTCACATTACAATATCTTAAATACAGGGTGCCAAATTAACAATAAAAACTAAAACAGACACAAAATTGCGGAGTTAAAATAAATGAACACTTATTTACTATTTATCCACAGATCTGGCTCAGTAGAAAAATACAATAATTCTCCAAAAGCCAATACATATTGGTCAATCACTAATCAAAACAAATTCCAAATGACAATGAGCCTTATTTATGAGAATTTATCAGAAGAAATGTGCCTAAATGGTTCATAAGTCCTACAGAACTGAACAATCATTTTGTATATTTCTTGATGTATTTCTTCCAGTTTTGCTTTTGCTTTAATTTATGCTTCTCATGTTACCAACAAATCAACCAACTACAAGAAGTTTTATACCAGTACTAACCTGCTCTGTCTTGTCTCTCTGCATGTTGTCAGGAGTACGTGACATGCGTTACTTGAAGCCCAGTACTTAATCACAGTATGTTTTGTCCATAACATACAGTAGTTGACAAAATCCACAGGAAGTTCTTTTTTACTATTTCAGAGAAATGTTGTTGTTGTTTTTTACCTTTTTTGTTAATGTGAACATACTTTGAAATAAGTTCTACTTTTGTTTGTCAATTAGTCCCAATAAGTCTTCACTGGGAGCAAAAACATTGAAGTTCTGAATCCTGCTGAGTACAGGAACATCAGAGAACCTCTCTGCGTCTTCAGGTGTTTCTGGCGTTCTTGCAATGTCATGCCTTCAACTAGGATCAAAATACATTTTTAATATTCCCATGATTGCGCCAAGCCCTTCTCATTCCATATACTAAAACAGTAAACATCTTTTAATAAAATCAAGCAACCACTTTGCTTGCTCTAAACCAGAGCTTAAGGAAACAATGATCTCTCTGCGAGATGGTGATGCCTGTAAATGCTGAGACAAACACATTTGATGGATTATATTATGGGATGTAAAGAGATACACACAACATTTCCTCCCGTTTATGAGAAGAGATCAAAGCAGAACTAGGGGCCGTGAGAGCATGAGGAACAATGTCAATTCAGCAAAGCTCAAACAGGCTGAGACCCCGACTAGAAGCACGTGCCCTAAGGATGTTCCTTTTATCTGCCAGTCAAACAGCACGGTCAAACACGGTCACAAGAGTGCAGGCAGTCTTTAGATATAACATATTATAGGTCTAGTTCTGAATGAAGGCATCTGCGTATTCCAGTTGACCTACATGGCATACCGCTTTGGCATTCTTGATGAAACAACAAAGCAGCAACAGTCTGACAAATAACCGCGAGGGATCTGAGTCACTTTTAGGAAAATGTGGGGGACTGAAGGTGTGAGCTGAGTGTGTAATGTCTTGAAAGTCAAAAAAATAGATGAAATACCTTTTAGGGTAAGAATATTGCCTCAGACAGAACTCCAAATGCAAGTGTTTTTTGTTTTTTTTATATATCCCTTTTAAAATGCTTAAGATATAACAGACGCTACAGTGCTCTTAGTTTCAGGAGAGAGATCTAAACGTCTTAGGGTGTACTCACACTAGGTATGGTTCCCTTTTAAAATGCTTGTTAGAGATGTGTAAATGCAGAAAATCCAACAAGATCCAATTGTTGTTGTTTTTTTTATAACTTTTTGAATGTGCGAAAACTGCAGACGAAAATTACAGACTTAACATGGTGCCAACAAGACCACTATTTTGTTATAATAACTGTAGAATTGTACTAAAGATATAACAATATTTAGTATTAATGTACTGTATTTAGCTTTTTTGGAAAGATGCACCATATTTATTTTATTAAAATACAGAAAAACTAATATTGTTAAATATCGCATAAAATGTATTTTAATATATTTTAACATGTTAAGCAGCCATAACCTCCAGTGTCACTTGATTTCTCATTGTTTTACTGAATACGAAACATTTCTTCACATCAATGTTAAAAGCAAATGAAACAATTGTTTAAGCATATTGGTCCGCTCTGTCTTCATGTTTAAATTAGGTAGCACCGTTACGTCCCACATATTTTTTTTTTTTTCATGTGCAAAGTAAAAGAAACAGTGACTTGGGTACCAAAACCTTAACCAGCAGGAAAAACGGCCATGAAACGTGACCATTTAGTTGTGGTGTGGAGGCCTGTCAAGACATTTTCAGTTGTCGTGGGATGGTGCTTGACATGAATACCTGCTGACTGACAGGCTGACAGTGCTGGTGGCTAGAGACAGGCAGACCTGCTGAGGAGTCCCTTTCACGCTAACACAGGGGCTATTGAGTCCCCACACACAGTGCGGCCCTCTAAACACAATCCCCTTGCCTTGAGTGTGTACTTTAGTAAGCACAGGGAAAAGTGTTGAGGCTGCGGTTAAATTGGTCAGAGGCAAGATCCCCAGGCTGTGGGGTGACGGCAGTGGTGAGGTCAAACTGTGGAACGGTTAAACACTTGATATGCTGTATAAACCACTTAATGTGTCCACATCAAGATGGGAATGCGTGACGCTAAGCTGGAGAAAACTATAGCCTGATACGGAGTCGTATTTTGGACATGAGAGGACTTGTTACTTTTGCGCATCGAATCGATCTGCCTTGGCTAGATAATGTGAAGAGGTGCAACAATGCAGCATCTGCTGAATTCAGCAAGAGTTATTTCCTCAAACGGGATGTTGAGACACATGAGAGTCGCTTCTCACGCACCGTTGCACACAGGAGGTGGAGTTTTCCATGTTTCTCACGGGTGAGCTGGAAAGAGCCTGCCACCTTCCAAAAATGCAAAAAGCCAACACTGCCTCAGTACTGATAAAGGACTTGCCTGCCTTGCCATAAAAAATAAACCACCACATGCCGCTGCATTTATAACTAGATTTATACATTATTTTATGCGGAAAATGTGAATGCACTTGCCTATCATGCATAACTTACTGACACGATGCTGTGTTGTGGGTGGTTGCCAGAGACAATCATGTGGTTGCCAGGGTCGTCATCGGCAAGGGGACAACCAGAAATGTCTCGGGGCCCCATGATGATAGGGGGCCCATTTACAAGTTCATGCTGCCGGATATAAAGGCCCCTGAGTGATTTTAGCTGGTTTCTAGGGTGGTTACTAGGGCTACATAGTTGCTTTCTGGTTCGAAAGATTTCACCATTTAAATCTACAGTACTTTAACGCAATGGGATTTTTAAAAGGAATATTCCAGACAATACAAGTCAACAGCATGACTTGAGTGAATAAGACCAATCCATGAACACTGGTTTCAACATTATATCCCCAAGATGTAAATGAGTTTCTTAACATGATTTCAGTGTGGAAAAAAAACTTGTGTAAAGATACATTCAATTTGATAACTTTGTTACCATGAAACGTAACAACCCTAAAAATGACAGGAACAGCTCAAACCGTTATAATGTCATATTGACACTAGTTTCAACAAAGCAGCTAAAGTCATACCTCACCGAAAACAGGTTTGGAAGTACATTTGGATAAGAAAATGATAGTAGAAATAAAATTTTCAGCTGAACTACTCCTATTACAGTACTAAGATAACATACAAAGATTAAATGCTAGGTGGTACTTAGCAGTACAGCACAACTATGATTCTATTGATTCAGGAATATTACTTTAATTGACTGTCAGAAAACAAGTTAACCTGTTCAAACAACGCTAAGTATGAGCAATGATAGTAATGATTACCTTAGTCGGACATGTAGCCAAAATCAAAAAGAGACCTCTAGCTGGCTAAAAGAGACACATGTGGCCTGTAAATCTTCCAAAATTGCAGCCATTTTTGTAAAAAACCACAAAGACGCAAGAACTAGATGGTTTGGCTTAAGTGTGCGCTGCAGTTTGGTTAACATTATGAACAGTGCCACTTGTCTCCACACTGGTAATCATGGTTGAGGCGAGCTCTTTTATAGACACTGCTGTCATTGCTTTAATGCCTCCTGCTCTCTTTTGAGACTTTCAATCCCTCAGTCTAGACGCTCAGCTGGTCCCACACCAAACCCTACACACCAATGACACAGACACTGGCTCTATTTTCAGCATGAGGAATGAAGATGAATGGAAGCCCAGAGAACCACAACATCAGCGCAGACCCCTACAAACACCGTTTCGGAGAAAAACATCCATATACCACTTTACTTTATGACTCTATATTGTAGATAATGACAAGACTGGATCTGGAACCTGCTATTTACTGATAAACCCACTCTGAGGCGTTAAAAAAAGCCGAAACAGACCTGAAAAGCTTTTTGTCAATGCACTCTCTGGATGAGAGCAGCTAGTATGTTGATGCTGGTCATAGAGCAAGAACAATACCTTCCATTGCCTGAAGGATACTCTCACCGAAAGAGGGCCCCTTACTCCTCTCAAGCTTTTTGAAGACCACATCACAATGAGCTGAGTCCAAGGCTTTTTGTCGAGCTTGAGGGGGGAGGAGAAAAGTGCTGGACTCTTTTTTTCTTTCTCCTCGGGGTGATGGGTTCCTTTACGAAATGCTTGTTTATTGCAGGTTTTTCAGTCCTCTTTCTAACTATGTTCCAGACTTTCTATCCACTGACAACATTGCTTTTATCCTACTTCATGCAAGATGAGGTCAATCCCCATTGCAGGACTGCCAACACTTATCAATGCCAGAGCTTCACCTAATGTTAACTTCTTTTTAAACCCAGGGAGGAGAACTGAATTAAGACGTTTAGACTGAAATACTGGTCTCCCAGTGGTTTACATAATGGACAGTTTATCATTATGTTAACATTAGTGACTCCTTTTACACCAATTCTATCTCTGTAGACATTAGAAACATCAGATTCTCAGCCCAGAGTTTCCCTGGTGTAACGCTGCCCATAGAGACGAGGCAAGAGATGCTTGGACAGTGTGGCAGAGCTCCACAGCCAACATCAGCCTAATGTCGTCACAGCATGACGGTAAAGCTTGCTCTAATGTTATTATTCAAATCTATGGTGTAATAAGGCTTACTGGTTAAAGACTTTAGTGGGTAAACAAAAGGTTTTAGGTTCAAATACCACATTTATCACCACTGACCAAGGCAACTTAACTCTAAACTAAGAAAGTCTATATATACATATAAAAGTCCATTTTAAACCTGCTTATTAAAAGACTCATCCACATTTTTTTCACCTCGGGGTGATGGGTTCCTTTAAGAAATAACTTGTTTATTGCAGGTTTTTCGGTCCTCTTTCGAACTATGTTCCAGACTTTCTATCCGCTGAAAACATTGCTTTTATCCTACTTCATGCAAGATGAGGTCAATCCACATTACAGGACTGCCAACACTTTTATCAATGTTACAGCTTCACCTAATGTTAACCTCTTTTTAAACACAGGGAGGAGAACCTAATTAACATGTTTAGACTGAAATACTGGTGTCCCAGTGGTTTACATAATGGACAGTTTTTCATTATATTAACATTACAGTAGTGACTCCTTTTACACCAATTCTTTCTTGCGAATTGGAATGAGTGCAATGGACTGTGGGGGATTGGAGGATAATTGGCACATCCTTTAAAATACACCAAATGTGAAACCAAGGCTGCCAGGATCCTTAAAACTGAGACGGTCTTACTGCAAAAAAAGAAGCACCCCAGTGATCTTGAACACTTTGATCTTTCCAAGATCAGAATTGGACACCCATTGTATTTAAAACATTATATTAAAGTGTGAACTCAAGGAGGAACACAAAGGCTTAGAGCACCACTTTAGGATAGGATTTAATAATTCTTTCCTCAAATGTAATAATCTATGATTTAGGTAATCTTATGCACAGCAGTACATAATCTGAGGAAGTACATTTGCTTTTTTTGGTGATTCGCTTTGCATTTCATTTTTTTCAAAGCACTGATGCTCTTCAGAACAAAGGGAGATTCATTCCTGCTGCTTGAACACTCAAAGTGGACTGAGGTTGGACAGAAATGGTAGGTCTTGTCTATCTGGCCAGCTCCGTTCTGGATATTCACTGTCTGGAGCCTAACCACCTGTTCCACTGGCTGTCCTACTCTGTAGACATTAGAAACATCAGATTCTCAGCCCAGAGTTTCCCTGGTGTAACGCTGGCCATAGAGACGAGGCAAGAGATGCTTGGACAGCCTGGCAGAGCTCCACTGTTCACATCATCCCAATGTCATCACAGCATGACGGTAAAGCTTGCTCTAATGTTATTATTCAAATCTATGGTGTAATAAGGCTTACTGGTTAAAGACTTTAGTGGGTAAACATAAGATTTTAGGTTCAAATACCACATTTATCACCACTGACCAAGGCAGCTTAACCTCAGTTTGCCACACGGGGAGTGTCTTTAAAGAAAGATGTGCCAGAAAGTCTCTCACAAACATATAAAAGCCCATTTTAAACCTGCATATTAAAAGACTCAACCACAATTTAACATTTGCCCTGAAAATGACAAATCAACAAATTAAATCAGTTCAAACTGATCAAACACAAGGCTAAATATGTTCAAAGCCTTGCTGTGTTGTTTACTACACCCACACTGATACTTAAAACTTATTTAAAAAGCATAAACATCATCTCATGTATTACCATTAGGAGTACAAGACACCTGCAGAAAATGACATGTCTTCTCATAACAAAAAAAGTGAACGCATCAAAAGCGCTCACATTTATTCACTTCAAATCCATTCATCCAGGAAACAATATGTTGCAGATGTCAAAGCTGCTGGATTCCCATGTCCCTGAAGTCTAATAACAGGCACAACATGAAAGCACATGTAAAAAAAAAAAAAAAAAAAAAAAAAAAAAAAAAAAAAACATACTTTATAACAAAGTACTTTTTTTTTTTTTAAAGCATAAAAAGAAAGAAGACATTTATTTTGACAACTGCTTCCACTCTGACAATGTTTCCAAGAAGTCTACAGACTGACATATTCATTATCAGCAAACACTTGTTGGTAATTAACATTCATGACAGAAGCTAAATTAGAACATAACAGATAATGAACAAACACATTCCGATAATGACAGGAAATGGATTTAGAGGAAGTTTAACAGTAAACTAAAACTAGAATTTCAACACACTACTAGGACACAATTAGCACATTGTTTAAAAATAATGTGAGGAAGTGTTAATTCTCCACATTCGGATTTGGTGCCATTATACAGAACTCTTTAATTTAATTTCCTCCTCGTTGTTGGGCTGCAGCCATAAATGCTTTTGGTGAATTGTCAAACTATTAGAATTTACTCCCACAAAGGGTTGATCATTTCAAGATGAACAAACAAGGCATCGTGTTAAAGCACCACAAACTGTTTATGTGGCTACAATATTGAAACAATGATTATTGTAAAGTGGGGTAAAATGTAGTTTCATGCATTCAGAGTTTACACTTATGTGTGAAAAATCTTGTTTCTGGGTTTCTACAAGTTTTTTTTTTTTCGATCATTGGTCTGAATGACATAGATGACAGTGGAACTCTTTATATAGGTCTTTCTCCAGGAAGCAGAAGTGAGATTGCACCCATTTGGCTTAAATGCACTGGACACAGGAGATAGGCCTATGTTTCCAGATAGACTTTTTGGTTGTAAGGGAAAGATAACCTTGTTAAGCTTTCTAAAAGAACCCAGCTTTATGTGAATAGTGGATGCACTTTGTTTTTCTGGGGAGCAAAGGACTTTCACAAGTGTGTATGTTTATTTGCACACTGTTTGATACTGAAAGATGAAGCGGTCTCAGCTACACAGTAAAAGATGCCAGTCATGATTCAGAACTACAGACGGTCACTGAAACGGCATCAAGTGTCTTGTGTTTTGTTGGCAACCAGCGTAAGTGCTCGTCAATCTTTAGCTCCGCCCACACAGCACGCCATCAGGAGCATTGTTTTTTGTTTTTTTCGGAGATAATCGTAAAGCTATATCTTTCCTTTAGAAATATGATAAAACTCTTTAGAGATATGAAGGTTGCAGTACTAGGTCCTCAAGATTAACATGAGACTGGGTCAAACTGTGTGTGTTATGCCCCTTTAGCATTTATGAATTGACCACATTCACTTTAATAGTAACATTTTATTTTTTGAAAGGGATAAGTGGGAACAAGTGTGTGTGTGTGGTACTTTCTGTAAGTGCAGTTGATTGAACATAACCTATATTGAACACAGAATTCTCCTTTAAACACGTTACTACTATGAAATTGATCTATGTCTTCAACCGTCCAGTTTACTTTCCGTTTCTATCGAAGTGGCCCAGCGTGAATTGCAAATTGTCTACAGCTTGGTTTAATTCACTATAGCTCTAGACTGTTAGTGTAGTGTTCACTTAAGGCCTTTAAGAGATAGTATTGATACAGACTATGTGATTCGGTCAATAAAGCAGAGAGCCATTTTAACTGCTGAAGCAAAAAGACAGATAATCAAACTCTGAACGTTCCACTAACTGACAATTTAATGCTGCGTGCAATTCTGAATGAAAAATGAAAGGTTTTATTTAAATGTGTGATTTCTTTGATTACTGTTCTGTGCACATGCCTCTATCCTTGGGTTTTATCATATAGCTGTTTTCTTTTCCATCCAAGCGTTCGTTAGCATGGGTGGAGTGATGTGTTTTCCATAGATGGAGAATTCAATATTTCTTCTGTCCGATAAGCGTTGTGCCTTCAAGAGTTTCACTTCAGAAGACATTAATTAAAATTCCAATTAATTTTTCAATTATAATTATCTCACTTCTCATATTTACTAGAAAATATTCTGATGTTGATTTGTTTAGAGGTTTTTTTTTCCTCTAGGAAACTGGGCAACTCATTTCATTCAAAGCGCATGGGCTTTATGCACAAGGTAAACAGGATAAGACTTATCAAAGAAAGGCGACAGGCGTCAAATGTTTGCATGCAGGGCTGATGCAGATGCAGGATCATCATTGTAAAAAACAAAAAGAAAGCAATGATTCTAGCTGAACTTCATTGGAAACTAATTAGCTAAAAAAACTAGACCTCATGTAACACTTCCCCTATACACAAACAACTCCTTTCTTACTTTTTGTCTTCAAATTATTTTTAGATCCCTCTGGCTTCCTTTAGTTGTTAAATTGCATCTTTTTTTATTTGCTGAAAAGTAATTTTTACTACACACCGCATGCAATTATTAAGGGAACGTTGTATCTGGCAAGAAACATTTAAATGTCCAATTGGAGAGCATGTGGGAAAGCAAAAATGGTCAATACTTATTTAAAGTATTATTGACATAAACTGATCATCTGATATTCAGTTATTTAATTTCAAGTTCAATTTTTAATTATTATGTAGCAAAGCACAGTCTCAATATTTGAGTAACTGGGCCTGTAACAAAGATGCACTGTTTTTTTTTAACGGTTAAAAAAAAATGTAAATATCTATTCTAAAGTCAATGTAACGTCACGCGAAGGAAGCCACCTCAAAGTCAGAAGAGATAACATTAATTATAACATTAAATAATTCAGTGATATGCAGTGCAGAATGTGTTAACAGGACTTTTCTTAATTTAATGAATTTATATATAGCCTAACTGTGAAGAACAACCACATTATATAAGACAAAAAAATATGTGACAGTGAGCGGATAATATTTGAAATGAGTAATGATGAGTGACACCAGTTCAGTGTGACAGTACACTGAGAGCAGCTGTCAGAAACACAGTGAAAAACAATAAAATAGGATAGAAAGACTTTCTAAGCAAAAAAAAAACACAACAGCCTTAAACTTCATACTGTAAAAGCACAGAATGCCAAAAGCCTAGACCAAAACGTAGCTCTTTTCAGCACACAGACACTCTTTTTATGATGCGAGTAACAAAAGCTTAACATTCCCCTCAAAGCAGGTCTCAACGTACCATTGAAATTAAACGAACCAATTTCATTCAACAGCCAATTCTAATTACATTCAGCATGACATTCAGTTTTAACCAAAAACTGCACCGTACCTTTTTGTTGTCAAGGTAAGGCCGTGACATTTCCTCACGCTTCTTTTCACCTACAGTGTTGAGGCTAACTGAAATATCACTGTCAGTGTGCAGCCATTTTTATTCAGAAAGTTTAGTTTAAAAATTGGATGAAATGCCAAGGATTCCTGCTCTGTGATGGCGGCTACGTTGAACGAAAATGCCAACTGGATTGAGATCACAACAGCTGGGAAAATAAATTATGTAATTAGAACTACTTGGGGTCATTTTTAATATATACGTTTAAGAAAAAAAAGACGTCTAGAGAGTGTTTTTTTATATGATGCTGCAAAGTTCACAAAAGGTTCCCTTCCAGAGTTGTTTACAGAAACTGATATGACAGGTCATTAATGATTTTTGCATGTGCATCGAAAATGAAACAAAACTCAATTAAAATTAAATGACATTAAATTAAGTTAAACTGTGGGAAGACCACGATAGAAACAAATGATCTTTGGAAGGTTTGGCTCAACTGGACAAAGTTTGTACATTTAGTAATTTCCGCCACAGATTTTGGTCTACATGAATCATTTTTTAAACAACTTTGATTCCTGAACATTGCAAAATCCACCAGGCCCCAAAATCAGAGGGGGCACATCATGCCCATTTTTGTCTCAATGTGCCTGATGTCTCCGGAGTCGAGTAAATCTCATTACCCCATGTACTCACATACTGTGCACTTCTGCACAGGAAGGTGGAACTGTGTAAAGGGTAACTTGGGTGAATATCCCACAGCTTGATTCATACCAACAATGATTTCAGCACACAAATCAAAGGGCAAGCCACATCCTGCTGTGTTGAAAGTTGGCGGGACTATCGAGCCATAACGTAACCTTTGAGTCAATACAGGGCAATAAACACTTATTACACAACATACACAACACTGGAGGGTTAAACAATCTCGAACAATGTTGTTACTATCACTTCAGTATTCTAACCCACTCCCTTATTTTATTTTTAAGTCACATTCACTGCTTTTAACGTGCCATTGAGACAACAGGAGCGAGAGGGATCTAATCAGCATTCAAAGACGCCATGCCGAGTCCCTCCGACTAAAGCTGCTAAGTCACCAGATAAAGATCTGCCTGACACACCGCCTTTTAAATAATCCACTTGCAAGTACGCCATTTAAAAATATTAACACCCCACTTTGAGAAATGCAAAGCTCTATCATGGACGGTTCTTTTTTATACAAAAAATATGTACGTAAAGAGTCTGATTGTCTCTAATTACACCCGAAATGACATACCAGTCCTGAAGTCTACACCACCAACAGCAACATAATAATGGGGCTTTCACTCAGAGTTGCAGCTGGATTGCAGTGGTGGAGAGTTCAGGCACTGATGGCAGGTGATGTTGAAAAAGCATCCTCTGTCAGTTAGCATTTGAGATGCTCCATGAATTCAGTCAGAAGAACTTAACGTTACCGTGTTCCCTTTCCACATTCCTCTGTGTACAGCTGGCCTTGCATTTCAACTTGCTGGTGTAAACACAATAAAAGAAAGCAGCTTGAAAATATACTGTACCCAATGACAACCATGGCAATATTCAGTTAATTTAGGTACACACAATCTGAAGTGACCAATTCTTTACCACGAGCAGTACAAACTGCAAAAACAAAATTCTTTTCAAATGGCTTTCTTGAAACATATTTACCAGCCAATGTTGAAAACTCATGAAACGTCTCACTTTCAAAAAAACTTCAAAGCCCATAGATGAATATCAATGAAGAAATTGTCACTGCTAATCATCTTTGTCACTGTATGCAAATGGTGTAGAAACTCAAAGGAAAATTTCTTTTTTTGGTCGTTATTTTTCTTTTTGTTTCTGCAACTTTAAAATCTTGCGTTACACTTTTTAATAGTACAGAAGGACAAAAAAAGCTATTTATTTTCTGAATTATAATTTATTTCTTTTTATAATTTATTAATTATATATTTTGGTACTACTATTTTAATATTTTGATTTCAAGTCTTCATTAAGTGGGTGGTTTGTTGGATGGGAAAGATTTAACCCACAAGACTAATCACATACCACGTGTAAAAACCAAAAGTGCATTGCATAATGTGAATAGCCTGTGTGGATCTCATTTTACTTGTAAGAGTAAATGAAGCTTTAGTTCGTTTGAGGCCAAAATATAGAGAGCAAGCTCATAGACTCGCTGCCTGCTGTCTTTCCTTTGAAGCTATTGTGACAACATTCCTCTCATTCATTAAGAACAGCTGTGAGGTTTCATAGGCTGTTTAAATTCATTTTAATTAAAATGGAGATTATTGATAGCCTCAGATGGCGACCGTGTGTTTTCAGATGCATGTTTATTATTTGAAGCTCACTATGTTAAAAACGTTAATGTACTGATTTGATAGCTGTTTTATACTAATTGTGCCTATTTAAAATGTTTTTTGTACCTCAGTGATCATTCTTCCATGTACAGTTTCTTGATACTCCAGCTGAACTCTGAAGTGACCTGACATATTCCATGTAGTGCAGCAAAAAAACTCTCATCTGTGCTTTCTGAAGGGAGAAACTTTGTTCAGAATTTTTACATAATTGCCTGATTAATTACTGATTACCATTATTTAACATTTTTTGTACACTTCAAATCACATATTACCATATGAATAGAACCAAAAAAAGGGAAATGCATATAATATTTCATCATAATTATAGTACTGTAAAACAACATTCAGTGTGGCAAGAGTTCCAAAAAACACAGTGAATGATGGAAAGTCAACCAAAAATATAAACCAGTATCTGAAATATTAACTATTAGATCTTGAGAGTGACAGTTGAGAACCTTAAATTATACTATTCAGGTTCAAGGTCCAAAAGAAGAGTTTATGGTGGTACTGCAGGAGGTCTGTCAATTCCTTTACAAAAAAAATACAATATCAGGGGTAATCCAATTAAACCCTCTGTGTCATCACCGACACACCAAACCACGAGACGTTCATGTTACCGTAACTCTTCAACTGCTTGTGCCATTAAAATGCTCCTGACAGTTTACAGCTTTCGCTTTTCTGCAATATACAGTTTACTACGATAACATCCTGCACAGCAGCTTTTGGAAAGCACAAAAAAAGGAATTTAAAGAGAATTTGAACACAATTGGCTAGAAAACAAAAAGTGCATAACAAAAACACAACAAAAGAACTAATTATATTGAAGAAGAGGCAATCATTTCTGATTTTTGATACATGGGAGAAAGTCTGGTCAGACCAAAATCTTTGTGCGTGTCATGTGAGTATAGACTAAAAAAAGCAATTTAACTGTTTAATGTTCTGTAGTAGGCTGTCTGAATAATGGGTCAAAAAAAGTAACGTAAGGACAAAGAGAATTGCTGGGGTGAAATCGCCCCAGCTTTGAACATACCAGGTGAGTGCAGAAAGCTGCTAGCATGCTAGCTAACAAATGCTGCTGGAGATCACATAAGGTACTCCCTTATGAGGGGCATGATAACATTAATAATATCTTTTAGTGTGAGATGTGCCACGATTTTCAAATCTTGTAGTGTTAGTATGTTTAAGATCTGAGATAAGATAATCTGCAAAGATTCTCCTTATGTGTGCTGCAACCAGATTTCAGAATTTGGTTAGAATTTTTAAAAACACTGTAGTTTCAGCCCAGCTTTAGAAATGTCTTGGGTATGGCGTTTGTTTACATGTAGCCTCATTTATCACTCTCTCTCTCTCTCTCTCTGTATTAAAATGGCAAGTTGTGTGCCTTTACTCTATACTTACAATATGTCAGATATAGGTGTGCTGTGTTCAGATGAACAGAAAAATAACACGCTTGATGGAGAGTGAAACCCTGGAGTGCTCAGTCAGAGAGAAGAGAAAAGAGATCTCTGCTAAACTTATACTTAGTCTTCAACTCACACACAGGAGACTAAAATCAAAGAATTTATTAGACATTTAAATCATCTGGAGTGAAGATTTATTCGTGATTGGGATGTATTTCCCCTTTCTTAAATCAAGCCAATCTCAGGTCACAAAGATGTCACACAGACAGACCCCTCCCACAATAGTTTGATTGAAACTAGTGTTTCAGATGTCTTACCTCAGACCCTCCCTGATGAGCTGTCATAGGTCAGATGTAGACAACAATGACTAAGCGACAAAGGTGTTCTGTCGTTGAATGTAATAATGAACATAGCAGTAGTCATTTACTCCCGTCATCTAAACGGCTGAAGACGCAGAGTACTACGATTTTTTGTGAAGAAAAAGCACCCCCTGATCTACCTAAATTCATCTATGTTTGTGCAAACCACCTTTCCCAATAATGTGCTAATTAGCAAGTTTTAGGATGAATGGAAAGTTTATTAAAGTAAACAGTCCCTCAGAGAGTTGTTTGGAAGAGAGGATCAGGGTCAGCAGAACTCATCAGAACTCCGGAGGAGTTTGGGCCTTCTCCTTTGGTCTGGTCCCGGCTCTGGTGGCTGTAAGGCGGTGGGAGTCAAAAATGTAGAGGACAGGGGTTCTGATAATTAGTAATGATGAGATTGGCGGCAGCTGCGATCGTTTGTGCGTGTTCCTCCTGAAATTCGTTATGAAACGTCATTTATAATTCTTCACAGGAGTTTTGGTGTGCCCACAACAAGGTCCGTCTTTAAAGGTTAATAAACAACCATTACATTTTTTTTTCCCCCACATGAAGGATTTTCACCCGCAGAAACTTACTATTGCACTCTACTTTCAGAGCTCACTCCAAACTCATGTCAGGATGTCAAACAAACTGAAAGCAATACTGAAAGTACCACAGCACTTAAACTTGTCTCAGAAACCAAGTTACGAGCGGTTTGCTTGTAGCTGTCTCTGCACATTACACTGGGAGAACATAAAGTAATCTACCAGCATCCAATACTGCAGTGGGTTTAACTGAAAGGCCACATGTATCCTCTTCAGTGTATTACTGTACAGTTTCTCAGTATAAGGACTAGAATAGCTGGAAACAGTAGTTAGAACTTTTTCAGTGTGACTAAAAATGTTTAATAGGCCGCTATAAATGCCATCAATATGCAAGCAAACCACTGACCACCCTATTGCTATTCCTTCCGTTCTCATTATAGGAGCTGATTTTCATTTCAATGAGAATGATTATGAAGTGCAGTTTCCTATAGCAACGGAAAGATAAAGTGAGTAGAGAAGAAAGGAAAGATTTGGATTAGTGTATGCATGACAGCAGAGGATTTAATAGCAAAGATGGAGGGGGGAGAGATGACTAGTAAAACTGAGACGTGCAATAAAAAGGTCATGGATGTGAGAGACATGCTGAGGAAAAAGGCAAATGGCTACTTAGTTACAACTGTATTTTTACTAAAATGATTATGCAGAAATGATAAAACGAGGCAAAAAAAAAATCATGTTTATTTGTGATTTTAAATGCAGTCTGAAGGGCTGGAAGGGGAAAAAGTACATACAACCATGCAAGAGATTGGAGCTAACGACTTACAATATCTTGGGTAATAAATCAGTTTCTTTGTGGCCTAAAGCATTTTAAACCTATTTGCAGGAGATAATGCCACCAATTCCTTTCAGCCTGAGAGACCCACAAGCCTGGCTCATTTATCACAAGCCTTTTAGGAGAGCGGCCGAATGGCCCTCATCTCTACCTACTAACTAGGTTTATCATCCCTTCTGATAGCATTTATCATTTAATAATTTACATTTCTAAACACGGTGCCCACACTATCGCTCAAATGTTTGTTTTTTTTAAATCCAGTCATCAATAAATGCATCAAAAGTGAAAGATTTGGATTCATCTCAATTTCTGAGCACCAAATCAGTATAATATTAGAATGATTTCTGAAGGATTGTGTGACATTGAAGACTGGAATAAAGGTATAAATGACATTTCAAAATAGTTTTTAAATTGTAATAGTATTTTTATTTTTTTTTTTCAAATAAATGCAGCCATGTTGAGAATAAGAGACTTCTTTCAAAAAATTATTATTATTATTTTTATTACAGAACGGTCATGTATTATTTCTTTAAATGTAATATAATATTCTCACAATATGTACCATTACAAAACCATATATTACTTGAAATAAATGGCACCATGTACAAGTCATATTGACTATATTTTTATGGTGTTTTTTTTGGATCCTCCTTTTGGAGCTCAAAAGACGTCACTCTGAACACTGACATATTAAAAGCAGCATAAAGACTCCTCAGCATTGTTCCAGTTATTCTCCACAGCCTACATGGATCGAAATTAGGGTGAGCATATAAACTGATATCGTTTTAACAATCCTTTAATAATGGTGGGCTGTCAGGTTCACTCTGAACTGTCATTAATAGAAGTGCTAACGATTTCTGACACCTCCTTCAGTTATCCTTTTA
The DNA here is from genome assembly GCA_032359435.1 of Enteromius unitaeniatus. Lineage (NCBI taxonomy): Eukaryota > Metazoa > Chordata > Actinopteri > Cypriniformes > Cyprinidae > Enteromius > Enteromius unitaeniatus. The sequence continues at coordinate 5,873,836 of JAUMHI010000034.1, forward strand.
ACCTAATAATCAACTAATCAACTTATCACAGTCTTTCAAACTAGTAGAAGGTATCAGTCACATTCAGCTTCTTGAGCTTCACTCTGATTTGGACCATGGCTTGAGCACATTAGGTGGTCAGCTGTGACTAATACTCCACATGCTGAGGTGACAATTTCTGTCACAGCGTCTGCATTTATTTGTTGTTTCCTGGTAGGTGGTGGCACTGCACTCCTCACAGCTGCTTCCTTTTGTCCTCTGCTGGGATAATTCTCTTTACCTTTCATACATTGCAGTCTAAGAATACATCTACTCCTCGTCACGTACCTTCAACTGTATATTAAAATCCAGAGCACTCTCCAAATGTATTCCTGCAATGCATCTGTAGACTTCCAATAGTTCCTCATGGATGCGAAATACCCACAGAAGAGATGATATCTTATATTATATTTCTGACAGAATGTTACAAGAAACTCTCATATATTCAGTGGGAAAAGCATGCTGGCATACAGACATCCCAAGAACAAGAGTCTTTATGAGTTTCTTATTGCTTTACCTAATTTTATGAGAGTCACTTGCTTTCTGTTAACGTCTGGATTAAATCCAATCATGGCTTTCTGAGAAACAGTCCAGTCCTTCAGTATGAGAGAGAGACATCCGGCGTAGACATGCCGTTTGACCACAACATCACTCGCGGTTTATGAAACGATTATGACAGTAGCTCAAAAATATTAAATCAGTAGAATCCAGAAAGTCTCAAAGTTTGGCTGTCTGCAAGTGCATCACAGTATTTACAGAACAAAAGATGACACAAAGCATTAAACCATGTCTTGGCTTGAAAGTTAAAACATGCTTCCACTAAAGTAAGTTGCACTCTCTTTATCTGCTCAACAAAAAATATTGCTTGCTCACCCAATTGAATGGGCAATTCACTAGCTTTGAAGCAAGTATAATAGGGTTCATTTATTTTTAAATATGAATATTAATATAAAAATTTTAGAACTTCAACTTCTGTATTTTTAGGACTTATTTATTTAGAAAATACAAAAAAAATGATTCTATTCAAACCAAACGAGTTTCTGCATAGTTTCACGTACATGAAAAACCATCCATCACATCGCCACGGTTACTTTTCTGTTTAAATGGTCTCTTCTTGTCTTTGTCCAGAGGACAGACACAGTTGGAAAGAGGGGGGAGCCCTTCTGTGATGGTTGGGCAGTCACCAGCACCCCCTCTATGCCAGGACTCCCTCGGTCTTCTCCATCTGGCACACCAGCGGGAAGATGAAGTGCCAGAACTGCATCTTCCCGTTCTCCTGCACGCTGCTTCCTCTTGTCCTCATGATACAGTCTGGAGACTGCACTCAGTTGGACACACACACACAGAAAGTCGAAAGTCAAAAATTCGAAGCCATTTCCATCAAAAACTACAAACCCTGTCCATATACCCTTTAAAAACAGCTTAAGACAGCAACCTAGCTTCCTTCAAAACTACCGAAGCAGTTGCTGTATGCTTTGAGGAAGATTTCTTTCTACAATGGCTGACAGAAAACTGACTTGTTTTCTGCATTCAGTCAGGATGAATTGAGAATATTCCAGAGTCCACGCCACAGGTGACCATACAGTGAGAAGAGAAAGTGCTAGCGGAGGTATTTTTGCTGAGCAAAAAAACACAATGTTTGCTAAAGTAAAACAAACACAGATTTGTTTCAGAGCAGCTGGTCAGTGCTGACCTTTTGATTTGAAGCTGGACTGCAATTATGCCCAATTACTTCACTAAACCATCCCTACATAGTGAATACCAATTGATTAACCAAGCAAACCCAAGCAAATGAGAGTCTTTATACTACACTGAAGACTTGCATTGAGAAACTGCTCCGGCCTGGGACACAATAGAAGACTTTCACAATTTAACCGATTTTAAAGCTGCTGGAGACCACAAACTTAATTAAAATTTTTGATTAAAATATATCCCTTTATGTCATTAATTACTCATGTCATTTAAAATTTAAATGAACATGACAGAATTGCTGCATCTAGGTTTAACTTGTTAGGCTAATAAAAAAAATTAAAATAAAAAAAAAGATGACATCATTTTTGTGCCCGCTGATAAAAACTGTGGAACTCCTTACCTATTGAAATAAGACAAGCAACATCTCTTATTATTTTTGTTTTTTTAAAACAATTACAACCCATTTATTTAGGGTAATATATTTTTTATATATTTTATAAGTGTTTTGAATGTATGTTTTCTTTCCTTTTTGCTTATATTGTATTTTTATATAGTGTTTTTGGATGCTTTATTTGCTTATGTACAGCGCTCTGAGAAGTAACATTTAAAGTTGCTATAGAAAATAAAGATTATCATAATGATTATCATCATAAGGCTGCCTGACGCACACCGAATTTTCAAAATTGTTAAAAATTGCTTTATTCAACTATTATGGGTGACAGAGGCAGCCTGATCAAGAGTAATAAATATCCATCAAGGGAGTATAACACCACCACACAATTGAGAATTTTATAGACAAAATGTAGGATAATTCGCAACAAGCTTCAAATCGGGCCACGGTTCTTAAAACTTTATCGTGGTTAATTAAAGGTACCGTATGTAAGAAATTTATTGTAAAAATCATAAAATGTCTCTGTTATGTTCAAAAGGCATTAACAAAACATGTTAATTAAAAGTACTCATATCGCTGACAGC
>JAUMHI010000034.1:5876620-5901680 GCA_032359435.1 Enteromius unitaeniatus
TATCTCCCAATCACAAAGTCAGTAGTGTTTCGGCTTCCAGGTTGCCTGCTTGGCAGAAAATACAGTGCATTTCATTTCATTCATTGTCATGTGCGTTCGTTTCTGTTGGCGTCGTCAGTCATGGCAACCTGAGTGTGCGTCAAGTCTGAGAAGCAGGGGTCTGGTGAAAAACCCCTCTCCAGTATTTTAAATTTGGACTGCAATACCTAGTTCAACCACTCGGTGTCAATCCTACAAACAGTACCTTTAATTTACCAATACTCCCAGTTTCTATAAATAAAAAGTTTAAAAAGCAAGCAGATGTGTCATAATTACAGCAGAGATCATGGAAATACTGTAGCCTGTATTTGGGGAACTTCAAATAGGGAACTTTTGATTCTAAAGGGGCTTTCGCACTGCGTAGTTCTAGGAACTATCCAGAATTGTGGTTCCTAGGGAAACAATTTCCACCTCAGGCTGTTTTTCTAGTATCATTTGCACCGGCAGCAGAAACCTTAAAGTGGCCAACAGCAACATTTTTATTTGCAGCATTTACAAACAACAACAACTGGTGAATGGAGGACGTTGCGATCAGAACTTGTTTTTGTTGTGTATCGTGGGTTTCATGATAATGGAGATGGAATGTAAACGCGCAATTGAAAGAGTGTGAAAATCTGAAACCTACTATAACAACTTGCAGTGTTACATGTGATCGAGGCTGAGAAAAGAACACAACGCTGCAGACAACAGGTGTAGCTAAATGCTGCAATTGCTGTTTTCCATGTCTGTGAAGTGAATATTTTTACATGGCTTTTTATAAATGCCAGGTAGCTGGTGTTTCGTACGTGTTGAATTAGCCAATTAACATTCACTTACATCACTGGTAGTATTAGTAGTAAAATGTGCTCCTGTCCCTGTCGTACGAGGAACTATGAAAGTCTTGAGTATCCAAATTATCAACAGGTTAAGTATCTATTTTTAAAGGGTGAACTTTCATTACAACAGCTGACACTGTTTTCTCCAATTCATATTTTCAGTAGGAAGTAGGACTGTCTCCTCCCACTCCCACACTCATTGGTCCTGTTTGACTAAAATTGTCCGCTATATAATGTTCTTCAGACTATTGGTTTTGTGAATATTTTAACTCTGATGCCACAATAACCCTATAATGCTTAAAAACAGGCACTACAATCCAAATCACTGTTTGACAGTCAACCCACCTACACCACAACAACTGCACGTCAGTCATCTAAACAGAGCTGCACAAGAGCCTCCTTTATCAATATTCACAGGAGCCCACAGCCAATTTTTAATTGTTAAACACACAAGGCCATTAATGCTGCATAAACGTTAAAGAATCCTCTCTATCAGTACTGCGACTCGCAACTCCCTCTACATTCATCTTCCTGAGTGACAACGCAAAGGACCACATGCATGTCAATATGACAAGCGGCTGCCTGAGTTTATTGGATTATTGAAAATCGTGATGACAGAAAAGAGTAGCAAGAAGTGAATCAACAAAGACAGCAAGGGAAACTGTGTACGTGTGTTTGGATTGGAGGGGGAGGTCACCTTCACACAACTCTCTGGCAGTAATCGTACCTTGGACACGTTCTTCTGCCTAATGGAGCCACCACAATGGTGACGGAGGCCTGGTGACTAATGCACTAATCTAATAAGTCACAAGCAAAACCAGAAACTGGACATGGCCTGTGGCGTCATCGTCGCACTACAAGAGCTAAGGGTGGGCGGTATGAACAGAATCTTATATAATGGTAGGAGTAATATCTAGACATATTAAAGTGTTTGAAAATGATACACGGATCGTTATTTTTGTTAACATTCTATTCTTTTTTTTCATTTATGAAAAATAAAACCATATAGGTTAGTTTTAAGTGCTACAATTTAAGCCTCACGTCATTATAATGTATTAAAATAGATATTGGGGCAAAAAAAAAACATTTCGGTAAACCACGTATACGAGTAGCCTATGTGTGTGTCCATCTCATCTCGCTGGTATTTAGAAGAAGGCCTAAAATCAGCTGCTACAAATTCTGCAATTAATATACAAACAGTAATACATTATAAATATGGCTGATTGAGCCAGGAGTAAAGATGCAAAGTCAATAAATGCATATTTGCAAACCTCTGACCACAAACTAGCACTGTTTATTAACATGCAAGCTGCAACACGTAAATGCCATTGGTTGATGTTTTATACTATCCAGCCATAGCATGAGCTATAGAAGAGGTCACGTTTTATTTTTGGTGTCAAATAATGAATTATGATCAAATATCAAACACGCATAAAATGTGCATGCACCAATATTAACAAGTGTCAAAAGAACAGGCTTTCACTAGTGAACAAGTTGAAAACAATAACAGAGCTGGCTTTCAAAAGTAGCATTCAACTTGCAGAGTAAGGCCTCTATCTTTGCTCAGATACTCTCCAAAATAAATCAGAGCAGGGCCTTTCAACTACCTCTCAGCATAAACCGCCAAAGCTGTAACTTACGCAAATAATGTAGAACTTGAAACATGGGGGGGGGCTCTTCAAAATAGCCTCAGCTATCTTTGTTATAAAGGGTCTAGGCCGTTTCTAGGCTGTAAGTCTGTTTCCACTTTTCGTTAAATGGAGATGTCCCATAAAACTGTGGTGTAAATGGTTTATAATGCCACCAGCAGGCCTACTAATGGAGAACCTGTTTTCAATCAGCAGCCAAATTACTACAGAATTAGCTTCCAGACACTTAACTTCTTCACAGGCCTCTAAACACTGAAGAGGCTGAGAAATATGAAAACTCTGTCATTTCAAAATGACAGCAACTTGGGTAGAGAACACAATGGATGACTTCCAGAGTCATGGGGCTCCAAATGAAAGTGAGCAACTGAACCCTTTCACAGAAGGCCAAGTTAAAAGTCAACAAATGATGGTCACGTTAAAGGAATAGTTAACTCATTGTTGTAAGGATTCGTGATTTTAAAACCTTGCTAAAATTTGATTTTTATTAGAAAAGGACTACTTGTTTATTTGTAACTTTTACTACATGGAGGAACACCAGATGGTGAGACAGTATGGAATTTTAAATACAAAAAACTATATTCATTTATTATTATAGTTTTGCACATATTTCTAATATTTCTATTCTGGACAGTATAAAAAGGTGCCTTTTTTTATACTACAAGTTGTGCATTTGAGGCAAGAAAGGCCTGTTTTCAAGGACAAAGCAATTAAATGTAGTGTTTCAAACCTTTGTCTTTTATTTAGGTGCTCATGACCTTCTTGAAACCTTTACAACATTAAAAATATTCCGACCACACTGACTGTTCCACATGACTCCTTAAAAGTGTTGACTCGGCTGAATTGTTTAAATAAAAGAAACTGTATGCCAGAGCCCAATGTGCCACTGAGAAGTCCAAAAGGCTCCCAGTTCCCAGATACGAGTCCTATAAATGTTGATCCCCGACACCACAAGCGATGCATTACAGAAATAAAATCTCTCATTAGAGCCCAGGCCCTGAAATTACCCAAATTCAGCGCATATGGAAACCATCAGATAGCGTCAGCAAGGGGGAAGTTTGCACCAAGTGGCTTTTCAGCATGTGGCAACAGAGGGCCAAGAATTTTGAATGTGCCAATTAGTTCCCTCTGCCAGAATAAAATAGGTAAGTGGGTGGAACATACTAAAATATATTGACAAAACTGCTAAGAAAAAAACCCTCTAAGATCCATTAGAAACAACTGTGCATCTTGGTTACATGTTACACGCTCTTTACTGACACCTGCCATGACTCTTAAATTATTAATGTAAAACATGCTGACCTAGAGTTAACGTATGCACAACATCTTTTATGTATTAGATTTTACTTTCAGCGGGTCACAATGATTGACTGCATTGTTCAGTCACTCACCAAAGCAACAAATACGATGACATAAATGCGCCCGTGATCCAATCACACATGTGCTACTGGGGGGCGATATTGTCAGTTCATCTTAATGCCTGTCAAAATACAGACCACAAATTTTCTCCAGCCAGCCTTTAGCCTCAGGAGCCATTCTGTCTTTACGAACAAATCCAGAACTGAAAGAATATTCAACTAATTACACAGTCCAAACGAACAGTGGCACAGAAGACTGCACAGGATCAAGAAACCATGTTGTCTCTGGCCAAATTATTCCAGACTTCTGATGCAATTGCACGAAACTTGCTCTTGAGCTCTTCCAGATCATTTGATATTGCTGACATGCTTCATGGGCACTCTGAAGTTCCTCATATATGCTTGTTTGTTTATTTTTAATCAATACAGGCTCTGGACTGTTGAAAGACTTGCATGTAGTGTTCACGTATGGTCATGTATATTATAGGCTCCCTGCTTAAAATAACTTCTGACGTAGAGCTGTGTGGAAGGACCTGGGAAAGGGCAACAAAACCAGCGTAACAAATAATGCATAATGTCTATAGCATAACAAGAGTGGCATTGTTCTGCTGCATGAGCAATGTTAAAGGGACAGTTCACTCACAAATTAAGAGTCTGTGATCATTTATTTTATATCATGCTGTTTTCAACCTGTATGTAACAGAAGCCGTTAAGGCAGAATGTCAGAGGCTCAGTCACCATTTACAACGTCTGGGAAAAAAAAAGACGGTGTAAATTTGAAAGGTAACGTTAAAAGACTGCCAGTCTGCAGAAAATATCCTTTTGTGGTACAAGGAAAAAATAGCCGTAAAGACGAAAGCAACCTGAACGTGAGTAAACGTTTTAACACGCGCGAGCTTGAAATCTAACTGACAGATTTCTGTGAAATATCTTCAAAAACAGGTCAAATAAGACTTTCTCAAAGAGCTGTGTGAACATAAGTGTTAGTTTGCACGGCTTCGTAATATATTGCGACTTGGAAACATGCACAAACTCATTATGCGATGTAGCAATGTTTGATTTTAATGCGATTAGAAATACTGAACTCAGCAGACATCGTCTTTAATAAAGACAGCCTATGGCTAAATTTTGGTGAAAACTGCAAAAAAAAAGACCAATATGTGTGTATAATACATCTATGTGGGAGTGTGCGTTTTAAGATATGCACGCTCATCCACAGACGGTGGAATCTTGAAAAAAAAACTGCACTAAATCTTGTCCATGTACGTGTTTTGAATTAATTTCTGCACGCTTTTTCCTAATCACAGTAGACTGAATCAGTTCAAATAAACGCATAAGTAAATAAAACATTGACACTATTGGACATCGCTAATCTGTGGCATATGTTACACGAGATGAAGCATCTTTGTGACACAGCCACCCTTTAACGTTAGTGACATAAGAATGTCCCGCGTCACTTGTTCTGTATGTTTGCCTTTTACCCGAGAAAATATGCGCCGGGTATTACAGAATAGTTGAACTAATGTGGTCAATAGTTCAACTTCTCAAGTCGTCATTAGTTAACGTTAGTTCATTTGCATGACACAACTACATTGCGCCCTGCACTTGCTCTTATACCACGAGGCACTAAAATGAGAATCACAGCAAGAAAATATAATCAATCTTGCTTACAACTTGCTTCTCTGGGAGGAGAACTCGTCTACAGTCTGCAAAGCACCCTAAACTAAACATCTGTAAGTTTTTAAATCGCTCGGTTAGCTAGTACAATAGCTTAGCCGACGTCAACTCACCCGTTAGTTTCTCTGAGAAATACTTGAATTTAGCGGTGGCTCCAAACCTCGTGGCTAAGAAGCTTGTTCGTTAATGCAAATAATGGTCGACTTCAAAGTACTGCTCTATGCAAAGCAATGTCACGAGCAAGACGGAACGAAAAAGTAAACGCGTTGAACTCACCGTCTCTCCGTTCCGTCGCGGTTTGCATTTCTTTCCGTGCACGGCAACCGCTCGTTTCACCCGGTTCAGTTGGCCACGTACAAATCCACTTTTCAAAATCGACTGGAAAATTCTTTGATTCCACAGAGTAACGACTCTTCTTTTACTAATGTGCCACGCGGCTGTTATAATCCCGTTATTGAGACTGGTTTCTATAACTACGGTTGAGTGGAAAAGCTTCTATTGTTGTGAATCCAGAGTTTGTGTCTCACGGACTTGTGCTCCAGAGCGCTCGGAGACTCTCTGCTGGTCTGCCTGCCTACAGTCCCCTCAATCACGCTGTCTCCCTCCCTGCCTGCCTGCCTGCCTGCCTGGCTCTGGCTGGCTTACAGGTTGCTAGCGCGCATTTTCGGAAACATTCGTGACCATTCGGCCGTTCACGAATCGATTAGATTAGTCCCCGCTTAGATTAGTGTGCTTGCTTTATGATACGCGGGTATTTAGTGGCTTTAACCTAAACCAATCCAGGAATTGAATCAGATTTAACCTAAATAAAGTGCATTTAATCAAAGATGGTGTGTCATCATTTTAATGTATTATATTATTACAATATCAATCAGCCCAGGCACACACATATACTACATAAACTACACTCATTATTAAAGCTTACATTATCCATCATTTAAGTAAAACAAATTTTAATTCTTAAATAATATAAATTAAACATTGAATGAATCCCAGTATAATTAAAGGTGGCCAAAATAATATTCCCTTCAAAAGAATGATTTACTTTAACTACATGAAATTAATGAAAAAAAATATAATGCCCAGCAGTCTATTCATTTGTCATTTGGGGCGGGATAGATTCGGTGCTCTCATATATTAGTGATGTAGAAACATTTTTCTACTCTTATGCTCTTTTTTTTTCTCAGTTCTCATTAAACTGGTCAGACGCTTTTGAAAGGAATCCATTACATGCTCTTTAATTTAAGGCAGAGTGATTTTAGTGGGTGCAAAAATATTCACAGTAAGATAGAAATTGAAAGGAAACACTTATTTATTGGTTGCTGAATTTTGCAGAGTAACTATTTTCGATAGACATGAAAAATGCAACCAAGCTCAAGTCTCAAGGAGGGATTTGTACGTTTGTCATACAATAATGCAATATACAATACGATATTATCGTATATATATATATATATATATAAATATTATTATATTGTATAGTGATATACAATATATCTTACAATATGAAGACATCATCACACAGATTTGCGCTAATGGCCAGATCTATCATAAATGGCATAAAAGCATCAAATTAACAAAGCACACCGGTCCAGCTATGGGTGTTTTTGGTATCCTCTCAGAAATCCCCTGGCAGCAGCTGAACCGGTAAGCTCACTTAAAGGCTGCTATGAAATGGAGAGTAGAATCCTCTTGACAGGTAAGGGCTGCCACACCTCAGGATTAAGATGTACTGGTGGTGATTTTGAAATGTGAAATATTAATCAATTCTATCTAGTAGGATTTGCTCCCCTGAGAAAGCTGTCCGTATGATGGAGGATTCTTTTATCTAATAGTTTGGGACATTTTAAGAATGAAAACTATGTTACTATAACCATGGCAGTGCTCACAGTTGATGTTTTTAGGCTTTCTGCTGCAAAGGTTTTCCTTAGATTATGTTCTATGTAAAGGTTGTAGCCTAACAAAATCAGTAACTTTAAATAAGAGTCGATTATATACAAAACGTATTATATACAAAACGCATTTAACCGCAAAATGCTGTGATTGACCAATCACAATAAATCCCAATAAATTTTAGCTTGAGAAATGTACACATTAGTGCTACAGAACTTTACAGGGATGAAAGGTGTACTGGTAACAGTCGAAAAATATGGTGACTTTGATGGCGTCGTTGAAAAATCTGAGCTATAGAATGTTCATCAGCACTGATGTGAGAAGATGTCAGAAGAAGAAGAATGTAAGACTTCCAAAGTATGGCAGCGGTGCAAGTCAGTCAGATTATCAAGTGACAGATGACAGTGGAGTGGGTGAGGATCATCTCTAATTGGATGATTTTAAAGAATAAAATGGAATCAAATGCAGTGCATATAAAGGCTTATCATTTAAAGTCATTTTGAAGTCTTTCTTAAGCGATAGTTCACCTAAAAATATAAATTCTGTCTTTAATTATTCAAGCTTATGTCGTTTCGAACCTGTAAGACCTCGGAACACAAATTAAGATATTTTTGATATAAATCTGAGTGCTTTCTGACCTGAATCTTCTTTTTGACACAGAAGAGGAAAAAAACGTTAATTAAAGTCGTTATTTTTGTTTTCTTTGTGCACAAAGCATATTCTTGTAACTTTCTCAAATTAAGATTGAACTACTGATGTCACATGGGCTATTTTAACAATGTGCTTACACAGAGTTTCTGGGCTTTGAGTGTGGTTCCAATGCTCAGGGTCAGAAAGATCTCATATTTAATAAAAATATCTTAATTTGTGTTCTGAAGATGACAATTGCAGTAATTTTCTCTCATTTTGATATAGCATGTATAAAGGGACAAGTACAGTGCAGTATAATGTGTGTGTGATGGTATTGTCATGATTCCCGTTGAAGTGTCCACAAGTCCCTCCAGAGAGCACTCCATCCAGAAGGTCACCCCATCACCACAGACTCTCAGACTGTTTTCCGGACTACATTACCCAGCAGCCATTGCACCATCACGCCACCACTTGATCACACACACCTGCACCTCATTATCCATGCTCAAACTCTCATTAACACCTGCATATAAGCCTTGATTCTGTCTCATCCCCATTGCTCTGTTTGCCGGTATTTTGACCCAGCCTATCTGACCACGAATAAAGCTTGCGAAAGGATCTGTATGTCCTTTGTTACAGAAAATAAACACTGGTAGGAACATTTAGAAATGCAACACAAGGAAAACCTGACTTTGCAGCAATCTGAAGTGTGAAACTGGCTTATATGCAGGTGTTAATGAGAGCGTGGGCCTGGATAATGAGGTGCAGATGTGTGTGATCAGAGGGTGGAGTGATGGTGCAATGGCTGCTGGGTAATTAAATAAAGTCCAGATAACAGTCTGTGGTGATAAGGTGACCTTCTGAATGGAGTGCCCCCTGGAGGGACTTGTGGGCACTCCAACGGGAAATCATATACACATAGGTCTATTATATAAAATAAGAACAAATTTGGCACAATTATCGCAGAGTTCATCATGCCTGTAGCAACTCAAATCTTTTATTTGACAGCTGTTGCACAAGTTCCTATTTCAGTACTATTGGGGTCTGTTTAAGTAACTTCATCCGTTCTGTTCCTGTTATCACTGTCAGACTTTCCTCCACATATAGGGTTGCAGGAGTCATTTCTTCTCCAAAACTCCTTAAGGGAATCTGCTTTTTCATGTTCTTTTGTGGGAGCCATCAGCAAATGGATATGAGATGGTTAATTTTTAATTCTGCATTCGTGAAGTCATGTTTTTGATGGGTGGAGAGAGCGCTAATGGGGCCAGATTGGGTATCATTGCGGATATCTGGGAAGGACCCTTGGGACTGCTCTGTGGGTCTTGGCTGAGCTCCATTAATGTCTTGAAAAAGAGAAGGCACTTGGAGACACCCTGTCCAGCTATTGACCCTCATTGGCAAAATGAAAGCCCACGTTGGGGGTTTATTGAGTGTGTGAGGTTCATTAGAGAGGAAAGAATTTGGTGAAAATCTTCACTGTGATTTATAGAAATCATAAAAGCACGTTCAAACTGTATAGTACATTTTAACCATGGATCCACAAATAACATTAGGCATCTAACACCAAACCTCAACACATACTTAACCAGAAAAGCAAAGACAAGTGCTCATTTCTGAAGCGATAGATTATGCACCGTGGGCTTGCTTTCTTTGAGTAGCTAAAATGATTTCCTGGCTTTCAATGGCAATGAGTGTGATGATTGTTTTTATTGACTCAGATGTTCCATTAAGGGAGAGTGAGCATTTGCAAAGAGAAGCTGACAGCAGCTCTGTTGTTGTGATGTTCTGGTGCTGGACCTTACACCAGGGTCATTAGCAAGCCTTTATTACAGCTCACTGTCCCACCACACACAATTTTTTCAGTTCTCACACTGCCTGAGAACAACTTTAGATGGGCTGCAACAAAATTGCAATACACTACAAAACTCCACCTACTGTAATGGATGAATGTCAATGGGGTCCAAAAACAAACAACACTTCCAGTTATCCAATCAAATGGATTTAGCTGGTTTGGTGGGGATAACAATCATACTTAAAATCACTTATCTTAAAAGACAGAAAATGCAAAACAGGCTTAGCACAAAGTAATACAATTTGAAGTGAAGTGGTCAGGTCTGTAATTTCCAGCACCGCAATGAAATGCAATTGAGGTCAGTACCATTCCAGAGATGGCCAGCAGACAATAATTGCTTCTTGTTTGTCAAATTTAACTTTGCCTCCAACCCTCAGATACACATAAAGTGAAAATTGATTGTGCCAAATCAAGTTAAGAATTATTATTGGTTGTTGTTTGTGCTGCTGCAACAGAAATGCAAGGGTGGCCTGATGACTCGGGGCCAGTGTGAGAGAGTTTATAGCCAGTGTTTTGTGAGTATTGTTAAAAACAGTGCAGTTTTAAAGTGAAAGAGGTAATGATACATACGCTCTAAAAAATACTGTCACATTGTCACGGCTGGCCACCGCGATCGCTCTTCAGCGGATAACAGGAAACTCGGAAGGCAGGAATTCTCAGTGACAAACATTTATTAGCGGAAACCATGACAGAGCTGAACAAACGACACAAGAATGCAGGCACATCAACGACTGACGGAGATGCAAGACATGGGGTGTGAATTTATACAAATAAGTGAAAGCACATGGAGACAGCAGGTAAACTAACACAGGCACATGGACACATAAAGACACAGACAGGGCACACCTACAGCGTGACACACGTACAGATAACATAAAAACCAGAGGAATCAGGAATAATCAAAAGGTGAACATTTATTAATAAACTATATAAACATTGTTATTATTATTGTGTATTCAACCTATTAATAAATGTTCATTTATTGAACATATTAATATATTTATTTCCAACCTATGCAATCATCAAGCTAAATAAAAAATAGTTGGAAATTAACATCACGTGTCACGGTGTCAGCCGCTTAGAAATGTACTCTCTGAACTTAAAATATCATTGAATTGTACACATCTTAATATTTAAAAAAATATATATATAATAAAAAATTATATATAATTGTTTCTCAACTTTATATGTTTTGATGAGTTGCACCACATGACCTTTACAACTATGCCTTGTCATAAAACGGTTAAATTATATGATATTTTACTTAACTTGAGCCTTGACATAAATGAGTTGATTTCTTTAAATTTAAGTTTCTAAACTATTTGTGTCCATTTATATTAAAATGCTGACAGGGTGAAATTCACAGCTACTGGCCAGCACAAAAAAGTAAATATATATATATTTATATATATACACAGTATATCCTTATTGTTAAGGCGGACAAAGAAAAAGTATAGATAAATAAAAACCATCACAGACACAACACTAATGGGATTCCACCTGTTCATGATATTCATCGCCTCACTTAGGGCTTATAGAGCTTGTCCAGCTTTCACCCGTATGAGCATATGATTAGTATCCCTTTCAGATCTCCATCCCATGTCCCTTGTCCTCTCTCCACAGATCATTACAGTAATAGGGCAGGCTCTATTACCCCAGTGCAGTCCAAGGCAGGTCCCCAAGAGATGAGACCTGCCTTACTGCTGTACGATGTCTTTAATTTCACGCTTTGTTAATGTCCTCCATCTCCTCGTGTCCTGCTCCATGCCCTCTGCGAGTAAAGCAAGGATCACATCCTGTGCGCAGTTACTGATTTGACCATGCCTTGGGGAACACTCCCCCTTACTCTCACACCACTGTCTACTGGGCCAAATTGCTCTTGTAGAAGCAAACTGATAAGTCTGGCACATACTATTCAGGGACTGCGTGTTTTATTTGATTTAAGGGAAGACAAAAATCATTGTTTGTTTTATTTTGAGATTTTGAGCTTTTCATAAAGTGTTGTGTTTCCTTTATTGCACTTTATGTATCATTTACAGCTGTGCATTTTGATTACAATACACATTTTTAAGGGTCTCAAATTTCAAATGAGTGTTAAAATGAATTTCTTCTCATGCACAGAGGCTGAGGTAGCACTGAGTTGTTACACATTACGTGAAAGGTCATTTTCAAAAATCCATAATTGGGGCACTTTAAATTCTCAGTCTGATGGCACCTATTCACAACAGAGGATCCATTGGTGAGCAAGTGATATCAGTGGTAATGCTAAATTCCTCTGAAACAAAATCATCTACATCGACTGGACTGCCTGAGGGGGAGTAAAATATCAGCAAGTTTTCATTTCAGGGTGAACTATTCCTTTAAAAAGTTTTGATGCTGGAAAGCACGTTTATTCAAATCCAACAAATGATTGGCCTAAATATTAAGAAGTACATCAGTGAGGTTACTATCTCACACCCACACTAGCCTTCAAGACGGTCTAGTGCAAACACTATATGTGAAACAATGTGTGCTCTTCTCTGCAGTCAAAGCAGCGGCCACATAGTTCTGACCTTTCCATGT
This sequence comes from Enteromius unitaeniatus, assembly GCA_032359435.1. Taxonomy (NCBI): domain Eukaryota; kingdom Metazoa; phylum Chordata; class Actinopteri; order Cypriniformes; family Cyprinidae; genus Enteromius; species Enteromius unitaeniatus. Next base: position 5,889,093 of record JAUMHI010000034.1, read on the forward strand.
AACCATGGTTGCTAGAGGAACATAGAAAAATCTTAACACCCCATCTCGCTCTCCATTTGAGAGGCAAATGTCTTATTTCTCTTTCGTCTTCTTTTTCTCCTTCTTGCCAAACTGTTTAGGGACTATTGTAACATTTCAGGCCTCCAGACCAAATATGTGAGGCAAAAATGTAGAACAAAAGGCTGGGAAATGGAATGGAGGCCCTCTGACAAGAGAAGAAAAGGAGTCTTCGTGGTGTGCTGGGGGTCTTGTTTCCCAGACAAGTAAACGGGTAACCAAATCTCTTTGTGGGTGAAGTCAGGGGGTCTCCAGTGTGACTGCATTGATCTGCAATCTGCAAGACAGAAAGAAGAGAACAGAAGCCTGGCCCCGCCGCACATGGGAGACTTATCACAGGCCCGCAGATGGTCCATTTCCAAATCAACCAGTCGATGCCTTTACACACATCGATTCTTTTTCCATTTTTCCAGAACACAAATGTTAAGGGAGGCGTTGCCAGTAATTATCACAATGCCAGACGTAAGGATGCGAGAGATGCAGATAATGTAAAAAGTGACCTTAAAGATCAAATGTACTTTACAATTTATTTACGTGAAGTTATTGTGTATGTCAGTTCAACACTAATCCAATTATGTTAACACAATTTATTGTTCAACAGTAGAAAACAGGGCATAATAGAAAAGAGTTATTTTAGGAACCTGGAAGTATGTGTGTCCGCAACCTGTTTTATTTCTTAAGCTTAAGGTGTCAAACTACCTGTTTTATTAGGCCTAAAATCCTATGCTACAAAAAAATACGGCCACAGCTTGTAGCTCAAAAAAAGAGAAATAAATAAAAAAGAAAAATGAGCACGGCACTAACAACACCAACCCAATGGATCTGATTCTCAGGGAACCCATGAAATGATAAAATGGGTACCTTGTGTGAAAAGCATATTGCTCCAGATAAAAGTGTCTACTGAAGCAAAAGTTCCACACTTTGCCAAAATGGTCAGCCAACATTGTAGAAACTGTTCAACATCCCAACATAACACCAAGGCTGACTGCCCCGCTCCTCTCCTTGCGTCTGCTCCATTCAGCGAAAAACTGTTGCTTACACTAGGTGCGTGTTCGTTTTTGAAAAGCACAACTTTACGCGCATATCCCGGCGTTTTCCACCGTCAAAAACGAAAACTTCTGAAAACGCTGCAGACCCTGTTTTAGTTTGAAAAGATTTAACGGCAGTGTAAACGATGATCGTCTTTATTCTAAACGCCGTTTTAAAATAAAAATGCACCGGTGTTAACGGAGTGCGGTAAAGTTAGTTTTATATTTCATATTCGGCTGTGCCTCTTTAGGGAGCGTCTGCAAATTTACATCTCAGTACTAAACGAAGTACAAAATTCTACTAATTGCGCCTAATTTCACATGCAAGCACCACTGATGTCATTATCTTATGTGTAGCCTGTTTGATTTTATCAGACGACGACTCGATCACTGTTCTGTCACTATTTCATATTCATCCCGTTTTATGATAACAGAAACACAAATATAAACCAATAAAAACATTAACTGAGAATTTAGCTGCATCAGAACACAGTATGGACACATTAGGCTATGTGTAACAGGGTTGTTTCAGTAAATATAATAAGTAATATAATAATGTATACTTCTGTAACTCAACTGTAACATGTTGTCTACAACATGAAATAATAAAAGTGTCTGCTAAATAAATAAATAAAAACGTTAATGAAAACATGAAAACTGTAGAAACACTGGACGTAACTATGGGGCACCATTGTGCAGCAGCAACTTTGACAAAAAAAAAGGAACCTCAAGGTTGATCGAAGTAAATGTGTGCAAATGTAGGGCCCCATTCCTATATTTGCCTGAGGTCTCAAATTCACTAAATCCGCCCCTGCACATAAAATGACACTTGATTTGTGCATTTATTTGAAAGAGAAGTATCTGTTGACCTATACATGCTACTGGTTACACAAATAATGCTTGAAACAAAAAAATATATAATATTGTAGAATTGTTTTTATTTTTGAGGGCAGTAAGATATTATCTCGCTATTCATTAAAAGAATCCTGAAAAAAAAACAGTATCTGATTTTCACAAACAAATTAAGCAGCACAACATTTTCCAGAAATAGGACATGTTTGTGGATGACCAAATCAGCTTAACATATGTTTTTATTATAAATTTCGATCAAATAAATACAACATTAATAAGTAGGTATACTTAGTATTGGTAAGTATAGTTTTGTTTGTTTTGAATGTTATAAATAGTAAGTATATAAAAAATGTAGTCAATTCTAATGTAACCTGAAATATTAATTTATTGTCATAGTACTTAATGTAGGAATGGATCTTACACACAATGGAATGGAAAATCATAACTTTCCCATTTCAGGACAGTTCATGTTTTTATTGAAATATGTGGTGTGCCAAAATAAGAAGGTTATAAATTCCAGACCAGTAACCAAAATTATGCATGTAGTCCTGCAGATTTCATCTTAATTATGATAAATGAATGAGTGGATTGTGATTACATGTGACCACTTAAATGGGCAATTCTTCAATGTGTCACACATTAACCCATAAAACCAAATAACGTTTGCCATGATAAATGTGAATTTTTCAATCCAACTGTCCTCTTGTGGTATGTTTATGGAAGAATTAATGAACCTTGGATTAAATCTCAAGGCTGTACGATTTTCTCAGCCGACAATGACCCAGTTATTAATGAATGTTTGATTAACACAGAGTTATGAAAATGCCTTTAATTATCGCGTCTACGTAAAATGTGTGGCGTATCAACCTTGCATACAAAATCACAGTGTCAGCTGAAGTCAACTCTTTCTGAATTTCTCCCCTTTTACAGCATTTATTCTTGACAAATGTTGTGACATGCCAACAGAAGATGGAGCCTGGCTATTGTTTGAGATCCCAGCATGCTTCTGGTTGCTTAGGAACCAACAATAATGACCCATTTCCCCCCCTGCTACCCTAAGTTTTAGAAATCCTCTCTATCCTACTTTTGAGAATTGGTGCAGCATTCTTCTTATAATATTTTTTGAGTGTTTTGATTAACTGCAGCGTCAAATATTCTTGTAGATAAAGTCATATCAGTTTTACTCCGTAAACAAAAATTCCAGAAAATCCTTAAAATAAATAAAATGTCATATTAATGGAATAATGCAGATGGTATAAACATGACTATTCTTATTTTCTTAGTTCTTATTTTACATAGAAAAGGGTGTGACAGGACAATGGAACTCTGGCAAGGTGACCCTTTCGCTGATTTATGGGCTGTGGTTGCCAAGCCCCCAAAGGAAGAGATTTGTCATCAGTGTCCCACCAGTGTAGGGTTACCAGCTTCAAGTCATCTAGCCGTCCTCTTTGGGCATCAGTGGCATAATAACACAGTTTATAAGCATGTTGCTTCTCTATTTCATACCACTGGGCAGTATTGGATACTATATGCACATCAACTTATACATGGAGTAGTGCACTGTTCCCAGCATTCCTTCCACATACTGTACATCTGGACTGACTCTGTCATGAGCTTTGTGTTGACCTGAATCACAAGTATTCAGGCTATTATTTTTTTGTTCTTGGTTTTGTGTCAATGACCAAAAAAATCAAAATAAATAACAAAAATAAATGTTCACTTTGAAAATAAATAAAAAATAAAGATTTATTAAAAATCTAACATTTTAAACAACATTTTGACTTAATTTATATTTATTTATTTTATTATTTACTCCACAATTTAAACAAAGCTGCTGTTATTAACAGAAATGGACATTTTGTGACTTTCAAGAAGTTTCAAGATCGGTATGTACAACATGTATTTTTTTTTAATTGTGATTAAAATGTAATTGAAATGTAATTAAACATTTTTATTGAGAAAGAAATTCGTGAACCACTTAGTTTGAATATGAATGAATATCCTTAGTTTATTTTTTTAGAATATTTGATACAATTCTAAATAATTTATTTTTTATTTATTATATTTATATTATGCAATAATAACTAATGTACATTTTTTAATGATGGTAGTAAACTGCTATTTAATGAAAACTAAAAAAACCCCATGTGCCAAGTTTTAAAAAAATGTACACTTTGAGTGAAGGGTCATTATAATATTAATAGCTGGATCACTTTGAAATAATCTAACTGATTTAATAAACCTAACCCCCTAACTGTGTATCACATCATTGATCCTCTGGCTTGTATTGACCCCAAAGTATCACTTCCAAAGCATTTATGGCCCATAATAAGATAGGCTTGTGAAACTGAGAGTATGTTAGCCTCCAATAAAGGCCTCTGCTGACATTAATATCAACGCTATAAATGTACTTATATTTTCAGGAAATAACCACGTTCCTTCAAATAATACAACCCATGCAGGTTAATGGAGGGTCAGCTGCACGAAAGAAGCAGAGCCATTACATAAGCACACCAAAAGTAGTATTACATAAATGATGAGCGAGGTGGAGGCACACTGCACTGACTGAAGCTTGTCAGATGCCCTCGTTCTCGTGGGAAAACCTGTGTGCTGAGAGCTCACCTCAGAGTCTGCAGATCTGAGCCATCACTGGGTAAAGAAGCTAAATAAAGACAGGCCTATCAGCCGCACTCCCCGAGGACAAGCTGAGGAAAGGTGGGAGAGTTGATGTGAATATGCGACTGGGCGGGAGCGAGCCGTACTGAGCGACGTAAGGAAGAGGATTAGCCGCTGATCTCTTGTTGTTGTTTTGCATGGCTGTCTTACAGGAGCTTGAGGATGAGGATGACGGCTCCGGGCTCGCCTGTCCACACCCCCACACACTCAGCTGACACACACTGCCTTTGCTCGCCAGGTTCTTCTAGGAACCGCGAAAATAGAGTGAGCGGCTAAGAGTGGGTGTTGTCTGTAACTTATTTGCATCCGCACTGAGTCTGCTTTCCTTGGCTGAGGTACAGACATCAATAGGTAGAAATCCATGCATATGGAAATGCGAGAAGTTCTGCTTCGAATCCAAACAACCTAGATGAAGATTCACTTGACCTTTCTTTCAGAGGTTCTCTGTGCTTTTAGAAGTGTTCACACCTGATGCTCAGGGGAGTCTAGTAAATGACGTTACTCTAGAAAAGTGAACAAAACAGAAATACTTTTAAAGTAAGGCTGTTTGAAACATTTAAACAGTTTTAAACCATTTGTTTTAGTTTTTAAAGAAATATCTTATGGTAGCCTAAGCTGCATTTATTTGATCAAAAATACTATAAATAAAGAATAAATTCTGAAATATTATAACAATTTCAAACAACATTTTGTCAAATGTCATTTCTTCCTGTTATGGGAAAGCTGAATTTTCAGTAGTCTTAAGCATTAGTTACAGTTAAGAGGTATTCATTTCTTTAAATGTTATAAACTTTTTCCTCCACTTTCATCCCATAAAATTTCTGTAATACAATATATAATTTCTCAGTCAGTTAGTGTAATATAAATATTTTTTATTTCTTTAGTATCAATGAAGGATCCTTACTGGGACTGTGAGGCTACATAACAAAAAAGAAAGGGAGGCTGGGAAACACTGTCCTAGAAGTTCTGAAGTGGTGGGATGAATTTCAGTATCGTTCAAAGAAAGAGTGTATCAAAGGGCCGCGGTCTGCTTATTTTGCTTTCAGGAAAGTAGGTTGGCATAGTGCTTTAGTCATGGAGCATCCTTAAGAGGCTTGGTGCGATCCAATTAAAAAGAGCTTCCTGGTGGCTGTCATTGCAGCCAGCTTTGCTTCTCAGTTAAACAGGAAAGTCCTATTCTCTAACCACCCACTAAGACACCTCAAAGACCGCCAAATCTGTTTTCATCACCCAGCATCATGATCTGTCATGTTAATATAAAGCGTGTGAAGGTTATCAGCTTAATTAAATATCCACAAAAGAACTGATGGAATTAAAATACAGATGCAAACACACACGCGCACAAACACACGTGCACAAACGTTATGCAAAATTATAATATCATAGTTGGCCTATAAATATAAAATATGTATACGTTTGCATAAAAATCATCACTATGCCTATATTATATATTTTTTTTCATTTTTAAAATTGAAACCTTTTAAATATCTAAGTTCATCACTAAGATCAGTTAAACAAGCTGATTTATTCATTATTTATTATTCTTTTTGGTCCAACTTTATATTAAGTGTCTCTAATACCTGTGTACTCCCATAGTAACTAGATGTGTATGTAGTATGTAACCACAGGGTAAGTACACACTGGTACATAGTATTTACAGCTGTAATATTTCTGTAACAACCCTCAGAATGGTATGTGAAAGTACAAATGTGTAACAGAACTAACAGCACATTTTGGTAAATAAAGTGTTACAGTTTTTATTAAATAGACAATTGCTATGGATTTAGCATATAATTACTCTGATGTTACACAGAAGCGGGCAGTAAATTAGGATTAACATATAAATTGTGGTTGGTGTCCAGAATGTTACACTTTATATTAAGTGGGCAGTTCCTGAGGAGTTAATATTTATATACACTGTTTTTACAGAGGTGCACCAACACCACCCACTTTACATATCCCTAAACCTACCCAACTACACCCCCTGATCACCCCCTGTTCCAGTTACTCTTATACATACTGCTCTTACAAAAGGTAGCTTTGCAATTCCTATTACATGACCACTTAGTGAAGTGAAAAAAGTGTTGTTACCAATGTCCTGTTACACATTTGTACTTACACTGTGGTTACACACACACACACACACACACACACACACACACATATATATATATATATATATATATGCAAATTAACTTACACTCAGACCATCCAAGATGAGTTTGTTTCCTCACTTGCGGATCACTTGCGCACCAATGGATCTACTGCAGTAAATAGGTGCCATAAAAACAGCTAATAAAAACATCAATAATCCACAAGAGACAACACTTTCATAAAATAATATATATATATTTTGACAAGATGTTAATTACTGGACTGAATTTGTATGAATTACTTTTGGATGGATTATTGTGATGTTTTTAGCAGCTAGTTTGGACTTTCATTCTTATGGTATCAATTCACTGCAGAGGATCAAAACAAACTCACCTACATATTTTCTTTTAAAACATTATTGATTTACTTACAAAGCTACATTCTCCCACCTTTTCTTGTTTACAAAGCTTACCTGTGTAGAGCACAAGATAAAAAATACTGGTTATGACAATTATTTTTGTCCCGTGAGAGAAGTGTGTCATCAACAGTGGAAAACAAGCTTCTCCAACCATTCGCTGCTTCTTTCCAGCTTTAAAGATCCCATCTGGTGGGTAGCAGGCTGAGCGATGAACTGTGTTTGTTTTAAATACATTCTGAAAGCCCTCTGGCCGTCTGGTAAAATCAGATGAGTCACATAGAGGTGAACGAAGCGATAAGAGAGGAATGAAACCGCATCTTTCAAGCCTCTCTCCGCTAGCATCACGTTGAGAGTCACCCCCCATTAACCTGAAAGATATTGCCTGGATCCTCTCTGGCCGCTTTAGGGCCTGTACAATAGAAACAGGATCAAATAACCCTTCACGCCTAAAGTAGGTGCTGCAGGCACCTCTCCTTGTCGATATAGACATCACTTTAGCGGTACATGTTCGAAAAACTACAAAAACCACCCATGCCGGTCACATTTCAGCTTCACTTGCGCTGATAGGATGACACATCTGAAAATGCAATGAATTATTAATAGGGTGGTGTAGAGATTTACACTCTTGCTGGCCTTTCACCAAAGACTCTTTTAGAGGTCCAAAAGACTGTGTTGACTGGGTAGAGTGGTGGGTGAAAAGCGATATCCAGTTCTGAGGATAAAGAATTAATGAAATCAGGCTGATCTATTGCACTCTCAGGTGAGATTGCTGTGAGGAAAGGATACATCACAGACTGGGAAATACAGTACCGCTGGAAAGTAATCAGTGAGACTTCTATTTTGAAGTGCGAGAGCCGGTGAGCGTATATGGTCCTTTATGTCCTGCATAGTGGGAACAAAGTAACACATCAAAATAAACTTCAAACAGACTCTTAAGACTACTCCAGTCAGTCACATACTCACAAAAAAATCTATGTACCTGACAACATTACTTTTCCTTTAAGGTTTTATTGTAAAGAAGGTTGTATTTGCCTAGCTTTATGTATGCTTAGCTATCTACACCTACAGTTATATGATATGATATATACATATTTGATATATACAGATATATAATAGCTTTGTTAAAAAAGCACCTACTTTGAATGTTGATGCATGTAATACTGCCTCTAGGTGTGTGTTTTATTTTTTGCGTTAATATAGCAGACTAACTGTCACAAGCAACGCCTCTGTGGCTCTCAGCAAGGACTATTTAAACAAGAGCTTTGCGTCATTTCGACACAAAGTCTTGAATTGCCCCGGTATTCATTTCTGAGCGTTTTTCCATTGTTTTTGATTCTGTTTTTTTATCTCTGCTTGTTCTCTGGTTTTTGATTCTCGCTGCCTGCCCTGATTTCTCTGTCTGTTTTTTGACTACAAATTCTACCTGCCTCTGAAAGACCTGTTACACTGTGTACCGACCTCTGCCCAATAAATAGCCGCAAATGGATCCGAATGTCTCTGGGGATTCCTTACAGTAACTATATTGTAAGACATTGGATTTAACAGAAACTTCTGAGGATTATTGAGCTATATTCTCAACGTGCAACATTACTGCAGCATAAGTGTCAGACAATATGTACACTAACTGAAAAGAATGGTAAAATGATTAAGCATCAAGTTGATGCAGTTATTGAAGTTGTAAATTTAATAAAGATCGTTGGAGTATGTTTTAAACGAAAATACTATTTTTCAATGTGTTGCTATTTATCTATAATTGTGAAATGTACTCACAAATGCCGGAAAGTAAGTTCTACAGCAAAAATGTTTGAAAAAGTGTGGTATATGTACTGTACCACACACACATGTTCATTTACACTTAAACATACAGTCAGTGGTGGTTCTACATTGAATTACTCCCAAGACCCCCTTTTTTTCTCCCTTTTATAATTTCAAATAACAACAGAAAACCATTTATAGAAATAATCAAAAAGTTTAAAAGTATTGGGTAGGGTTAGGGAGGACTTTATTTTCCCAATAAAGGTGTCATATATGCCATCTGAATTAAAAAAACAACAACCATAAAAAAAACATTTACACTCAATAAGTTGCATTCTGTTTTATAATGCACTTCAATACTGAGGTGCAGATAAGTGGTATAAATATCAGAAAATGCTATTTAAACGCCTGAATTAGTGCTTGCGCTGCCAAACCCCTCCACGTGTCCTCCAGGGCAGCTGCCCCGTTCGCCCATGCCTAAAACCACCACTGCATACAGTATGAACACATACACATAGTCTGGTCAGCTATCCTTGCAGGGAATCCCCACAGGCGTAATGGTTTTTGTACTGTACAAACCGTATTTTCTATTGCCCTACACCAACCCTACACCTAAACCACAGGAAACTACAGGCATTTTTACTTTCTTAAAGAAACTCATCCTGTATTATTTATAAGCTGAATAGAAGGTGCCCACCATGACACAAGTTTCCATGAGTCTGTGTGTATTCAGGTTTAAGTCCCCACAACAATATACATTTAGTCATTTTGCAGACTCTTTGTTCCAAAGCGACTTACAGTTTGGGAATACATAAAGTGATTTATCTTAAAGAGGCAAACGGACAGAGGAAGTGCTCATAATACCAGCCTCAGGTACTGTTCAAATAGTACAAGCTCGAAAGGAAAAGGAATAAAGATTTTTTTTAAATATAAAATTTATGATGAAGTCATTAAGTCAGCTAGTATAGAAAGTGATGAGTTTTCAGCTTTTGTTTGAAGATTGAGAGGGATCCAGCATTCCGGATAGGGGTGGGAAGATCATTTCACCAGCCAAGAACAGTGATTTCAAACCTCTCAGTGATGGTACTGCGAGGCGTTGCTCACCTGCAGATCTCAAGCTTCTGGAAGAGATGTAGATTTGTAAGAGTGAGTGGAAGTAGGTGGATGCTGAGCCTGTTGCTGTTCTATATGCAAGCATCAATGTCTTGAATTTGATGAGAGCTGCAAACGGGAGCCAGTGCAAGGAGATAAAGAAAGGGCTCTTTTGGGCTCGCTGAGAACGAGTCATGATGCTGCATTCTGAATCATTTGTAGAAGTTTGATTGTTCTTGCAGGTAGTCCAGCCAGAAGAGTATTGCAATAGTCCAGCCTAGAAATGACAAGGGTCTGGACAAGAAGTTGTGCAGCATGCTTGTTAGGAAGGGTCAGATCTTTCTGATATTGTGTAATGCAAACCTGCAAGATCAAGCAATCTTTTTGCTTTAGATATATAAACCAAACCACACACACAAATGTGAATTGTGGAGACATACCCCTTAACATACCCCTTACAGAAAAACAGTTAGCGTTGTTACACACATACAAACACCCTTGTGAGGAATGCAGGCCAGAATAGTATCTAAATGATCTTTTTATGTAAATACTATCAATATAATGCAGTTTGCAGAGTCTTGTGCTCAAGTCCATCATGAACAGCAAGAACACTGTTTATGCTCATTTCACACTAGCATTATATTAACATTGTGAACGTGTGAACTTTTTTGCATCACTATTATGAAACAAAACCCTGCAAAGTTCAGAATTACATCAGGCTACAGACAGCATGTAATTCAGCAAGAAGTGCAAAGACATAACCATGTCCCGTGGCCCGACACTATTCTAAAACAAGTGAATGATGAAATTAATTCTTGCTAGACTAGTTTTGGTCTGCTAGTTCTAAGCCATCTGGGACATTGTCATTTGACAACCTGAAGGCGGAAAGAAGAACTGTTTGAGATGCATCCTTATGCAGTGCATCTTATTTGAATGGGAACGTCTTGTCACTCTATGCAGATGTGAGCATATAATGTGTGTGCAATGAAACGAGGGCAGAGAGTAAACGCTAACATTTCTGTCTGAACAGCCATAACATAATATAAAAATCCTCATTTCGATTCTCAATATTCTACTGTGACTGTCATGTAAATCAAATTATACTCTCTGTTTGCAAATGCCACAGTGCTTCTTCAAACAATATTATCTCAAAGATTTCTCAGTCATTGGCTGTCGCTGTGGATTATATTTGAATGACTAAAGCAATGTGTTATATTTAGTCAGGTACACATCTGTGCACAAAGAAACGAGGTGTTAAGCATGAATTGACCTTGCGTGGACAGTACAAAGAAGCAAGCCTTAATGAGCACAAATTATAAATCTAGCAGTTAGTTTGATTTAATGACTGTTTATTTATAAATAAAGTGAAATAAATGTATAAAACCACACAACAAAATCTGATCTCCATCATAATGTAGAAGGATCTTCATGATTCAGCCTTAATCCTGTCTGGGGAACTGGAAGGCGTTCTGCAATATACAACTGAAGGAAAAGTTTATCATGACTTTTTGCGGGATAGAGTAAGACCATCTGTTTACCAGTTGAAAAGCAACAGTAGATGTAGAAGATGATGCAACATCAAGCACAGGAGTAAATAAACAAAAGAATGGCTTTGATTCGGTTTTGTAAAGAGTTTTGGTAGAAAAAATACATTCTGACAGATGTTGAGGTGTGGTTCACAGTTATAGGTTTATTGTGACCCAAAGAGTGTCAATCAATTCCAAGGGTACACATACTTTTTCCACTCTGCACTGTGAATAAATACATGATGTTTTTAACTAAAGATTTAATGTAAAGAACAGTAATATTTCACATGCACTTGACTTTCTAACTCTCTAGGTAATTATGCAGCCTATTCTGTACTGAAGTGTATAGAATTACTGTTTACTGAAACAACAAAACTATCTCCTGGAATAGAGAGAATGTGCAATCATTTGAGCTTGGGGGTTTGCAAGTGTTTTGTAAGTTTAGGGAAGAATGTGTGATGCTCATTCAACCGTTTCATTTTTGTTGCTCTTTTTTCCCTCTCTCTCTGCACCAAATGTTTCCTCCTCACCTCCATCTGCATCCAATGCTTAGGCAGATGTATGACTGCGTTTCAAGCATGAAGTCACAAATAGAAAAATGGGAGAGAGCTAAATCTACTGACAACTGTCATCCTCTCCAAATTTTCTTCTGACATCAGATCAGCCAAGACATTCTTCTGTTCCAGAACCTGCGTCATCATCTCCACCCGCACAGTTTACGGTTTTCTTGTCCTTTTCTGCCATCATAATTCACTTCCACTCTTCCGCCACAACCAGCACTCCTGAGTTCCTGAAACTATACCCCAATGAAAAAACACTGCAGGTTTTTATCCATTCTCCTCTCTTGTCTTCTTTTCCCCATATCACCTTACCTCCTATATGTATTTCACTATAAAATCAAAAGATACTTTAGGCACTATTCAATGTTCTTCAGTCTGTGACTCTAGCAGAACCCTATGGAGAATCTCTATGCCGTTTTTGAAGATGTTAAATATATACATATTGTCGCGGTGGAGCCAACACAGACACAGTGGTAGTGACATCGCGCCTCGGAGAGGCTGGTTTTATTAAATGAAAATAAACAAAAGTG
>JAUMHI010000034.1:5923330-5940122 GCA_032359435.1 Enteromius unitaeniatus
CTTTACTCCTTCTGAGGAGCGTTCACAAATCAACTGCGTGGCTTACCTGCTCACTCACGCTTCCTTCGTGTTTGAGTTTTCCACTACGCAACAAGGGGACTCGCTCAGATCATTCATTTCTCGTCCAGCTCCTGTGACATTATTTAAGCAACAAATATAAGATATTTGAAAATAATTCTTTTGCCATAAAAGGAATAGTTATTTTAAATTGTGTACAGTATGTTTTCCAAATATCACTGATTTACTGTATATTTGATAAAATAAATATAACCTTCATTAAAAAATTTGGCAATAATTATGCTAATAATAAGGATAGTTTACTCAGTTTTTCTTTCTAAACATTGATTAAAGGACAAACTGATGAAACACTGAAATACACACATTTATCCAAATCGACTTCAGAACAAATATATGAAGTGGCTAACACTGAGAAAGGTTCTTTAATCCATGCATCATGCCAAATGTAGATAATTTCTTACAAATGCATGTCTCTAGTGAGAAAACCAACTAGTCCTTGGCAGGAAATGCCATATTGTCAGAGGATGACCAACTATTGAGTGTGACAGGCAGCATGTACACACATACCCACCCACCTACACGCACACACTTACACACATACACACACACACACACTTATCCCCTTGAGTCTGCCCTTCCAATCTACTCAAAACTAGCCCCAAAACTGCACATCAAAGGCAGGTGAAAGTGACAAACATCCATCAACACACAGCCAGAGAAATGCAAGGGAGAATATGAAGGTTTCCGTTGCCTCCTGGGGAGTCCCACCGCAGAGCAGAAATCCATTCTCACCTAATGCCCACGTGCCCTGGTGGATCTCCTGCAGGAAAAGCAGGATATGAAATTGGTGTCCAGAATGGTTTCGCTTGATCCCTTTAACGCAGATGTGGGAGTCTCACAAGATTCTATTTTTATCCTGTCATTTTTTATGGAAAATACACCATCTTTTTCAAACAGTGCAGATGATATATTTAGCCCAAAGGAGGGAAGGTAATTCTTTGCCCAGAAGTAGAAAAATGGAAATTTGCAAAAAAATCCAAATAAATCCATCAATAGAATAATTTATAACTTTTATTCATTTCACACTTACCTTAAATTGGCTGCAGGCTGTAGCAAAACCACAAATGAAAGCAATATGTTTGGATCTCCTAATGCTCCAGTATCTTTGTGTTTTTTTTGTTTATAATAATTTAAATGTGTTTTTTTTATTTCAGTTTTAAAATGTGATAATTTTTTGCTATATAATATATATAGCAAAGATTTATTTTGTGCTTTTTTTGCCTTTATAGGACAGTGTCAAGTCAGGAAGTGAAGTAGGGGGTTGTGTTGATCAGGAAAGGTTATTAAATATTTTATTTTTGTTTATTGCTATTGTTTCAGTGCCTATTTCAAGTAACAAGAATGTATTTTTATGTTATGTATTTTTTGTTTTACGGTTTTAGTTTTAGGTTTAGTTCACAATAATAACCCTGACTTAATAAGATCACTGAAGCTATAAATCGCTTTTGCACAGACTGATTATTGATGTCTGAATGGACTCAAAGTTCACCTCCGCTGCACCCACACCTGCTCACTCTGACTGTAGTAAAGGTAATGAAGCAAACTCAATTCAGCATGGAGGGAAAAGGCAGCCCTGGCCATTTGTATAATTGGTTTTAAAAGAAAAAAAAATTGCTTGAGTTTTAATGAAAGCCAGGGGTGTAAAGGCATGCAACATAGTATTTCTTTGAGTCAGTCTCTGTGGACAGAAAGAACACACTGTTAGAAGACAGTCAATCTGTTTCAAAACAAAGTGACCTGCATCTCTTTCAACATTAAAGAAGCATCTTAGCCCATATGTTGTCTTGTAACTTGCTGATATACCTGAATACTTGTTGCAAAACAGTCTCACTCCAACTTGTCACATTTTGACGTTGGTCAAAATCCTTTTGCCTAGCTTTTTGAAGATCAAGGTACCCCTTTTTTAGTCAGTTTTCGCCGTTAAGTGTCCTCTGTTGTTTTAAATAGAAAACTCTTAGCATCAATATGCCGACGCAATGTTCTTATAATTTTATCGTCATAATTAAAAGATATATTGGGTAAAAACAATGGCATTATTGCATACAGTATATGTAGGGGTGTAATTTTTCAATGTTAAAAGACAAAATAGTTTTTTTAAATGATACTATTTACACATTTATGAGAACGTTACCCAGCCCCTGACCCTAAACCTACCATCTGGCAATAAAACACAAGACATAGCAGGCAGATACAACTACCATCATGATTTATTTGAAAGATATTAATATTCCAAGTCGTTTGAGGCAAAAAGCTCTTGTGTGTCTTGTGATTGATTGCATCATGGTGTTGTGAAATACTATTGGCTCTTGTGTATCTCGTGACCGACTGCATCATGCTACGGAATAGGAGTATGTTTTTTGAATGAGATGACAGCGCGTGAGCGGAGTGTTACAATTTTTAGTGAAATAACCTTGTGATTTACTTTCTTCTTCACATAAAGAATTTGTATGGCTTCAGAAGAATTGGAATATGACACGATTTGTTTGTAATGTATTTATACTGCTTGTTAATGATTAGTTTGTGCAATAAATACCTGTGACTGCATTTGCCTGTGTGTGTTTCTATTGTTCAGAGGAGGGTAGGTTTAGGGTAGGGGTGGTGCTCCAATAAAAGTAAAAAATTCTATAATAAATTTATATGTGCATGCAAACCATTACATTAAGCAAAACAACTGAAAACAATGGAGGATCCTTCACGTCGAAAAGTGACCAAAAAGGGGTACCTTAAGCTTCAAAAAGGGTCTTGAGTTGGAGTGATACTGTGTTGCAATACTACTAAATACATTATATATATATATATATATATATAGCATTACTTTTGCCATTGATTGTAGTAATGCAGTAAGATTATTGTCTGTACAAGGAGTCTGACAACAGCCTTCTGATCTGATCATCATCGATTCTGTCTGGAATGACATGAAGTAACAGAACATGCTTTCAAAAATAATGCCATAAATAGATTTAATTCATCAATTACCTTCTATTAACTAAATCAAATAAATATTGGGTGTTACAGCTTTTGGTAAAACAGCTTCTGTTCCGAGGTACACTTGCCCATAGTTTTTCAGGTAGCTTTCCAGGTAGGTTTTTTGAAGCATCTTGGAGACGTTGCCACAGAATTTAGTTCTTATGGATTTAGTCTGTCTAACTTTGTTCTGTCATTCACCCCAATTACACAATTACTCAATTACACAAATCAAGTAATTGAGTAAAAGTACAGAGCTAATAAAAAATATACATACTATAAAATATTACTCCAGTAAAAGTAAAACTGATTTAGGAGTCTAATTTTCACAAGCAAGAAAAAGGTGTTTTGAAGCTTAGGTTATTGTTTTGCAGAATGTCACAGAACGTTATATATGACATGAGAATAAGTTAGGATAAACATTTGAAGTTTTTTTCTCAAACCTGGTCTGTGTTGTAAACACTCCTGGCTAAATGCCCCCAGAGGACATTTACTACAATTACTGTAGTTACCTGAATATCAAATCCTTTCTTTTCCCCCTTAGATATTATATATAAAAAATATTTGGACATTATCTAAAAATGACTATAAATAAGCACTAGCAAGATTGTTAGCTAAATAATCGGTATTAACGTTAGATAACAATATTTAGACCCACTTATTTTCAGTATATGGTTATGAATAAACATTCATATCTTGATCCAAACAATATAAAAAATGTATACTGTTGATAAACAAAAGAAACACAGACGTAGGGCTAAATGCGTAACATTTTAATAAAACTGCTGACGGTACAGCAGCAGGGAATATGAAAGTTTTTTGACTTATATACTTATCTGTATTAATTTCAGTGGATCACCCTTTACTGCTGTGTAACAACCTGACAATTTTTACCTAAATATGATTTTCAGTTAATGTTAGTAACTAACTTCACGCATCATCAATCGCGCGTGCCAGTTGTTCGGTTCACAGAGTGAATACAGAGAAGCAAGATAATATGACGCACTGACGTAACTGACGTAACTGACGTAACTGACGCACTGACGTAACAGATGGAAAAGCTATGGGTGACAAAGTTAAATGATTTAATTGTAGATCTTTTAGCAACAATAACCTGTTATCTGTATGACTTTATCAGTCTTTCGCATTGTTATGGAGGAATTTTGGCGCACTCTTCTTTTTAACATTGCTGCAGTGTATTGGGGTTTGTGGGCATTTGTTTATGTACAGCTCTCACCACATCATTTCAGTCAGGAAGAGATCTGGACTATGATGGGGTACCGAAACACCTTGATTTTCTTCTTTTCAGCCATTCTGTCGTAGATTTGCTGGTGTGCTCGAAGTCATTGTACTGTTGCATGATTCAATCTTGGCCATCTTTAGCTATCGGACGGATTGCCTCACATTTTACTCTAGAATACTTTAGTATACAGAGGAGAATAGGGTCAACTCAGTGACTGTGAGATGCCCAGGTCCAAAACAGGCCCAAATCATCAGCCCTCCACCAGCATCTGTAATGTTTGGTACGAGGTGTTTGTGCTGATATGCTCTTTAGGTATTCACAAAATATGGCACTGTGAATTATGGGCAAAAATCTCCAATTTGGTCTCATCTGTTCAAAGGACATTGTTCTAGAAGACTTGTTCAGATGCAACATTGCTAACCTAAACCATTCTGCCATGGTTTTTTAGTTTTTTTTTTTTTAGATAGAAGAGGCACGACTTCCAAACAAATGCATACTTTCCTCATTGTCTAATTGTACTGTTTTGAACTGTATCATTGTTACTTTAGCAATGTTAACTGAGGCATGTGGAGCCTGCAGTGAAGTTCTTGGGTTGTCTGCATTTTTCGGAGCCTTACACAGTCTGATCTTGGGGTGAATTTGCTGGGATGTCCGGTCCTGTCAGGATTGGTTTTGAATGTCTCCCACTTGTGGATAATATACCTGATGGACTTCAAATTGTTTGAAAATTACCATATTAATCTTCCCAGATTCCCAGATGTCTTACCTTCTTGTCATTGTATTAACACACCTGAATGGTCTAGACCAGCAAACTGCTAAAACTTCTGCTTTTATAGAGGTGCTCACACTTGCTAATGATCAGTTAATCAAAGGCATTAGCTTAACAACGCCTGACTGCTATTTACACTAAGTTGCTATGTTAAGTCCTATGTTATCACTAAGGTTATCCTAACTTCACACATGGCTTTTCCATTATGGCTTTATTTTTGTTTTTATTTTGTCCTGATATGGAAAACCATTGAATTCAATGTTGCTGCTCCCCGGATTGCCTCCACTTTCCTTTTTTTGCTGGAGTTGAATTATTCCCTGCCAAACTGGTAACCTAGGTACTTAACCCAGCCCAGCCCTAGGGAGCTCAGACAGAACCCTCCGCAGAAGGTCCAGATGGTCCTCCCATGCCTCGGAATGGATCATCAAATCATCCAGGTAGGAGGCTGCATAGGCTTGGTGGGGCTGGAGAAGGATGTCCATCATAGGCTGAAAGGTTGCTGGAGCCCTGTAAAGGCCAAAGGGAAGGGTCCGATACTGCCAGTTTCTGCTGGGGGTGGAAAAGGCAGTTTTAGCTTTAATGGATTCTGTTAACAGTACTTGCCAGTATCCCTTGGTGAGGTCAAGGGTCAAGATGTGCCAGTCCAGCAACTCATCCACCCGAGGCATGGGGTACCTGTCAAAATTTAACACTTTGTTGGCTAGACCATGGGCTGCATGATGGCTTGATTACTCCTAACTTGAGCATCTGTTTTATTTCCTCCTCTATAGCCTGTCGACGAGCCTCAGGGATATGTTAGGGCCGCTGCTGGACGATGACTCCTGGTGGTGTCTGGATATCGTGCTGGATGACGTTGGTCTGCCCGGGAAGAGGAGAGAACACATTAGAGAACTAGGGCCGAGTTGACAAACCTTGTGAGTGACTGGGCCAATTCTCTCCAGCACTGTATAGGGACCCTGCCAGTATGCCAGGAATTTACAAGCGGAGTTGGGGACCAGGACCATCACCCTGTCTCCAGGCTGGAATTCCCATGGTTGGGCTGCACGGTTGTAGTGGCATTGTTGAGCCTGTTGTTCCTTAGCCACATTGAGGAGGCCTCTGGGTTGACGGCCGAAGAGGAGCTCAAAGGGGGTTAAACCAGTTGAGGCCTGGGGGACCTCTCAGATGCTGAAGAGCACAAAAGGGAACTTTCTGGCCCTTTGCTGTTTGGCTTGGCAGGGTTTTCCATTGAATTGAACCTGCCAGCCACATCCGGGTGGTTGGAGTGAGAACCTCCATTGGCATGGGTTCGTCACATGGAGAGGGAGCCACCAGTCTGCCTACTGTACGGGGTGCCTCTAGCGCACCTTGTTCCTGGACCACCCTCTGGGGGAATGGCGGCACTCTGTCCCCGGCCTTCTGGTGGTAGGTAGCATCCGCCAACTTGATGGCCTCCACAAGCTCGTATACTGACTTGGGGTTCCACATTCCGAGAGTTTCTGGGCAGTGCTCACAACAGTCTGTCCACAACCACGTGCTCCACCACCTGCTCAACCGTCAGATTCCCCTCCAATAGCCAATGCTAAGTGAGCCTCAGTAGTTTGGCGGCCTGGGCAAAAAAAAAAAGTTAATAAAATATTGAGCAGCACAAATAGGGGACAACCTCAGGAGGGCTAAAATTTCCTTTTTCACTTCGTCATAATTATCCACAGCACCGACAGGAAGCGGGAAGTAAGCACATTGAGCTTCAACAGTTAGTAAGTGTGCCCAGTTACCTCTATGCCAGCCTTCCCCGATGGCGGTCATCTCAAACATTTGTAGGAAAGCCTCAATATCATTATGGGCCATCAGCTTATGCAAGAGTTTGGTCGCTGCCACCTCCTGCTCTGTTTCGCCTTGACGGGTGGCCAAATGTTCAGCAATTTGTGGTTGGCCGATGCTAACCTCTGTGAGCCATTGACGGACATCTTCCATGTTGGGGAAGGAGTGTGCTTTTTTTAGTGCGGTGATGAGGGATTGCTTGTCGGTGATTCTTCACCTCACTGCCTGCATTCTACACCAGATATCACAGGTGAAACAATCAAATGACAAAGACAAGGTTTCTCTTTGTGTCGGTGAATACAGTCCTCCTGTGGGGTGAAGGCCGATCAGTCACGGGCTGCTGTCTGGGCATAAAAGGAGAGGAAGCATGTGCGTTAGCATTAGCGTGTGCTTTCATGGAGTAGGCTCTCTCCCTCTGTCGCTACCCATGTGGCTACTCGGGGCCTGATGAGCTTCAGGTGTGACTGATCGGCTGGTGATGGGGCAGGGCAGGTGTTCCTCGTCCATTTCCAGGGTGACGCTGATGACTCTGGTATTGATACTGATATTGTGTTAATGTGTAAATATGTGTTCTTGTAGCAAATCTGTAGCATTCTGGAATTTAGTTTTTCATTAAATATTGCCTTTAAAATTAAGCTCAAATAGATAGGTACCTTTTCTCACACTTTTGTATTTGGAATCATTATGCATAACTCATTTTGTTTCAAACTCTACTGTACTGTATACTTTTTTTCTGCTCTGATGCACTAAAGAAGATAAGTGAGTTCTTTTTGTCAATGCATTGTATTGTTTCAAACTGTTGACTTTCATTGTACAGGCAAAAACAAAATAAACATTTTTCAAAATATCTTCCTTTTTAAGCTGACTTTAAAACAGCGAATAGGCTAATAGTAAATAATTTTAAATTCAGAAGCATTTTGCGGTTTCCAAGGCTTGGGTTCTTTTTGTAATGAATATATCATTTTCCCCTTATTCTTCTATGCAACAACATGATCGCTTTTGATTTCCATTTATTGTTTTTTTTTTTTTACATGACTCACTTTCGTAACTGGGAGTCTTTTACAGCTGACCTCAATGTGCCTAACTGCTATTTAAAAATGAGACTTGGTGAAATGGCACAGTTGGTTTGTCACGCCTTTGGTTCTTCACTTGAATTCCTCTGATTAAAAATCTCTTGAAGTACTTTAGCAAATGGCTGCAAGACTGGACATGAACATAATATTTTCACACTTTGTGGGGGAGGAGAAGTACAGGTTTTGCAAAGGTTCATATAGAAATAATTACTTCAGCCTCTACTGTTTAGATTTATAGTGCATGCACTAAATGCTAGGGTGATTTTATATTTCATATATCAGGATCCTGTGTAAGACTATACTAAACATTAAACGTTTGACGTTGGTCTGGACAGCGAGAGCTGTGAGTTGGTCCCTGGTCCCTACCCACTTCTTGAGGAGGTTGAGGTGGTATAGCTGACTCGTATATATCTCCATCCTGGCTGCTGTACTTTATACGTTACGGGACCCAGCCTTTCTATCACTGTGTACGATCCTTGCCAGGTCGTGAGGAACTTGCAGGCAGTGTTCGGGACCAGGACCATCACCCTGTCTCTGGGCTGGAACTTCCGTGGCTGGGCTGCCTGGTTGTAATGACGTTGCTGGGCCTGCTGAAACTTTCATCATCTGTTCCCGAACTAACGGCATGACAATCTTCTCCTGTATCTGTCAGACATGCTCAACGACAGAGTTGGAGGAGTCCAGGGAGTGATAAGATTTCCCGTTGATTTTGACTTCCACCTCTGGGGCTCCCTTGGGCAGGTCGCTGTGTAGGATACAGCCTGCCAGCCATGCTCGTGTGGGTGGAACGGTTCCTCAATGGGCATTAGCTCATCACGTGGGAAGGGAGCCGCCGGCCTGCTCACAGGGCTTCCGCATCCTTCACAGGGCTCACAGCAGGTGATCAATTACGACACGTTCCACTACCTGTTCAGCCATGGTTCTTCCCTCTAGGAGCCAGTGCTGCACCAGTCACGTCAATTCGGCGGCCTGGCCACAGGCCGGCAAACGGGGCTTGTACTCCCAGTCGAAGAAGTGCTGTGCTGCACAAATGGGAGAGAGACCAAGCCTGGCCATAATTTCCTTCTTTACTCATCATATTGATCAACAGCGTCAGCAAGGAGGGAGAAGTATGCTCGCTGGGCCTCGCCTGTCAGCAGCAGAGGCTGTACCCAGTTGTCTTAGTGCCAACCAAATTATATATGAGCAAATCCCTCTGTAAAATATATAGGAATAAAAATGTACGTTTGATGTGTGTAAGTGCTGCTGAATTGGAGATTTATTAGGGGAAAGATCTCATAAAAAAAAAACCCAGCCTTTAAAAATATGTATTGTAACTGAAATATTGACACAAATAGATAAAGTGAAAATAATAAAACATTACATATATAAAAAGTATATTTTTTGAATGTTTTTTTTCACTTTCGCTAAAAAATGTAAACCCCCAAATTGTTTTTTTTTTCATTTCACAATACATTAACTGATTGACTGAAGTTGTTTGGAGTACTTTAGGATTATTGTGATACTTTATCAGCTGTTTGAACTCTCATTTTGACGGCACTCATTCACTAAAGGGGATCCATTTGTGAGGAAGTGATGTAATGCTACATTTCTCCAAATCTGTTCAAATACATCTACATATTGGATGACCTAAGGCTGAGAACATTTTTAGCATTTTTGGTTGAGCTATTCCTTTTAATCAATTTAAAACAACACAGGGTATGCAATACAAAATTGTTGTAATTTCTTACCCTGTAGAAATGTACAGTATTTAGCAGCCCATTTGTGGCCATTGTCTAAGACAATATTCTCTGTCTCTGTCAAAAAACTCTGCTTTTGAGACGCAGAATCCTTCATCTTTGATTAGCAGGAAAACACAGTGGACAGGAAAAGGCCCTGAATTATGCTGATGTGGCAGCTGGTGCACCCTGACTGCGCACACGAGCCTGAAAGATGATCTTTCTTCTGTGACAATAATATTTGCTGCCCTGCACCCTCTAAACACTTATCCTGCTCTGCACTATATCTCCACTGCTGCAATGCTCACAACATACTCCATAATAGACTATAACATTAAGTGGCCAGCAGGTCTAAATGGCAGATAATAGCTGTTGAGAGTCTATTCAATAGCCTCTTAGAAAATGCTCAAGTCTATTCAAACTAATACACACTTTTGCAAAAAATAAAAAAAAGGATTGTACCAATGACATCTCATGAATCCCACGATATGATATTGTAGTAAACAAACACATGCGAAAAGTTGCAAGGACCATTACAGTATAAACATCATTGATTTTTTCTGTGAAACTAAGTGTGACATGCAGTAATAGGTTCGGAGCAAAATTAAAAGCCAGCTTGACACAAACAAAATGTAAACCTAAGCCTTGGCACTTAATCGTTGGATCACTGGCCCCAAAAAACTGTTGATGCTCACTTTTTGCCAAATGTTTTGACATTTTTGAAAACATTTTTGTTAGTATTCAAATTCAGTCAGTGGCAATTGTTTGATCAATAAATATGTTTGCAATGTTGCTTATAAAATTTGTAAATACACACGTTTTTGATAGCATCAATAGATGGACGATATCCATCTTTTAAACCTTTGCCATGTCTGAAATCGCTTACTTAGCCCTACTTTATAGTATTCGAAAAACAATATGCGAGGTGTAGTATGCCTGAATTCATAGTATATGTGATTTCAGATGCACTCCAAGACTTATTGCCTCACTATGGCATGCTAGTACTAGGTCACTGACAAACTAAATAGAACCTGTTCACAACCGTATTGTATTAGCATACTAGCACATGCTATTTAGCTAGAGCAGTGTTTCTTAATCCTGGTTCTTATGACCCTCAATCTGCAATTTTTGTAATTTTTACATCACAGGGTATTCCAGTTTGAAAGAAGCATATATGTTCTATTCAAAGAGCAAAGGGCGGACTTCCATTCAAAGTGTGCGAGTCATGGCTACTATGCAAATCTTATGATTACAGTAAAAAAAAAAAAAGTTTTATGCTTATGTTTTGTTTACTTTGCGCACAACTTGTTTTCTCATTGCTTTATAAAATTACAGTTGAACCACTAATGTCACGTGGACTATTTTAACAATGTCCTTACTACCTTTCTAGGTCTAAAACTATCCATTTAAGACCTTTTTATGTCAGTGGACAGAATTCACAGAATGTTGATTAAAACATTGCTTTTTTTGGTTTCCTTTTAGTTTTTTTATGTTAAATCAGAGTGACACTGTCAAAGAAACCACAAAGAGAGACACAAGCCAGGCATCTGCAAATAATTTAGGGGAAAACCCTCATGTATCTAAGCTCCTATAGTTACAGAGGTTAAAATGTCTAACTTTTTTCTGTCCAGCCTGTAATAAGAAACATTACTCAGGAATTCACTAGAGCACAGGAGCATGGTCAAAGTTTCAGCCACTCTGAGAGTGGGAAAAAAAGATGATTCAGAAGCACTTGCAGCTGGTTGGATCGCAATGCAAGTCAGAATCAGTGGGCTTTTGTTTATTGACAATAGGGACAAAACACATGGGTTGCGGAATTGAACGTTTCCAGCCCACAAGTTGACAAATATTTAATGTCATCACAGGTGTTGCAAGTCAATGATGAACACACTGAATCAGAAAGATATGCAAACTAGCTGATCATTTGATCCCGATTGACAACCAAATGAGTCTGCAAATGCTTGAAATTATTGAAGAATGCGCAATGGATTTTCACACTGAGCAGACTGGAAGCAAAAAAATAGAGCAGCAAATTTATATCACTAACTGCGGTTACTCATGCATCTTTAACTTTTTGTGTGTGTGGTCCTGTCTCTCCTATCAGTGTCCTTGAGGTTTCATTCAAAGGTCAACACCGGCATCCTCAAGGGAATGACCTCATCAGTGTACAACACAAAGAGACACAAATGACAGCCTTTTCAATGCCCTGCTTTTGTGCTACTGAGGGAATCAATTATAAAAACGCATTTAATAGAAGCGGTAAAAGTGGTGTCCTGCATTGTGTGGGCCGGGGCCCAATTCTAAGGGGTCTCGATCCATTCGACCATCACTTCTACCAGCCGTAATTTCCTCTTCGTCTGAGATCCCATTGCTTTTTGGAATTGGATTTACCTGACTCCTTCAGATGGTGAATAGACTCCCCTTACAGAAGCAGAAAAAAAAATGGAGGAATACTCTGTAAAATTGCCTGGCTGAATCCAGGGGGTCTCTGAGCGACAGGCACACTGTCAGAATGTCATTAAGCCTCAATGAGAAAAAATGTCCTCATTACGTGGGGCACGAGAGGGGGCTGCGGCAGCACAGAACAATGGCGTGGGGCGGGGGGGAGGTGTGAGGTCATCGGCTCTGTTTATGGCATCCTGCGAGTCCTTGTCCCCCATCGCTTGCCTTGACCCAGTTTGCTTACGGCTGTGAAGTGTGCAATCCGTTTCTCTGAGCCGGTGGCACAGGATGGCAAATGTTGACACAATTCTCTTCAGAGGCGTTTCATCTTTGTCTCCATGGCTCCATGGCTCCCTTTTTCAAATTCCATTTTAGAGAAAGAACATTGTTGACAGTATGTTTTAGCTAAAACATTAATTGCCATTTCAGCAGCTAATGCTCCATCATTCCAGAGGAAACCTTCAGATAACTCTAGGGGGAATAAAAAAGCTGCGCCGGCAGCCTTACCTGAGAGTTCTGGGCTGAAATGACTAAAAAAACGTGGTTTCAAACTGAATTTCTTGTCCGTTACGAAGTATGTCCTGCTGGTTAGATGTGTTGGTATTTTTTGTTGATGCTGAAACAACATTTTAATCCAAAAATAGTCTTGACCATGTCTCTTCACCTAACTTTTATCATGAAAAATCCCTGAAATCAGAGGAAATGATCACTGTGATTTTGTCAAATAAGACATGATCCTGGATCAACATGACTGTCCAAAATTATAGACTTATCCCAATCCCTACCATGGTTTTACTAAAGTAAACACTTGCATGTTTATATTTACGAAAAAATATGTTACGTTTATATATTACATTTATATTTTTATATAATATGAATATACATATAAATATAAATATTTTCTAAATATAAGCTGTAAGTGTAACGTTCTATGTCTGTTTAGTTCTGTTTATTCTCTGTGTTTTTGTATTTTTGGTTTAGTTTCATTTTCATGCCTTCCTGTTTTGGTTTCGTTTTTGTATTTCCTTCCTGTTTGCCCATATTTGGTTGTTCCTGTGTTCAAGTGATTATTAGTTGATTATGCTCCACCTGTGTCTCCCCAGCTGTCTTCTCTTTAGTTCATTAGCCCCTGTGTTTAAATGCCATGTCTTTTGAGTTCAGTTGGTCGGTCAATAAATGTATTAGGTGTTGTGAAATCTCTTGATGTTTGAATGATTAAATGACTGTTATTTTCGTGAACTCTACGATCTCCTGTGTTCTCCTTCATCCTCCTGCACCCACCGTGACAGTATGTCTTTTTATTTATTACATTTCTTCTATGCTCATCTGTGTTTCCTGCATTTCAGTCAGCAAGATTATACCATGAAAGATCAAAGCACATTTACCCTGATGTTACATTATTATTATTATTTTATTTTATTTTTTTTCAAAGTAACAAAAAAACAATAAATACATTTACAAAAACAAATAAGAACAGAAGACAATGAGGGTGTCACGCTCCTCACAGTCAGCTAGCCTGGATCAGTTAACCGATTTCAGCACAGTCACCGGCACCTGCTCTCATTCAGTTAATTATAAACACCCGATGGCAATCACAATCAGGATAAAAGCCTCAACAAACTGAAGTGTGGTGGCTGAGCTCGAGGTAACAACCCTCGATATTACCTCTCTAGTTCTGAACTTTCTGATGATCCATGAGGATTTATAGGCCTGTCTACCTTCACAGCACTTACCTGCACCGAGCACCTTGATCCACAGATCTTCACCAAGCGTAAGCTGACTAATGTATTGCTTTAATGAATCCCTGCTTGTATACTTACCTGCTAGCCTGCACCTCTCAATCTCACCACGTGAGAAAAGCCCCTTGTCACTGTACCTTGAATACTTCCCTTTGTTTACTTTCCTCTAGTGCCGAGTTGCACAGCGGCGATCTGGAGATCGCTAGTTGGAAATGCCTACATGCTGGATGTGCATCAACTTGCCTTATGAGTGCAAAGTTTGGAAATTTGGAAAAACAAAATTTGCAAAATCAACCCAAAACACTTGCCAAGGAGCCAAAACTCTTCCCCTTCTATATCGCTAAATATGTTATTCCAAAAACTCACACAAGCAGAAAAAGAAATCTGAGATCTATTAATAATGCAACAAATATCTTTGTTTGACATGGTATTGAAAATAATT
This sequence comes from Enteromius unitaeniatus, assembly GCA_032359435.1. Classification (NCBI taxonomy): domain Eukaryota; kingdom Metazoa; phylum Chordata; class Actinopteri; order Cypriniformes; family Cyprinidae; genus Enteromius; species Enteromius unitaeniatus. The sequence goes on from JAUMHI010000034.1 coordinate 5,937,599, forward strand.
TGGTCAACAAATAAGTTAGTGTTGTAGCACAATCTAAAGAATCCTTAGGGTCAGACTTGACTAAAGGTATAATAAAATCAGGAATTGCACCAAAAAATAGACCAACTTAGTAAAGCCTGTTTATGAACACTAGATAAAGTTAAAGATGTTTTAGAGAAAAAATGCAAATCTTCAACTGAATTGAATGTATGATTTGGAATAAAATTCCAACAGGATGTAGGGCTGTTCCTCTTCAGGAACTTGAGCCGCCTCAAACGAGACACTATAGGGAACGCCTTCAGCGTGACATCTCTGAATCGTGTGTGCAATCAAACAAATGAAATGGTGAGATGTCATGAGTGGGAGACGTTGAGAGAGCTGATTGACTGCATTGCGAGCTCATGCCGCTGTGTGTGCTCCGTTCCCGAAGACTCTCTTTGAGAAGGGAGCCTTCACTAGCGTTTCTTATGCAGAGAGATCTCGTACAAACAGAGGAGTCGGATATGAGTCCCTATCTTCCTCCTTTTTGCAGAGATCCGGCGCTGCCCAGGAGGGTGATGAAGCCTGCGCTGCGGTTACTTTCCCTCGCTGCTACTCTCTTGATCCGAGGATGAGGAGATTCAGAGCGCAGAGGAGATCGCGCTCTCTTTTTCGTCCCAGTACGAGGAACTTTTGGAGGTAGTGACTCGTGCGGTAGCCAAATTAAACCTTGAATGGCTGACCGAGGTAAAGACTGTGCAGTGAACTGGATGACTGCACAGAGGTGTCGAGATCGTGGAATATACCATTTTCGGCCCGTCTCTTCATCCCTGCTTCAGATTCCTATGGAAATGTTGCGGGGATAAAAGACCACAGTTATAGGGCGATACCGCGGATTGAACAGATGCTTGCGAGCTATCTGTCGCCCGCCCCCAATGCTGGTAGGGAAGGGGTACTCGGCAGTGGGTCAAGCCGGTGCATGCATAACCCAGTTGATCCTCTCCCTCATCTCCGTTACGTGTTCAATTACAGTGCGATGGGCTGCAGGCTGCTGCTCCCAGGCTTCTTGGGCAACATCGAGGAGGCCCCTGGGTTGGTGTCCAAAGAGGAACTCGAAAGGTGTGAATCCTGTAGAGGCCTGTGGTACTTTGCGGATCCCGAAAAGGACATAGGGCAGGAGCTGGTCCCAATCCTTCCTGTCTTCGGACGCCACCCGCCGCAGCATTTGTTTGAGGGTCTGGTTGAATCTCTCGATGAGGCCGTCGGTCTGGGGGTGGTAAACGAATATCTTAGGCTGTTTCACTTTCAGCAACCGACAGAGGTCTGCCATTAGCCGGGAAGGGGGTCCCCTGGTTGGTCAGTATTTCGGAGGATAGGCTGACCCGGCTCGCCAACAGGAACAACTCTTGAGCGATCACCATAGATGTGCCTTTTCTCAGGGGGATGGCCTCGGGATACCGGGTGGCGTAGTCAACAATGACCAGGATCTCAACCCCCTGGCTGGACTTTGGCAGTGGCACTATGAGGTCCATCCCGATCCGCTCGAACGGTACCACGATAATGGGTAGTGGAATGAGCGGGCTGGGGGGACGTTTTTTCTCGGCGAGGTCCGCTGGCAGGTCGGGCAGGCTTGGCAGAAGTGTTTCACCTTGGCGTCCATTCCTGGCCAGTGACCTGTCAGCAGATGAGAGTGAGCCAGTTCCAGGATAATGTCAGTCTTTGATTTTGGGACTACTAGCAATTGTTTTACCTCCCCCCTTCGCTGGGCGACACAGTACAGCAAACTGTCTTTGATGATGAAATGCGGGAGAGGGCGAGGGCCGGGGTGGACTTCCTATTCTTCCAGGACCCGCACTTGATCCCAGCAGTGCCTCAGCCGATTGCCTCTCGCTGGGCCACCCCGAAGGTGCCCCCTCCTGTGACTCACTGGAAAACATCGTAAAGCAGGTTAGTATCACGAGAGGGGGACTCACCATCTCTCCTGCTGTCTGTTGTCAAGAGGGCCGTCTGCTGGCAAGCACCGCTCCACCACTCCACGACGGCGGTGGAACAGGTAAGTCATTTAGCGACCCCACCTCTAACCTCCATGTTTACCCTACTTTCCGCATGGACACGAGGTAGTTTGGAACAAGGTAGGTTTGGTGTCCCCGTGCGTGCATGTGAGGGGAAGCTCTCCGTTGGGGATTGGCTGGGGGCCCGTGGCTGGCGATGGACCACACAACCGGCCATCCAGGCTTTCATCGGCGGAACTGTCGGATCCATGGGCTCGTCGCGGGGGCTGGACGGTCGCTGTACTGGCCGCTGGGTACCCTCCGGCGGGCGTTGCTCCTGGACCACCCTTCGGGGATAAAGCGGCGCTCTCTCCCCCGCCTCCCGGTGGTAGGTTGTGTCCGCCAGCTCGATGGCATCAACAAGTTCCTGTAGTGTTCGGGGTCCTTTCATTCCCGCCACTTCAAATTTATTTGTATAGCGCTTTTCATGATACATAACATTGCAAAGCAGCTTTACACCAAAGTAATGTTTACAGTAAATGTAGTAGTAGTTTGTACAGATGTGAGATAAAGAT
>JAUMHI010000034.1:5961253-5986368 GCA_032359435.1 Enteromius unitaeniatus
CAGGACTAAACCAAAATATCACAAAAGACGGGGGAGACCAGGACAGACAAAAAACACAAGTCCAGAACGCCACCTGGTGTTACATTAGCAATCACTTTGTTAGTAATCAAAAATTATACATTTACAAAATATCTTCTTGAAATTATCCTTTGCAGTGAAAGGGTGCCGTCTGAATAAGAGTCCAAACATAATCGACACCAATAAGTAATTCACACCACTCCGGTCCATCAGTTAATGCAGGTAAGAAACAAATCCATGATTAGGACTTCAACCATCACTTCTGGACAAAATAGAGTTCGTGATCCATATTGTTGCATGCTTAACTGAAAAAACCCATTCCCTGTTGTCTCACAACAAAATCCACCCACATATTTGTTTAGAGCTGCTCTGACTCGCAAACTGTGCTCAATCTGTGCAGATTTCTCTCCTGATTCAGACTAGACATCTTTTTCAATAAAGAAAGCAATATTATAGATAGAGGACTCTTTTTAGCAACAAAATGAAAAGAATTTCCGGTGATCTATATTTTTTTTTAAATATGCATTTTCATGTAACCAGGCTCTTCCAATCAGCTGTTTGGACCCTCATTCTGACGGCACCCTTTCACTACAGAAGACCCATTGCTGAGTGAGTGATGGAACGATAGAATGAAGAAACAAACTACATCATGGATGGTCTGAGGGTGAACAAACTGTCAGCAAATGTTCTTGTTTCAGGTGAAAAAGTCAAAAGCTCCTGTGTTGGCCGTATTCTTTCCCACAAAACAAATCAGAATCAGTGGAGGACATCTGTGCTAGCCTGTGGCGCATCATAAGCTATGCTCATGGATCACAGTGCCTCAGGAATGCTGACCAAATAAGAATTTGCATACGACCTTTGTATTCCATGCCCAATATGAGCAGATTCATATTAAAATTCTACAGTAAAAACTACAGTATTACTAATAATGATTAGATAACAAGCATACATTTCAGTGCCATCACAATACACTCCCGCCAGTATCTCAAATACAGTCTCTGCCGTGCAAACTGATGCTAAACTGCAATATGCAACAGAACTGCAATGCAATACCGATCTTATTCGGCATGCGCAACTTTCTCTGTCCTTTGAACAAAAATGCATGCATGTTCTAGCCGTTTCACCCGTACTTTATTCACACAAGCCTGATATTCACCTCTACGGTATACCAGGTGCAATCTTGCATGAAGAGGAGGTCACCTGCACCTGCGGAACTCATGCAGTGAAACGCTGCAAGGCACAACATCGTAACCACTGCAGTTGCCTCTTTCGGATCTCAGATTAACGTTCAAGCGAAAGATGCACATCTGAATGCTATCTGTATCATATTATGATTCATGTTTCTAATGATATAAGACGGAAGGTTACCTCTCGTCAGTGAACAGCATCAAGTGTCTATCAGTTCCTCAGCTGTAAGATGAAACCGTCACTGTGCCAGTGTTGTGATACGGAGGAGTCAGTACGATGTATATGCGTCAGTGCATCGCTCTCTGATGCTGCAGCAACTTTGACATTGAGCGCTTTAATGCATCGGACGCTTGTGCTGTTGTCCGATCTCTGTCTCTCTCTCTCTCTCTCTCTCTCTCTCTGCCGTCTCTCTCTTTCTCTCGCGCTCAGCAAGCTCCGACTGAATAATGAATGAGCAGAGCAGCACTGGAGCTGCATGGACGTTTCTCTCTCTTTCTAGTGCAATCAGGAACTGATCACAATGAGTCGAGCGCTTTGCTCGGGTTACAGCTCGCCTATTCAATCTGGCCCCCATCCTGCCTTTGTTTCCACTCCGGCAAACAAAAACGCAGGGGGTCAACAGTGAAATATTGAAAGCCCAGGGCATTTTTTTTGCACATTCTCTAGAACAATTAAGCCGTGCCACAATGTCCCGCTGTGGAATCATTAGAGGAAAAGTTAAAAGGCTTCAAGGCATCTGAAGAATGTCTTTATCATCCATGTCTGGACAATTAAAACAAAATAAATCCTTCTCAGCAATATACCAAAAACTAATACAGTAATGCAATAATTACTAAGTAATGAGTATTATTAGTAATACTGTCAAATGATTAATTTGCATCCAAAAACTTTTTTGTTGCTTACATAATATGTGTGTATTGTGTGTTTTGGATGGGATTAATCTGCGACTAATTATTAGCAAAAGGCTTGAGGGGGGATCTCACAAAACTTGACAAATAACAAGTCCAGGTCAAAATCAATCAATCAATTAATTAATCAACCCACAAACAAACACATAAATACTTGACAACTAACAAACACACATGATAAATATGAATAAATATTAAAAAGCACTGCATGGCATTAAAAACTCTTTAGTTTGGTTTTGAGATCAAATATGATCGGCATGTTTTCGTGAGTACTAGTGATATAACGTCAAATGAAAGAATATGCATTATACTTTGATTTATGTGTTCATATTTGTAAGTGCTTGGAAGTACTTGTCTAATTATATAAATAAGTAACAGAGATGAGAGCCATGAGAGTCTTTGAATATTGTCTTGACCAAAGGTGGCCTTGGAGTCAAAAAAATTGAGAATCACTGATCATTATAACACAATTCATAAAGTGTATCCATTTTTAATAATCATTTTTCACCCCCCCCCCCAATGTCCAAGCAATTCTTCAAAATGCAAAAAAGTTGTACCCACACAACTTCTTACTAACAAATTCAGCCTTGCACTGAAGTTATAAAAAAGGTTGATATAAAAGGTAGGAAACAAACTCACTTGGTTATTGTTTCTTGTCACTAGTGATGGAAGATTTAAATCCCATAAACCATCTCAGACATAATGAAATATAGGATAATACTATAATACAGGTGGCCCTGTAAAAATAATCACCATAAGCTTACCAGTGGGTCAGCGGCTCGTGCCGTGGCTGTAGGATACAGTCCGTTCTCTGGCGTCAGCAGAACTGAACGTGCCTTCTCTCCACCTGCAACAACACATCACCAAACCAATCACTACATTATCATAACCACAAACATTCAAACCATTTGGATTCTGGAGTCTCATATATATATATATAAATATATCTATATATTTACCGTAAGCCTACCAGCTGGAATCATGCCCAGAAATCAGCATAAAACTGTACTTCACAGTAATGTTGTCAACCCAGTAATAACTTGTTCCGTGAGTTATTTCAATGAAAATCTGATGGAAATTTGTCTGTGACTTTGTTGATACTGCACTAAATATGATATAAACATTAGATAATATCTCATTGCTTTTTTAATGACAGATTGTAAATAGTAAATGTGTTATTATGGTTATTTGTGTGTAATAGAAGTAATTTGAGCTTATTATTTGTATCAGATATAGTATTTAAAGAGGAGGATGTAAGGTCTGCGGTGCTGTGTTTATAGAAGCCCACACAGCCTTAGGGTTAAAGGTCAAGATAGTGTGGTGGTTTTGAAATGCTAAATATGCCATCTCACAGTGTGCCTACCTCACCTCACACATACACACACACACACACACACACACACACACACACATATATATATTACACTTCTGGCATCATACTGTAGGTTGTAAATATGTGCTTGACTTTTAAAGGGATAGTTAATTTAAAGAAATCAATTCCTGTCATCATTTACTTACCCAAACTGACTAATTATAACGAAAACGCAGAAACGCAAATGAAAATATTTTTACAAATGTTTCTGAGAGAAAGCACAGGTAACCATTTCATGCAATTTCATGCAAATCGCATGAAGACAAACATTTAGGCTTGTTTCGATTAGTTTCGATTAAATTCTCACAGGTTTTATGGAGTGACGTGAGAGTAATCTGTGAATGGTGTTCGATAGATTTTGTCAGCATGTTCTCAATGTGTGTTCTAGTGCGTTCTCTCAAAGCCTGTTTGTAATCAGGTCAGAGAGTTAAGAAAAGGCAGATCAGTCCATTACCCTGTTGATATTATACCCTTCAGCTGGTAAGTTTAGCGGGTTTCTTATTACATACAATTCTGCTTTATATGTTTTCTGCAATGAATAGAAATAACATCTAAAAATCGAACTAACTAACCTGTTATAATTAATCATAAATAATAACAACAAACAATTTTATAATTATAAAAATCTAAATTTAAAATGACTCTTTACGCTTTCACTTTTAACAGTGTAATCATTGAGGAATGTGCAGAATGCATATCATAAAACATAAACATGATAGATATATTTTTCCCTGTTTCTTTTCTTAAGCATCTATTTCTAAAGCAGTTGTTTTTAAGCTTTTGTTGCTGGATGAGACCCTGGTGTGTCTAAAGCTGTACCGTTCTGTAGTAAACTACAGCTTGCTTGCATGCTCTGCACATGACAGTAATTTCCCACAGTGGCTCAATTTTGACATCCAGCTTTGCCACTCAGGACAACTGAACTATACATTTAAATATCTTTAGCTGTATTTTTGAAGGGCATATCTCTTATTCTATGTATTTATAGCTCTGTGTTTTCATATTGTGTAAGTGTGCATCGTAACTGCTTTCATTCTGTTCATTTATATATATATATATATATATATATATGTGTATATATATTTAAAGAAGAATCTTGTAAATAAGGCATGGTTTATGTAAACGAGGAGAGGATGATAAGTGCCTGAAGCAGCTGTGCTGTTTTTATTCTTGGAAGGCTCTCTTGACTAATAACACATTATATCATTATAATGAACATCTTTAATGATGCTCTCAGACCCTCCTGGATGGTTTGTACCTATGAGTTCAGAAATTTCAATTACGACTGTAATGGATTTTGTTCTGAATAAAACATTATGCTTTTTTGACAATTTAATATTTCATATATATTTATTCTGATCTAATTTTTATTACCTAGGAAGTTTTGCTCTAATGCAGCATAATAAAGCATACATAGAGATTCACTTTAAGCCTGTAGTTGATGCTTTATGTGTCTTTTCTGACATTTTCATGGTGCTAAAGAGAGTGATGTAAGTGTTGTCGCCCTGTCAAGCACAAAAAAAATACTCACAAACTGAACTGTGCCATCTTGCATTCGCCATGATTATTTACCTGAATTTCCCAACTCAGAAAGTTTAGCTTTTAGGTTGATTCAGTGATCTTAAATCTTGCTTAAATGCACATTGGTGATCATGACTCTTGCACTTTAAACCTTTCAGTTACCAGCCTAGATCTTTAAAAACTCAACAACAATAGTGTTCATTATAGACAACACAGTTGTATATTAAGACACGTTAGTCAGTGTTATGCATTTTGTGTATTTAGACAGTGTTAAGAAGTAAGTAGGTTATAACCTCTTTATGAATGCTGGTGTTTTGTTAGGGCTTATGTGGAATGACTTTCAGTACTGTCCTTAAAGAGACAGCGCACCCAAAAAAAAAGTGTTCTGTCAATGTTGGTAACCTGATTATTTGGCCAAATGTATCATACTTATTAGAGAATCAGTTACTGTTTTCAGTAAAACATTTAAAAATGCTTGAAACATGAAAAATGTACCTGATACACGAGACATTAATGCTTGTTTTAGAGAATAGAAGCCTAATTAATATCTATATTTATTTTAGTGTTGTCACATGATTAATCACATCCCAAAAGGTTTTTGTTTACATAATATATCTTGGTGTATATTTATTATGTATATATAAACACACACGCACACACACATGTTGGTTTTTGTGATTTTTGGGGACTCTCCATAGGTGTAATGGTTTTTCTACTGCCTGTGGTATTGTTCTACACTGACCCTACATCTAAACCTACCCCTTACAGGAAACTAAAGACATTAAAAAAACCCCACCATTTATTATGTTTTATAAGCCTTTTGAATTACAGGGAAACTGAAAATGGCCTCATAAATCACCTTCATATTGTAATACCTATGTTATACCCATGTCATTATACAAATTTGTCTCCTCATAAACCACATAAACATGCACACACACACACACACACACACACACACACACAGTATATATTTAAAAAAATATTCATAATAAATTATAATTTATAACCGTGTTCTGGAGAACCCCAGATTTTCAAATGTTATTATTATTATCATTCATATTTTTTTAGATTTATTTTTTACAGGTAAATATATCTTGTTGTAACAGAGTATATATATATATATATATATATACACTATTTTAGTTTTCCTTCTATGAAGACTCTCACAAACCTGTAGCAAACTCAGATCTCCTTAGTGGGTGTCAGCCTTTAATTATGAGCGAGGGAACAGATTTGGTGAGGGTTAAACTTGCTGTTCATGCAATCTGTGAAGCGGGGCAGACACATCAGCATATCTCATTCACGTCTGGAGAGATGAGCTCAAGACACAGACCCTGCTGGAGTTAGTGCTGCCCAGAAACAGGTGAGGGATGAGATTACGGAGAGGGAAAGTGCTAGTGTCCCGATGAAGAGAAAGAAGTTAGAGAAAGAACCATAGCACAGACACAGGAGGGTAGGCACGTTGGAAAAAAATGGTGTTTATTGGACTAGTATACTGTACCATACAAAGGAAAAATAAATAACTTAAAGCCAATGTTACAGCAGCGCTGCTGGCAGTCCATACTGGAGAGAGTGTGTGAGAGAGAAAAAAGAATGATATGATACAGAAAGAGAATGTTATCATCATTAAAAAAGGTATAAGCAAAGTGGAACAATTAAAAATTACACTTCAGGATTACAAAAATACAGCAGAATCTCAATGAAGAAGCACAGCATTCATTTCATGGCAGATCAGAGCTCATATGGGAGCCACACCACCATATTAAAGTCCAAAACTGAATTAGAGCTGTTTGGCAGTTGAGGCTGAAAAATCCTGATAGACAACATTGACACTAGCTTTACTCTGGGAGCATTAATGTTTTATGGAGCTGGTATTCCTACATTGTGTAAACAGTTCAAACACGAAATGCTTAATCTTAAAGACCCCATGAATTAACAAAAGTCCATGTTTGTTATCTTCATGCCCATCTACTAAAAAAATAAAGGTGCTTAAAAGGTTCTTCACAGTGATGCCATAGAAGAACCATGTTTGGTTCCACAAAGAAAGATTCTTTAAATAACCATCTCTTTCATACCTTTTTATAATCTGAAGAACCTTCTTTTTTTCAGAAGAACTTTTGTGGTTCTTTACGGAACCATTTAGACAGGAAGGCTCTTCTACGGCATTGTGAAGCACCTTTAGTTTTAGTGTACAGTGTACTCCTAAAGATTAAAAAACAAACATTTACCAGATAAATGATTTAAATTGGGTTGTGGAAAAATATTGATGATTTTCTTGCTCACATGAGCATATATAACTTTCTGCTCACTAAAATCCTCATTAATGAGAACATACCTCTGCCTAAATACCACCTGCAATAGCATGTACGATATCACATCAAAGTTCTGTTGTATACTTGAGCTATCTTTCACATCAATGGTAGTTAGTAGGTTGATGCATGTATACAACCTGCAGGCTGGCTATTTGTTCAAGGTAATTCAGTAAAAAAATGTTTGAGTCAAGTTACTAGTTAATTGACATCTGCATGGACAATTCAATACAATCTAATGAGAATTCAATTCTATTTTATATTTAGGCAGTTTTACAGAAATTAGTACATGTTTCAGTAGGAAACTACTCCTCAAACAATTTCATGGGGTTTTTAAGCTTGAAAAGGTAAGCATTGAGTTTTGGCACCGATTTCAGAATAATTTCAGGTATGACCTTCATACATGACACTGACTGTAGTTGATTTATAGCTACAAGAGCACACTATTATGACAAAAACAAAAAATTCCAATAAGTTAGCATGTGAAAGCATATTGAATGTCATCAGACATTATACATGAATTAGGCCTGCATATTAAAACTTTATTATTTTGGCTATCACTGTTTTAACTACATTTTTATTGTAAAAACAATTGTCTTGTAAAAAACAAAAAAGCCTAAATTTACATTTTAAGTTTTGTACATGCATAATGTAAAAAAATGTTCTAGGTTTGTTTAAATTTGGGTGAAATGTATTTCATGTTTAACTTTTTTAAAATGTGTTCATTGTAAATATAAGGTAAGCTGGCTTTTAATTTCCCCATGTGAGCATCATTTGTAAAAAAACAAAACAAAAAAAAAATAGATGTATTATGGCACTAAAACAAGTTCTTCTGTAATGCGAAAAAATGAATACAGCAAGGCAGCTGGTATTACTGAAAGGAGAAGAGTTTACTTAGAAATATGTCCTTTAGATATGTCCTTTTCTGACCACACTGAGAAGTCTTGGGCTTTATCGTATGGTATTGAATATGCAAACAATGTGCATATATTAAAAACACTTTCAGATTTCAACCACTGTAGAAATATGTGTGGATTAAACACTCATTTTGAGTGTAATATATGTACATTCTTTTATCTACAGGCATATTATACATATGCAGCCGTAATCTCTGTGACTTCATATTTGATTATGAATAATAAGCACTAATGGGCTATTCATGTACAATAGTAATGTTTCTTTAAACACAGATTCTTATTATTTTTCTCTCACAAAATTTCTGTTATTTAACATCAAAGTTAAGTAATGCCATGGTTTGAATTTGAGTGTCAATTAATCATTTTAAATGAAGATTGGTTCGTTGATAAATAGCAAAATAGATCGAAATATATTTAGCACCTTGTTTACTTCCATAGTGCATGTAATCTAGAGTAACACCAGTGCTTTTCGTTCTCTAAGATGTGTGTTTGCACACATGGCAGTGCTGAGCCAATTCTGAGCAACTCTTTGAACGATCCAGCTGATCTGAGTTGTTTTCTATTTAATATTAAACATCAAAAATGGTAATCCTGTTATATATGAGGATACAGAGGCACAGAAGGGCAAATGTCTTTCAGTAAATCAGTTTGCGTAATGAAGTGAGCATTTATATACATTGTCTCCATTTTTGTTGGGAAAAATAAATCTGGATCTGTAAACAAAAAATATATTGGACAACCAACATTTATGGTAGTTTGAAGGCTTTGTAAGGCAACTGCACAACATGGTCAAACATCCTTATGTTTCATGGATCTTCTTTTTGTTTCCATATTGAATGAAATATCAAATGGGAAAGACATGAATGCACAATATCTTTGTAATCTACACAATTGTAAGAAATGATCTAACCTTATATATCTATTCATTTTGTTGCACATTTACATATTAATTTTGGCTTTTTCATCTATATATCATCTTAAATAAAGGACAATAAAATGTTTTTTAATGGGGTACAAACTTTTTCACAGACACTCTTAAAAATGATGGTTCCAAAAGGGGTTTTCGCAGTGGAGGAACCATTTTGGGTTCCTCAAAGAACCTTAAGAGAACCATTTTTCTTTTTGTGATAAACTTTTTAAGATTCCTAAGAACCTTGTGTACATGGAAAGTTTCCATGATGTTAAAGGTTCCAATATAGAACTTCCATTTTTAAGAGTGTATGTATTGGCCAGCATATCCTCTTCTAAAGATGTTCCCTCTGAATCGCACAACCTTACATCAAGAAAACCAGACGATCTGTGGAAAACAGGTCAGAAAGAGCGAGAAGCTAACTTCTCTCACATCACAGAGGTGGAGGTGCTGTTAGTAACAGGGTGAGATTTGTTTTTAAGGAAGGCAGAGCCTTGGTAAATGTGCTCCGGGAAAGAGAAGTTGTGGGAGAAAGGTCACATGACAGCACAGCACTGGCAGCGTTTTTTCTTTTCAATACCTGTGGATGGCAGTTCCTTGGTCGAGCTTTCGTCTTTGCCCTCTGAGGAGAGTTCGGTGGTATCGGACAGAGGCCGTCCCGACACGAGGTCAGCGGCGTTGCCGTCGATGGTGGAGATATCAGTGACGGTCTTCTCCCGAAGAGATTTCTCATCGTCCTCGTCGATGAGGACGATCTCGGCCTTGATGGTGCCGTCAAAGCCAAGCAGCTTCTTGGATTCATCCTCGTCCTCGACACTGTGGTAGCCCATGAAGATCATGGTCACCGGTTTATCGGCGGAGGCCTGTGGTGTCTCCGTGACCTCGCCTTGGTAGCCTTTCCTCGGGGATTGTTTGTGGTCTTGCTTGGAGCTCAGCTGTCCTGCAGTTGGCTGGGACTCAGCCGGTGTGACAGTGACCCAGGCTCCGTCGCTTTGTTGCTGGGACTGGCCCACTTGCTGCATGAGCTCGTCCACCTCACTGGGGCTCCAGGGGTGTGTGCCATTCTCCAGTGTAGTAGATCCCCCAGAACGCACCTCGTAGATCACTTTGCGGCCGTCATCGTAGACTTTGACGCCCCTCTGGTGAGCGTCCCGCGGGCTGACCGCAGAGGCCGAGAGGATCTTGGTTTCACCTGATTTCCGGTCCTTCTCGACACTGATCTCCATGGCGTATAATGCTTGGGGAAGAGTGCAGATGATTGTGGGTTAATGTCTACTCAGGGTGGCCTTTCATGCATTACTGAAATGTGGCATGCTTATTATTATTGGGGTTTTCAGTGACGACATTACGTCCATGCAATATTTGTACAGTCTCATAAATTGGCATTGAAATCAGAGCCAAAAAACAAATTCAACCTACCCTTTGCACTGTTATTACGCTGTTGCCAGTAACCGCTGTATGCTGATGTAAGCTTAGTTGACGACACGCTCAACACACATTTTTCTTGATTTTACAGAAATGCACTATTACTCTTAAATTATACTTGACAAACTGCAATCTTTGGAGTTATTAATAACAGCTTGCATTGCTTGGTAAAAGACAAAAACACCCAGAGCTATTTGTGAGGCAGCTAATTTGATTTATCTAAACCAGTGGTTCTAAAGCGGAAGCTTGCAACCTAAAAACAGGTTGCAGGGGAGAAAAAAAATACTAATGCAAATAATGAAAATGCAACTAACCATAAAATTGTGCATATTTAGACAGCTAAAAGTACCCATTTGAAAAATAGCTCCATAACATATAGCTGCAACACTTTATTTGATGGTTACACATATTAGTTGCTTGTTGCATATTATTAGAATATTAGTCATTTATTAATACTAATTAAGCAAATATTAATGACTTATTCTACATGACCATATTCTACATCCCTAATCCTACCCAATACCTAAACTTAACAACTTAACAATAATTTATTGAGGGAAAATCATTGTTAATAGTTAACAAGTGTTGCCTATTCTAAAGTGTAGTTTAATTGTACTTGCAGGTAATATAATATTAATGAAATATATAGTTTAATACAGTATTTTGAATGTATTGAATTAATCTTTACAAATATGTAATGCTAATGTATTTCTATAAATGACATGCAACTTTCAATTGAAACACATTTTAGTTTAGCATGTTTATCAGTACACTTTAATATAATTTTAAAAACAATAGAATTATGAAATTACATATTTGTATTAAATATGTGAATTTATTGTACTTTTTAACTGTAATACATTTTAGTTCAATTGCAGTTAATATTCATTTAAGTGTCTGAAAACATTACATTCAGTTGCACTTAAGTATATTCTTTAATAGTGTATCATTTTCATAACAAAACTTTTAAGGGCATAGGCATTGCAACTTTATAAATGAGTACAAAATACTAAATATTCTCTTTTTGACATCAAAAGCTGTGTGTCTAATAAAACCTATTTGGCCTAGTGACTGTTAATAAATCACATGCTAATAACATCTGCCTATTGATGCCTATCAGTTCATATTAATATTAACAAAGTTTGATGCTTAATTTGAATGAAATTCTAAATGGTAACTATAAGTTGTATTTTTGCAACTCGATTTCCAGTTTAAATTGTACTTTGTGATATTAAACTATTTGAGAACCACTGATCTAAGCCATTTATATAGTATGTATGAAATAAATTTTGTGCTGATGCCTTGATTTGTAACAACTGTTTGGATAGATCCGCAACATTGTACTATTCGTTTCCATACCATTTCTACAGTGAGACATGAACTAGATCTGCAATAAACGTTGACGCTCTAAAATGCTCAACAAATGCAGGTGTCACAGCTGTCCAAATGCCTCAGTTTAAGCTTTGGAGATGTTGGTGACCTACTGTAATGTTGTCCGTAGGTGTACACAAATGCGCTGCGGTGAGTTACTGTGCCATCTGTAATCTACATTACTGTACCCTCTTTTGGCCTCGGCCCAAACCCGTGACCAGCCCAGCCCCTCCCACATGCCCAACAAGCACCTACCAGATTTTCTTGGTGGTTGCTGATCCCCTGAAGTTGAGACGGGAGTTTTGGAGTTCAGTTCTGGGAAGTCCGGGATCTGGGAGCAGTTGTAATTCACTGCATCTGTCCGGTGGAGAGCAGAAGAGAAACTAAAACTAGATTCCTGCGTTCAAAAGCCCACCGAATTTGCTCCCTCCCCTTTCAATCCCCCAATACTAAACTGAGTCCCCCCCCCCTCTCTCTCACCCTTTTTTCCATAAAGCAGCTGATTGCTTAGACAGCAAAAGCAACGTGAGTGAATTAGAGCAAAACAATGGTGGGCTCTGGGTTGCAGGAATTCCCTGTGAATAGGTGGATCAGGGTAAACAAAGTGCAGAGTCACTGGCATATGTGCGGAGATCAAAAGTCTAGCTGAGGCAAGAGGGAAATGGTCCAAGAGGCTAAAGTTGGACCCCCCTGTCCGACAAAAGGATGTAGGCAGATGGCATGTGTGTTTAAGTGTGTCTACCACTACGCTGCTACCTTGGAAGTAACATCTGATGGATTACAGAAATGACCACGAACTTGGTCTAAATGTCTGTGTGCATTCAGACTGAGTTTGTTACTACAGGACACAAATGTTTATACTGGTGCATATTACTTCCATACCTCCATCTTGATTCTGAAGACTCTGCAGATAGAAAAGAATAAAAAGCAGCAGTGTGATTAAAAAAGATGATGTTGATGCACTACTGTAACATACTTTTGCTTTCTTTCATTTTCATTCTTAGTGTTTCTTAAATTGCTGCATTACTGTTACATTTTGAGGACACTTCATTTTTTTTTTACCAAACATCATTGCAAAAACAATCACAAACAAGTTTCCAGAATGGTTCCCAAAGTGCTACTGGATGTAAATCAATAATAATACAAAAATGGATGTTGGAAAGATTGTATTTTCTTTGAGCCTTGAATCAGTAAGAAAATATGGCAGATGCAATAGATGAAGTGTCTGTAATTGATGGGGAGTTACAATAAAACTAGTTCCAGCAAGTTGTGTGTACAAAATGCTGTAAAACTATTATAAAATACATAATTCAGTTTACAGTGACTTCATAAATTAAATATATTATATATATATATATATATATATATATAATTGATGCACATTCTTGGTCATTTTGTAGAAGTAGAGTCTTTCTTGTAGTTTTATATAGAAGTTACATCACCATCTAATGCAACTGGACTGATTTGAACACAACTGACGTCATAATTATGACTTTCCAACTCATAAATATGGACTTGGAAAGTGGACTTGAGGGTACTGTTTGTAACCCTCAAGTTCACTCAGCAGAGTAGCATCAGTTTCATCAACATTTACTCATCTTCTGTTGAAGTAAAAGCCACTTGCTTTGATATTTTGTTGAATGCAATGATATTCAGATTGTGCCCGTGCACTTTTTGAGTATGTTCTTCTGTTATAAGCATCATGTACCTTCTGTAGATCTTCAATAGATCTCTCTGTTTCCCGCAGTCGCTCTCTGAGAACTTGTTCTTTAGCTGATATCTGGGATTCTTCATTCTCCAAAAGACAGATTTCTGATTCCAATCTACAAAAATGCACACACACACACAAAAATACACTAAATTTAATTATTATTTTTTTTTAATGCAATACATACATGAATGAAATTAATTAAATTATTTAGGAAATGCTAAATGAATTCCGAAAAAGCACAGATTTTTAAGGAAGAAGTTCACAAAAAACAACAACCCAAAAACAAACAAACAAAAAAAAGATGAAGAAAGAAAGAAAAAAAAGTACCTTTAAAAGTAAACTACTATTCAAAATTTTGTGGTTGGATGTAATGATTTTTAAAGTGTTTTTTATATTGTAATATAAAAAATAATAATATTACAATTCAAAATTATAGGTTTTATATGAATATCTTTTAAACGTTACATGATTTTGCAGAAATCATTCTAATATGCTAATTTACCATTTAATAAAACAGTTACGCTACTTAATATTTTTGTGGAAACCTTTTTTTTTTAGAACTCTCTAATCAATAGAAAGTTCAGAAGATCATTTTTTTTAGTATCATTGTAAATGTATTTACTGTACAATTTAATACTTTCATGCTGAACCAAATAAATATAGAATTTAAATCTTAACTCCAAACATCTGAACAGTCATGCATTTACATAAGAAAAGCTGTTTTATATTTGTCCCAAGCATAAAGCTATTGTATGGCTTCAGGATACTTCTAATATATAGTGGAGAACTACTTGTAGAATACCTTTATGCTTTTTGGAAACAATTTTGTTCAATGCAAAAAAAGACATAGACATCCTGCTAAAAATATAATTTTGCCTTCCATGAAGGAAACAAAATCAGTGCTTTTTATTCCTTCATGAAAAATGAGAACCATAGAACCAAATCTCCTGTTTACTGAATCACAGCTTTGAACTCCAAGTGGTTTTTTTTTTCTTTTTCAGGCGTACAGATGTGCTGCCCATTGAGTGAAATCATTGCATGGAATGCAGTCGTGTGCACACATTGTGGAAATGAATGAGACACATCCCTTCAGTGTCAATTAACCCATGCATATTCCTCTTTTCCCAGCGGACTCCATTCTCACTCATTCTGAATGCTGGCAGCCAATGAGGAAGCTGCCGGGCGGAGGAACCTCGCTGCCTCCGCCCATGAGAATTTCCTGCTATTGTTTTTATCTCTGAGGTTACGTGGTCTGCAATAACAAAAGAGAAGGAGCCTTCCCACGATTCCTGATGAAACTTCCTTTTTACAAAAGGACATGTGCTATCTATGTATACAAACATAATGAATGGCCGTGAATGCATCAACATGTTGCACTGTCTAAACTTGTTCAATTAAGGGAACCCCACAGTTTTTTTTGTAAAACTTGAAAAGAGATGTTAGGCAGAAGCTCCCAGCTCCCAAAGACTGTAAAACACCAAAAGAGGAAAAAAGAGTAGCCCATTCAGTACTGAACCATATGAGTATGTTTTATGGAAAAGAGACATTAGACATTCTGTAAAACATATCTTTTTGGTTTCATGGGGTTGAAACAACATGTTCCCTTGTGCTACTTTTAAAAAGACTACTTATTATCAATTGTCTTTACAAAATTTGTAAAGTTACTTACTATTTTAATTGCAATTTAATGAATATGTATTATAGTTAAATTCAAATTAAATACAATTAGAGAACTTTTTTGGCCCACCTATGCCACTTCTGTAACTTTTCATGAAATATAATATATTTTTATTCACATTAAACAAACAATAATGAAGAAGCAATTCAGAATGTTTGAAATATATTAGCATCAAAGTGTGATATTTGCACCTAAAGGAGTAGTTCACTCGAAAATGAATTCTGTCATCATTTACTCACCCTCAAGTAGTTCTCAAGTAGGAAGATATTATGAAAAAAGTTTGTAACCAGGCTGTTTTGGTCACCACTGACTTCTATAGTAAAGTAAATTGTTTTAACAAACAATTATTAAAACAATGATTATGTATGATTATGTACTTTCAGCTTTAAATTTAACATTATAACAAAGTCCAGTTTTTAAAAGTGTTGAAAGAAACAGTCATGAAATACTCAAGTGAGCTTTTATTTTCCTAATATTATATTATCTGCAAGTACTTTTTCAAGATTTGATGTTCACTACAAGTTCACAATACAGTCAAGCAGACTTCTTTTTCACAGGGATGAGAACACGATGACAGTATTTTAGTTGTGGGTGAACTATTTCTTTAACATCTGTGGGCAACGAGTACAATTGTGTGTTTTAATCATAGCTCGGTAATGAGGGGTTGCCTGCAGTAGAACGCATTTATGCTGAATTGGTGCAAGCCTAATTAGTGATCAGTGGAGAAGAATTAGCTGGACATGTCATACGATGAGTCTCGCTCAAGAGTGTTTTATGGGGACTCTCCATAGGTGTAATAGTGTTTCTACTGTACAGACTGTATGTGGTATTGCCCCACACTGACCCTACACCTAAACCTACCCCAGAAAACTGTGTGCATTTTTAGATTTTCACAGACACCATTTAGTATGTTTTTAAACCTTTTGAATTACAGGGACACCAAAAATGTCTTCATAAATCACCTTCATATTGTAATACCTATGTCATACCCATGTCATTATAAAAATTTGTGTCCTCATAAACCACATAAACCCGCACACACACACATGGTGAACAAAATACTGGTAACACTTTATTTTGGCTCACATTCTACTAACTATAAGTAACTAAGAACATGTCAGCTAGCAGTCATTACAGTATTTGTAGACTGTCTGCTTAATATCTATACTAACACTTTATTTTGATGGTTTTCAACAGACGTTCAGGTAACTTTGCAAACAACTTTGTCAACTTATCCTACCTCTCTACTAATGCTTAGTTAGTTGCCATGTAGTTGCAAAGTTAGTTAAAGTAAAGGGAACCTTCAAAATGCAGCTTGTTTCCTAAATAATCTACATATTTAGGAAGCACAGGAGGTGCTATGTTATGGATACATATAACGAAGACCCAAGTCTTCATGGCCCTCTAGAGGTGGAATCATGTTATAGCATGTTAATCTAATGTCTTACACAAGCTAATATTCTTCAAACATTTACTTATAACTATCAATAATCATGCGAAACATTTTATCCTTTATACAGGAAGCTAGTTAGCTTGAATGCTTTTTATTCTAGTGAATACTTTGTAGGCTTTGCAGCTGGTTTTTGAGATGTACTTTCTATTTAGGCAAATTCTAGGCTTTTATTGAAGATTTTTGATATTGAGCAGGAAAAAAAGATTGCTACACTTTAATTTCAGGTTTCCTTGTTACACATTTACTTACTATAACAATACATTACATGCAAGTAACCCAAAGCCAAAACCTAATCCTAACTCTAACCATATAGTAAGAATAAATGTAGTAAATTAGTATTTCTCAGAATTTAAATGAAAAACTAAACCTTAAAATAAAAGTGTAACCAAAAGATTTATAGCAGTCCACTCAACACATTAAACTTTGAGAGAGAGAGAGAGAGAGAGAGAACTCTCTTTTTTTTAATTCCACTGTATAGAAACTGATTAGATAATTTAAGTAAATTACAGGAATTAATAAATTGTAATTAGTAAAAAGACTACATAAACATAAAATAATTTAATAATTTCCCCCAACCTCGCATTAAAAACCCCTTATAAGATTAAAACAGGTTAATATTTCAATTAATTGAAAAGTTAACCAAGCTGACGAGAACAAACTTTAGATTCAAGATTTAAAATGTGCTTCAAACTACAAACCATTGAGAAAACATTCCTACAATTGGAATTTTGATGAGATGTATATTTTGAGAATATTTAAAGCTTAAAATATATTTATCAACTGTGTTTTGCAATAAAACATCACGTTGGATTTTTCTGGATGTATATAGGTTTGTGACTCCTGTCCATATCTCTGAACAGATACCACTCACACGAAAGCGTTACATTGACTATTACGTCAATTTAAGAAAAAAAGAAACAGGAAATCAGTCCCACAGTAACATCAACATCCACAACTATGAATGGGACATTTCTGTGAGCTATAATTGTGTGAGCACACAAAGTTGGGATTGTACACATAAGGCTCTTTCACTAGCTATATGTTTTCTTTAAAAACTGCTAAAGCAGGACTTCCATGTGCAAATAACTAAAAACAAGAGTGTGTTCAGTATAGTGTTAAAAGTCTGATCTGAACTTATTATAAAACAGATTTCTCAGTTATTTAATATTTCAGTAAGTAAGGCTTTTTCCCCCCTTAACAGAGATGTCAGTCACTGTATTCCATGCATTGTGCTGCCTGTAAGATGTGATGGGTGTTTACCATGACTCATTTAAAAGCAGACTTTCCCCTGTTTTCTTTTTCCAAAGCTCAGTCAGAGGTTAAGAGTGCATCTTGTGCTGCGTCTGGGTGAGCTCATACAGGTCTCACACCCACCGCTGACTTCCTGCATCATTTCTCACGCTTCCTGACTGTGTGCATCACTTTCTGCTTTTGGTTATTCCCATTATTCTCTACAGTGATTTTTATTGGATTATTATTACTGTATTATATTGAAAATATTGTAATACAATGAATTTATGATGTATGATTTTGTTTAAATAATCTTAAATTTTACATGAAGGTTTGAACGTGACTTCTTCATACATCACTACTCTGCTGACCTTTTTTCAATAAAATTTTGCTGTACATTTTTGAGTAAATAATTTGTTATTTATGAATACAAAGTAATAAACTACATTGTTATAAAACTAAATAAGTTCAGTCAAGAAGGTCTTCCAAGCCACTGATTGGCTGTCTTGTCTCTGGTTCTGCAGCCAATCAATCATTTCCTTCCACATCATTTCTGGTCCCTCCTCCTCCCCATCACCACCTGTCTAGATCTACTACAGGTTCCCTTTTGTCTTGAAGCAGCATATTTTTACCATCCTACACTCTTGTAGTTCAGCAGAGCAAGCTGAATAATAATAATACCAATAATAATATGTGAACCTTGAGCACAAAACCAGTCACAAGTAGCTCATTGTATGGGTCAAAATTATTGATTTTTCTTCTATGCCAAAAATCATTTGGATGATAATTAAAGATCATGTTCCACAAAGATATTTTATCTTCACATCAATGCAAAGCTTAGATATTTAACTTAGCAAAAATCTCAGTTTCAGAAAACTGACCCTTATTGTTTTGTGGTCCAGGGTCACATATATTAAATGAGAATGTGCTACAATTATGTTATTAAAAATAATTTCTTAAAATGTACTTAATTTTGTCCCATGCATAATATAATTTCTTCTTTTTAGTTGTAATACGACTCTACAATTTCCAATAATTTCAATATCTATGGTGTGAGGTCCTGTACTAAGCGAGAGTTCATCAGCAGTAGAGCCACCCCCTGACCCAACTCCTGTTCTCATGACAACAGAGATCGATTGCTTCCTGTCCAGTTAAACAGATGTCAAATCTGAATGGCTGTAGGGGAAATCGCTTCTCCAGTTATCATATTGCGTTTTTGTTGCTACTGTAATTATGAGACAACAACACGAAGATGAGGTGTCCTCAGACGCAGGAATGACTTGTTTCTAAGGCAACGCTCATTATGGAAAAAATAATCCATGTGTGACCATGTTGACAGCAAAATATTGCATCAATTTACCTCAATATTCTCTTACTAAATACTGAAGAAAATGAAAGTGCTCCAGTTAACAGTGGCTAAAATGAAATAACACATAAGATGGATAGTACTGATATAAACACACACACACACACACACACACACACACAGTTACTTGAAATAAAATAAATGATAACTAAAATATTCAAAACTAAATAATAAAAATTCCAATTGGCACAATTTATAATTTTCATTTAGTTCAACAAAACAAAACAAAACAAAACAAAAAAGTATACTGGTCAAAATTTGGAATAAGTAAGATATTTGAAATGTTTTTAAAATAAGTCTCTTATGCTCTGATTATTTTCGATGTCTTCATTCGCAAATATAAAAAAAATTGTAGTTTTTTTCAAACTTCATAAACAGAATAGGCAACTACACATTAAAGTAGTGAAATACAAAAATAAATGTTAAATTTGAATATAGTGATAATTTAACTATAATAATATCTCAATAATAACTAAAATAACACACTGGCCCAAAGACTTTCTGACATATTTTCCATGCTGACTGATTCAGCCCAAATAGAGGAAGAAATTCAGTAGCTCATGATGTTAAGAGGTCGTGGCACTGGCCAGTCTTATCTATAACGTTGATATGATGTTTATTTTTATGTCTCTCTTTCTTCCAGTGCAAGGGGAGAGACCTTACACTTTCTTTTCACCATATTAGGAGCTCATATCACACAGTTGTATAAACAGTGTGTGTGCAGATGTGTCGGGGAGGTGCTTTAAGGGTGAGTTAGTACCATGTCAACGCCACATTTTTCCTGGAAAGCCTGGTAGTTAGAGTTTTACTTTAGACTCAGTGGCTGGGATGTCTTCTGTAATGATACGTTTTTAGGAGAAGTCTGCCCTTGCAAGAGATGCACTGCTGTTCAGCCCAGGCTATAGTTAAAACCACCAGCGCATACAGCCAAAACCATTTATCATAAATGCTTTGACATTATTTTTATTTGAAGCAGACAGGCATAACCTCATGCTTTGCATTTTCAGTTTAATACAGTAATGTATCAGTTAGGATGATTTGTTTAAGATGATATTTGCATATTTCTAAATTATAGCCTTCTGTTGAAAATGCTGTTTGGTCTGCTGATAGTCAAATTTTTGCAAGTGTAGTCTGAAAAAACACATTCTCACTCACAATTCTCTTATTTTAGACAAGTGACAAATTAGGCATACATGTTAAATTTTTTTTTTCCCAGTGAGGAAGTGATCTTGTCTGAATCAGGAGAGAAATCTGCACAAATTAAGCATAGTTTACAAACCTAAACATTTTTATGTGACAGACAACATAAGATGGATTTTTGTTAATGTTATTATGAATTATAGACTAATATTTTTTTAATCTAGACTTACTGGAAATATGTTTTTTGCCTACATTTCTGAGAAACCCTTACACATACGAATTGTTGCAGTTTCCAGTTGAAATGAACAGTAGATGTAAAACTATGTAAAAAAAAATTTTTTTTGCATAATTACTTGAGGAATATTATGTTGTGAAAACAGATAAATTTGAAGGTTAGTGTCACATATCAGCTTCATATGCATGAGTTTTCTAACTCAATAGGTTTGCTTGGTAGCTCATGTGATACAGTGTTCTGCACAAATCTGCACAAAGAAGTTAAAATAGCACAGTTGCATCAACAAATGTGCTTTTATGTCACTTTTGCATTTGTTAATACTATCCGGTAGATTTAGAATTGGATTTGGTGTAGAGGATATTTTTAACACGATAGAGCATTAATTTTTAGTGGCACTCCTTGAATATTTGAATTATGAACTACAGTAATATGTCTCTGAAGCAATGTATGCAAACATAGCAGTATGTGCCTATATCAACGTAACAAAAAACTTGCCAGGGTCACGTATTGAACTCACGTTTTAGCGCCATTCACTGTATGTTTCACTTTGATACTGCAGTGTTACCTTCAGTAAGTTACATAATAATGGTGCTGCAGAAATGTATTTAGAGGCACGTATTTTGCATGAGCCTGGGTTGCATATTTAGGCCAGAATTAAACACTTTTATCAGCCGTTTGGACTCTCATTCTGACAGCACCCATAAACGGCAGAGGATCCACTGATGAACAAAAGATGCCATGCAAAATTTTATCAAATTTGATAAAAAAGAAAACAACAACTCATCTACATCTTAGATACCTGAGTGTGAGTAAATCAAATTCTTTGATGAACTATTTCTTAATTTTAACTATTGACTATTTTTTAAGTAACATATACAAAAGTTCATTCTTTTTTATCAACCCTGGAAAAAATGAGTCTTGAGTGCCCATTTATTTTGTAAGATCTCCTTTGCAGGGTACAGAAATAGCCAGCAGCCACTCCCTCAGTGTCCATACTCCTGCCACAGAGGCGTTTCTATCACTTCATTCCTCCCAGCGCCCAGACAAATTTCTGTGTAAATCTCCCTTGTAACCCCCACTCAGTAGCCCAGGAAATATCACCTGCTACACACAAACAATGACCTGAATAGTCACCTTGTCCATTGGACTACATTACCCTTCCAGTGACAGAAGGGAGCTCACAAAAGGAATTTAGCTTTTTTAAAACAACCATAAGTGAGAGTAAATGCAAACTGTGCTGACTTTAAGTGATTTAAAACCTACAGGAGGTAACAACTTATTCTAGAATCTTAAAATAATCCTCCTGAAAATGAGTGTAACTCAAATATGCTTAATTACAGTGAAGTTTCTGGTAAACTCAGATACTGGGTTTGTGTTCCATTATTCACATTATTTAATTTTAAGTCTATGAGCAGTTGTTAGTTCTCAATGTTTGTATCTGTGGCCTACTAAGATCATCTATCAAATTTCTGAACTATCTGCAGAATGTTTGATCCAAATATCTGCTTATTTTGGAAAAGAACCAGATAGGAAGAGACTGTATAATTGACTTATATATTGACCAACTACTCTTTGTTTTATTATGGTTTAGATGCAGGTTTATCTAAAGTAGTTGAAGCCGTCAGAATAGACCAGTGTGGGAAAACAAACAAAAATCAAAAAACACTGTCATATCATTAAAAATGCTGGCCAAGTGTAGAATAAAAATTTTAGAGATTAGGCTATTTAGTGTTAGAGCTATTGATAGTTTAGTATTTTATTCATTATTGTAGCCATACTCAAAATAATTTAATCATAATTTAAGCTCTCAAATTTAACAGCTAGTTGCCTTCCAAGGCAACATCTTATGTTGCTTCTACTTTGCTTGTGTGTTGTTATGTAAATAATTTTGGATAACACCCAAAAAAACAGTTTGTATAGCCCAAAAAAATTCAAAGATGACATCCTGTGTAAAGAGGAAACCCACCCTAGAGATTAATGAAATCTAAACATTAAATCGGACATAATTCCATGGATGACATCATAGAAGAGTAAATTAGCAATCAACTGATGATGTAATTCAGAGCATCCACTTGTTATCATAAGAGCATCATTCACTTCAATCACAACTGATTACATAATCACTTCTGAGGACCAAAAGGTAGAAAATAACTTATAATATGAGTTTTCACAATCCAAACATCTTTCAAACACTCCCACACAGCTCACTTGAATCAACTGAATAACGATCGATTGCTTCAAAACCATCTATCTATCTATCTATCTATTTACTTTATGGACAGGCTCTCATCTCAGGCCAATATCAATGTTTCATCAGACTTCATAGTCTCCTTTATGATTATGCTTTTTGTTTATGAATACATTTCTATTACTATATCAAATTCTCAACGTGTTTAAATTTTGCAAGTGATTACCTTCAAGCTTTATCAGTTGAATAACCTACATTACAGCCGCGGTTAGTATCATGTCTACTCCTTGATGATTTAACTGGTTTTCTAGTGCTACAGTATGTGATCCTGCTGTATATCCTGCTGCAGAGCAATTGACTGAAACACACATTAGTTTGGCAATGCATCCCATATGAGGAACCTTAAAATGGCATCTGCAGAGGTTCAAATACGTCTACCAGATGAGCTTCAAAGAAGAAGCTTTGAAGTTCTCATAATTAAAAGCAAAGCTGAGCAGAAATACAGATCCCACTGAAGTCTGGAGGAAATGACTGCAGTGTTTGAAACAGTGGTTGCTTAATGGATGCTGTTGCAGGAAATAAACATATACCCCCAAAAACATGCCTTATTTTCTAAGATGAGATCAGTGGAGTGTTCATGTTCACAAGTGTTCAGTGAACATTGTGTTATTTTTCATCAGAAATACATTACTGTACCTGTGAATGGCATCTTCTAGTGTCTTGGAGTGAAGTTCATCTTGCTCAACCTGTTTTCTCCGACATTCTTCTTCTTCTTGTGGCACCGCTGGTGTCCCCTGCAGAAGCCATCTCTCCCTCATGGCTTTAGACTGTGAGAAAGAAATATTTTCTACAGTCAGGTCATTGCATATTCAAATCTAGATCAGATGTTTTTTCAGGTATTTTTCATACAGGTGTTTGGGGCTTACAAAAGCATTAGTAATGCAAGATGTGTGACTCTCAAGTAAGTATGTACAGTAGTATACTAATACAGTAGTAACTAACCAGCAACAGCTTCAAATGTTTTTCTTTTCTTTTAATGCATTTCACTAATTCACTTCCTCATTAATATTCAAATAGAAAGAATGTGCTTGGCTTGCTGAGAGGGCCTGGAGCTCGGTGGACTCTGAGCCCTAGGGTTTTTAACCTCCAGACAGCGAGGGTTGGACAGCTCGGTGTCTGGCCCGATTCCCGAATGCCCCTCCCAGGAGGAAGGTGAGCTCTATCGATCTAAGACTTATATGGTGCTTAATGATACAGATTGAGGCAAACATCTACATTGTCAGAATACATTTTTAGAGAGATAGACGTGAAATTGTCAAGGTTATAATTTAAATGCAGAGACGGTCTCTGTAAGTGATGATGAAATCACTAGAAATTAGGTGTCCCCAACTAAGGAACCAAAACCTTGGGAGAACCCAGGCTCAGTTGGGGCCAGTTCTCCTCTAGCCGGCAAACCATCTGTGGTTTAAGCATTTTTAGCAGTGTAAACCAACATTTAACCCATAAAACTAGTGGCTAGAGCACTGTGGAAGACAATTGGATCTAAAATCTCCATTTCTGTGAATTTGCAAAACCTCACGTGAAAAAAACAACAAAAACAATCAACGATCAGTTTACTTACGGAATGCAGCTGTCAATCCATATTTCATTGTAAATAGTATTTACCGCTCTAAAGAACTCTGCTGCTGGGGGAATGTAGCCTAAACGTACCAGCTTAAGCTGTACCGTTTATACTTTAGTCAGCTCATTATTGTGTGGATTGTGGCTTCCCACAGAAAAACATTTATATGTGCATTGTTTGACATTTAAGTCCAGAATATAAATGTCACATGTTGCCACATTCTTGTGTAAACCTGAATACATTTATAACCTGTCCAACATGAACAACTGTTAAGGAAGTCACCAGCTGTGGCCGAACTGACACTGCATGAACTATGTGAGCTATGAAGTCTTTCATGACCCCTTATGCCTAGTCATCACCTCCACGAAAGGCAACCGCAGAAACTCAGGACTGTTTCACAAGCTGCTGAAAGTATGCAGGAGAAAGCACTGTCTTGGATTACAAGACTACCCACATGTTTGGCTTAAAAAGACTCAATTGCATTATATCCTTATTCTGCCATCAAATGTATAGTATACTGTACTACCTGTATGTATAAAATTAGAAACTAT
>JAUMHI010000034.1:5986468-6045031 GCA_032359435.1 Enteromius unitaeniatus
CAATTGCATTATATCCTTATTCTGCCATCAAATGTATAGTATACTGTACTACCTGTATGTATAAAATTAGAAACTATATCTGGTGTTTAAGACAGTTAAACTCTCTGTCAGTATCATTTATTTAGTTATGCAGTCAGAATGAGTGTAATCATTGATGGTCAGCCAGTCATTATTGCAAAATAACCATTTTCAGTGAGACACAAAGTCTAATTTTAAGCACCCTGTGGGATTATATTGCAGTAGATGGTTGGTTACTTGTATATAACATAATTACATAATAGCTACTATCAGGATTCATATTTTTTCCTATTCATTTTCCATTAAAAAATATTTAAAACTAAAACTAAAAGACAGAAGACTTTTTACATTAACAGGAAAGAATCACAATCCCATTAAGCACTGCAAATTACATAATTAATTCTAAAATGATGGAGAAACGATCAACAACTAAAAGATGTTGATTGAGAATATGAATAGGATTCTTACTTCTGGAATCCCGACTCTGTTGTACATACTTCAGTTTTGTTTAGTATCTGAAACTTTATGTTTAGAATTTCACATCACATTTCATCTCTTTATGAGAAAATAAAAGGAGATACAAATCTTTCTGTTGACACTCACAAAACCTAGATGCACATTATAGACATCGCAGCTGTACTTTCCGATGAGAACTTGCTTCAGAAGTCGATTACACCCACTACTAAACAAAAATCTCTTTTCCTGGATATGCTGCTCTTTTTAGTCAAATCCTTACTTTTTTTCAGCCCTTCTAAAAACATTCACTTCCTTTTCATTACGGTACATATTCACACTAAAATCGCCCAGGGTTTGTGCATATGATTAGCTGTTGTGTGCTGGAACACACGCGATCGCTTTAGTCTCTAAGTCTCACAGTACTACAGCGTTATCGAATCTTTTGCAGTCATTGAGAATAAGTGTTTCTTTTCCCTCAAGTCCTTCTCTCCTGAGGCCTAGACAAAATCTCTTTCATGAGTGACTTTAAACCAAAAGCTGTGTTTTTTGTATAATCTAACTGCCATAAAATTCATGTGATAACACCACAGAGTAATTCAGTGTAAATGAGGCGAACCCCTGGCTATCTGATAACACACTCTCTTGCTGCTAGTGCTGATTCAGATATGTTCCCTTGACACAGACTCGCACAGAGAGAAAAACGATTATCATCAGGACAAAAATTCTAAGATTACTTCTCTAGTTATTTCCAGATCCAACTTTGATTTCACTATCCTATACCCATTGTATAATTTAGGTCCAATTAGTATGTGTGCATCATCAGTGCAAATAGCAATGCTAGACAGTGATTAAGGAGTGAAGATTCTCTATGGATTTACTGTACAGTACCTTCAAAACACACTCTGATTGACATTTGCATTTGTCTGTCGCAAGAGATGCAATCAATCCAAGCTGCTCCCCAAAGAAAACTTATTCTGAGTTAACAAATTTTGAGAAATGTGTTATATTTCCCAGAGCAACAAAAATATGCAAATGTTATGGCATCAACTGAAGCTTCATTGGGTTGAGTTTAAATATGGTCAAATTCACATTAGACTCAATAATCCACACCAAAGTTCTTGTGTGAAATTACCC
Organism: Enteromius unitaeniatus; assembly: GCA_032359435.1. Lineage (NCBI taxonomy): Eukaryota > Metazoa > Chordata > Actinopteri > Cypriniformes > Cyprinidae > Enteromius > Enteromius unitaeniatus. The sequence continues at coordinate 5,988,077 of JAUMHI010000034.1, forward strand.
TATGAAATAAATAAATAAATGTAAATATAGGAAAACATTTAAAGCTGACATTTGAAATGTTTTTTTTGTTGTTGTTTACCTTGAAATGTTGAAGTTGTAGAACAAGTTCATCGAGTTGTCTTCTTTTGTCCTCTATTTCGGCTTGTCTTTTCCGTTTTTCCTGAAAATATAATAGAATGTGTTTATGTTATATCACCGAGAGAAAGATTTTTATTGATAAATAAATCATTTTGTGTGACAATGAGACAACTGACTTCAGTTTAGTTAGGATGACCATTTGTCATGGCCAGGATTTCTAATATTCCTGAAATGTTGGGGTTTTGGCTTTATTTTTCTATGGATACTCTGTGCAGTCAACATACATTATTCCCACACCCTTACACCACGATTGGCCAATTATGCACACTGCTGGCATGCTATTGGTTACAATGCTTTTCAGTCATTCCCTTCAGCAAGTCACAACCCAGACAGTGGGCAAAAAGAAGATGCATGTTTGCTTAGTAGTGCAATTGAGTTTAAACTCAATTTAATAAAAGCTTGTTTGACCAATATTTTTTCAAGTATTTTCAGGGTTTTTATCCTAAAACCTTTTTATTGTTTGAGCTTTATTGGTGATATTTGCTAAAGCAAGCTATTAGCCTTTCGCCTGTTCATAGCTAAATACTTAAGCAGCTGTTTCACATCTAACAACAACAGACTAGGAAGAAACAGGAAGTCATCAGTTTCAGATACATAGCTGCACGGGGCAAAAATAATTGTTAAGGCTGTTAAACATGGCGCATTTTTTTTCAAAAAAAAAGTAATACTACCCTCTGGAACAACACATTTAGAAAGGTTTGTCCACAACTTTAAAAAACACAGTATATAATATAATCATAACACTAAACTCCTTGAGTTTTTGACAGCTTGTCTTTGCAGGTGATCTAATTCTTATTTCACTTTACATGACCAGAGAAGCACATAGAGGGAAACTGAGCCATATATGTAGGTTAGCAAAGCTATTGAGTGTGTTCATCTTGGCTGGCTCTGACACAGTTTCACGAGCGCATTCCTGCAGTCAGTGTGAGCTCCGCTGAGGAAAAACTGATATGTTATCCAGATGTGAACAAATGTACCTCTAAAAATGGACCCTTACATATCCGTCAGTGAGTAATGCCACTGGATTTCACATGAAAGCTAACTGTTAATGGTTTTTATGTCTTCTTGTCAAAGCTGAGCATTATAACTGAAACATAATCCCTGATTTTGAGAAAATGAAAGTATGAGGAAAGATCTGATTACCTTCTACTCCAGAGAAACCGATTAGCTTGATCATTTAAAAAAACATGTAAACCTGAAACTTCCAGCAAAAGATCTGTCATTTATATGTGCATAATAAGAGAAACTGTCAAGAAAGACCTTTTTAATAGCAAATTTCAATAAAGAAATTCAAATGGGGAGGATAGAAGCTTAGTATTAAATCCAGTATACTAAGTAAAACTCTGTTTACACTGGTGTAACATTAATGTGCCTCTCACTTTTACTGATTATTGTATATGTATGGGTGTGTTTGTATAGGAATGTGGTTTGACTATGGAGTTGATGAATACTAATGACATCCTGGTAAAATAACACATGAACAGCACGCAGGAGAACACAGAAAAAACAATGCAGAAGCAGAGAGATTGTTTTGGCATCAGATCTTATGCCCCATTGTGAACAATTATGCCAACTGGAAGTGCTCAAGATGTGTCTGTCTAATTTCAAGAAAGTCACCACAATTATCTGTAAAATATACATTTTTTTAGAATGATTATCATTCCGGCACCTGAAATATAGACTCTGGTAAATTAGAATAATCATTTTCAAAGTCCAAATTAAATTATTTCAGCAAAGACTATATATATAAGGTTTAACTCTAAAACAAACACACTTCTGGTTTAAACAGATTATGTGCAGCCACATTTTTCTAAATGTGATTCAGCTTGGACAGTTTTTCTGCACCCTGGTCTCATTAAAATATGTACCTCTTTGCACATTTTATGCAACACCGTATTATGTACTTTACTGCACATTTCGAGAAGAGAAATGTCCCTTGAGTGGCGCTAAAACACAGATTTAATATGTAAACCCTTGCACATTTTTATTGCGTTTACATAGATAAGTATTGCTGTGTTTTTATTACATTGCTTCAGTTACATATATTGTATATATTTCAGATTATTTAAAATGTATCACAAAGCACATCAAAGTCTATTATGCTGTTTTCACATCACGGTTCTGTCCTTTATAAACACAGATATTTATTTAAAGTGCATCACAACAACGTCAACTCTGAATCTATGCAAGCAATTTCTCATGTGACGGCAGGGCTGTAATTACACCAGCAGAGAGTTTGTCACTGGTTACATGCCCTACGGACTGGCACGACACTCCACGCCCCTCTCATCTGGACAGAAAACTAAAGCCAGATCTATTTCACACCAAGTATGCAGCACATACCAGAGTTCAGAGTAACGTACAGGAATAGGCCAGCAGCAAGAGTCATTTCACACTACGAACACGTAAGCTGCGGCCCAAACGTCTCGAAATATCCCTCACGCGGAGGCTAATTTCCAAACAGAGCCTAGCATCTGTAAAGAATTGGGGATGAGTTTAGCATGAAAACAGGTAATAAAAATGCTCAGTGACGTTGAACCTGTTGGGCTGGTAAGACCCAAACAATGAGGATTTGTTTCCCAGCTCAAATGGAAAACATCTGCATGGCGGTACTAAAGGCCTCCCCCTCCATCTCTACTGATGCCATCAAACACCCGAGGGCCTCTCTTCAGTTCATTCGATTTCTCTTTTGCTACAGACAAAATATAAGAGACTTCCTGAGATCTACAGTTTAACAGAAACAATTGGAAATCCACAGAGGACATCACTATAGCTGAATCCAAGTTCAGAGGGTAAAAATCTTGGCCGTGTACTCCTACACAGGCCACATTCCCTCTGACAAATGCAGCTTCCAGTGTTGTGTGTAAAAGGCCTTGATGCCTAATTTTTCTCAAGGAGTACATAAGACTTCACAATGAGAACTGATCAAGCAGAGAGAAGCTGCAAGAGTTTACTTCTAATTAAATGCAATACAGAATTTTTTGCATAACCAAAATACCAATAATAGGGGAGAAAGGGACATTAAATAAGCTGGAAATACACAGCTTTGACTCTTGCTTTGAAATGTGTTTATTTGAACACTATTTAACATACTTAGAACTTATCATGTTCTTATATTTCATTAAACTGTTGTTTAACAGTATTTTATGTATTTTTATGAAACATCAGGGATATTTTATTTACTCACATATTCCTAAACAAATTGTGCATTCACATATATTTAGTCATATTTGAAGCCACAAATGTAAGTAAGTTTAACCAACTACAAAATTCTATTCTAAGTATAAAGTAAAGTGGACTGTTAATATTAAATATTTTCTGTTCTGTAAACTTAGAAAATTACCTGTAACATTATCCATTTTTCTGTAATGATAGTGTAAGATTTCAGTGTCATATGTAATCCATATATTACTTTATAGTGAGTTAAGACTAGGTGGAAATGGCTGATGAATGATGAATTTACGATGTCGCGATCCCAATTCATATTATAAAATTCCCTAAACCTCATTTGGTCCTTGTAAAGACTCTGAATTGCTTAAAAACCAACAACAATGATGAACACCCTAAAAAGAAAAGAGTGTGTTATGCTAATAAGAAGGGACTTTCCTTACAAGTGTTCTGAATTAAGCATTGCATTGTATTGTGTTTTGGGGTTAAAGGAATTGTCGGTAAAATTAACTAAAATGTACTGGTTTTGAAAAACAATGAAAACACTATTCTGACATTATACATATTTCAAAGGGTTTTATTTTTTTTTACAGTGTAGACACTTGAAACAACGTTAAAAACAGTACCCTTCATGGTGGTCTGTGATAAGATGTAAGTTGGGTTGAAGCCATGACCTATGAGCCAATGAGTCACAGCAAATGGACTCAAACTTTCGTTGAGAACATTGCATTTCTTCTGTTGTATGAGACCAATGACCCAAGTTGTCAAAGTATGTGTCACACGTCCTGATTTTGCCAAGTACTATGTATCCCTAGGTCAACATATTTTGTTGACCCTGGGACAACATTTTAATGCAATTAAACCTACCATGAGCAATGCCTAAAATCAGAGGAACCGATAGATGACTGACACTGATGTACAAGCACCAAACACTGATTGTAAGCCTAAACTTGCAAAAACCACAAAAAACTCTAAACTGTCTCTTCAAATCTTATTGGTTAAAGCTCCATGCTCTTACTGAAGACATACAAGCATAAGGGCATGTTTTCCCCCAAGAAATATTAGGAGACAGCAAACAAAAAAAATAGCTACTTAGTTATGAAAGACCAAAATCTGAGCATTAATTTTTCTTGCAAATTAAAGTTTAAGCTGTTTTTTTTTGTGTTATTTGTGTCTTTTATTTGCTAAAAGATGTCTTAAAAGTCTTTTCTGATGATGACTCTTTATCAAGAGTCAAGCGTTTGTCCCAGAGGACAGACAAAAATAGACTGGACATAGTTTTCCCAGAAAGCACTATGAGAAAGGAAGTCTTCAAGAAGTTCTTGTGATACTGGTTTGAAACCCACTTGAAGGGGAGAAATGAAGGCACTCCATAAAGAATGCTGATATATTAATATAATTACACAGTAATGTTAAAGTTTAAATCATTTAGAATTTTATGCTTGCTCCTAATAATAAGATTATCCATCTTTTGAGTATATGTTAGTGCTTTCGAAGAGAAAATGTAACACGCTATCACTGCATTTCTTTGTTTTAAACTCTTCTTTATGTTTTGGTGAATTGGTGGTGAATATATTTTCTTGCAAATCAACAAATTGGGTTAGACAAATATGTTTGCTGTAGACTTATTTACTGTTTCCAAAAACCTTCCTTCTATATATTGTTATTTCCAGGGGCGATTTTCTTCTTTGCACTTTTTGTGTATATTCAAATCAGTAAAAATGTGATTTATAGCTTAACTAAACAGCATTTACTACCTGCATTCAATAGTGCACAAAACATTATGGAATTATGACCATAACGATCTTAAACACATCTGTGAGTTTTTATGATTCAACAGTGACTCAACCTCTGGAGTTCACACATTAAGTATAAAATTTGTGATTGTGACACTAACTGATACACTGTAAAATATACTAAAATACTGAAGTGTTACAAAAACACTAATGATGATATAACCAATAATGTATGTCAATATCATCAGTATACATTGTGTGGCAGTTTTCTGATGATCAAAGATAGGAATATGACCAACTTATTGTAAACTTCACGAGTGCATGGATTGCTACAACAGGATTTCACCTACAGTACACTGATTTAAAAAAATATATATTTAATTTTGACTAGTCTTCATATCAAAGTTGACCCTACTAGAATCCATTATTTTGTTTCTGTGATTTAGTATTTGTGTTTTTGAAATTAGTGCTGGGCAATGATTAAATTGTGATTAATTGCATCCAAAGTACGTTTTTGTTTATTTATGTGTGTGTGCTTTGTATATTAACTACGTATATACAAAAACACAAATATATAATATATAGTTTTAAAATATGTTCATGTATTTAGTTTATATTATAAAAATGTATTTAATATATAAACAAATTTATCTTAAATATATACATGCATGTGTGTATTTATATATATAGGATACATATTCACAGTGCACAGATATATTATATAAACAAAACTTTTTGTATGTAATTAATAGGCAGCACTATTTTAAATATGATATTGTGATTGGCTCAGAGTTGGGTGGCAAACTTATGTCTGCCTCTCATATTACAGTGGTATTAACAAGCATGACAATGACAGTTATAAATTCAACAATGTGGAAATATTTGTTATGAATTATGTAAGAATACAGCCTTTCTCACTCACTCCCCCATGCTGCTTGTGGCTTCAGGGGCATAACTTTTACACCTCCTCTCCCACCCTCTCTTCATTTCTCTAGCTTCTGTTCAAAACTGGATATAAGCAGGAGATTGGGAATGGCGTAGTTATATTTAATTTTTATGTATTTTTTCTAAAATGGGACAATTGTAACTCGGACAGTTATACTAAAAGTCTATTGTTAATCATTTTAATTGCATCCATAATATACAGTGGGTACGGAAAGTATTCAGACCCTTTAAAAAAAATTTTTCACTTTTTGTTATATTGCAGCCACTTGCTAAAATAATTTAAGCTCATTTTTTTCCACATTATTGTACACACAGCACCCCATATTGAAATTTTTGCAGATTTATCAAAAAAGAAAAACTGATAAGAATCATGAGGTTAAATGAACTGCCTGAAGAACTCAGAGACAGAATTGTGCAAGGCACAGATCTGGCCAAGGTTACAAAAATTGTTTCGCTGCACTTACGGTTCCTAAGAGCACAGTGGCCTCCATAATCCTTAAATGAAAGATGTTTGGGATGACCAGAACCCTTCCTAGAGCTGGCCGTCTGGCCAAACTGAGCTATCGGCGGAAAAGAGCCTTGGTGAGAGAGGTAAAGAAGAACCCAAAGATCACTGTGGCTGAGCTCCAGAGATGCAGTCAGGAGATGGGAGAAAGTTGTAGAAAGTCAACCATCACTGCAGCCCTCCACCAGTCAGGGCTTTATAGCAGAGTGGCCAGACGGAAGCCTCTCCTCAGTGCAAGACACATGAAAGCCTACATGAAGTTTGCTGAAAAACACCTGAAGGACTCCAAGATGGTGAGAAATAAGATTCACCGGTCTGATGAGACCAAGATAAAACTTTTTTTGCCTTAATTCTAAGCATTATGTGTGGAGAAAACCAGGCACTGCTCATCACCTGTCCAATACAGTCCAAACAGTGAAGCATGGTGGTGGCAGCATCATGTTGTGGGGGTGTTTTTCAGCTGCAGGGACAGGATGACAGGTTGCTATAGAGGGAAAGATGAATGCGGCCAAGTGAAGGGATATCCTGGACTAAAACCTTCTCTAGAGTGCTCAGGACCTCAGACTGGGCCAAAGGTTTACCTTCCAACAAGACAATGACCCTAAGCACACAGCTAAAATAACGAAGGAGTGGCTTCACAACAGACCTCTGACTGTTCTTGAATGGCCCAGCCAGAGCCCGGTGTTAAACTCAATTGAGCATCTCTGGAGAGACCTAAAAATGGCTGTCTACCAACGTTTACCATCTAACCTGACAGAACTGGAGGAGGTCCGCAAGGAGGAATGGCAGAGCTTCCTCAAATCCAGGTGTAAAAAATTTGTTGCATCTTTCCCAAAAAGAGTCATGGCTGTATTAAATCTACTACTAATAATCTACTATTACTACTACTGAAATACTAATCTAGAGTTCACATTGCAAACATATTTAAAGAGTAATATGGGGCGTGCTGGTATGAGTGCATAGCTGTTCTCATGTGCTCATGGGCTATTTCTGATCCATGTGTTCTCTCCAACGTCAGCAGAGCTACACCCTGCTGGTAGAGCATCAAGTGGACTGAATTTTGAGCACATTCCAGGTCAGGTGGACTGTTGCAAATTTTAGTGTAATTTTTCTTAAAATCCCACAGAAACATTGCCTCATCTATGGCGTGAGTGGAGTTTTTATTTAGCCAATGGAAATTTTGGGTGCAATTTAGCAATCTTGACTTTGACTACCAATATCTCATGCCTTTAGTTGTCAGTCATGGGAAGCTAAACAGTGGTCATTTCAGACCTTGCTAATTGGATATGTGACAGCAGCAGGTGTTGACCGGTCACGTTATTTTCGTGTTCCGATCAGGCAAAAAATGTTTGACATTTGCAATAGAATGTAACTGGCATAAGGTACATGTTTTTACATTGTACATACATTAAAAATACCCGCATGCAATTACATCTGTGATTAATATCTGTAATTACATTACAGAATATATAATTACACTGTTATGTTATTTTTGTTTTCATCGGCCAAAAAAGGTATTCTCCCAGTGTCGCAAAAGTGAAGCTGATCCACTGATGTTACATGGACTGTTTTACCATGTTTTACATTTTTACTGTGTATGATTTAATTACAAAGTTGCAATGAAACTGAAAGTAACAGTTTTCTTATTTATTATGATATTCATTAGAATCTGAAGTATTAAGAAAGGACTGGGTGGAAGGGATTTGGTTGTATGAATCACTTTTTGATTGGATGTTTAGATGTAGAGACACTTTTGAGCCATATACAGTGATGTAAGATCTATAACATGCATTTAGAAAACAGATAAAGCAAATATAATTATTATGCCAACTTTAACCTCATGTGCCAAAGTACAGACTATATTGACTACATAAACCAAACTAAAATTAGTTTGAAAATCTATAAACCAATATAAAAAAGTGAAAATATCAGTGTAAGTGACGCTATAAGTGACATAAATCAGTGCTCATGTTTGTTACCATCATGCAACATCCAATAATACCTGAATCTGCTGTGCTAGTTAGCAGAAAGCATTTCAGTTACAGCACAATTCCCAATACTTGTTTTAGAAATGCAGCTGAGCCCCCACACCCGAGAGCTCTGGGAATCCAAACCCACCTGAGGGCCACCCCACCTCTGTGAAATATGTGAACCCCGAGCCAAATCATCACAGACAGCTGCTGCTAAATTTAACCCAGTAGTAATGGCTGCCTGTGCTATGCTAATAAGAGCACAGTTTAAACGAGGCCTCTGGTAAAGGTCTAGACCTGAGCTTGACTAAATCAATCCATGTAAACAACCTAGAACTGCAGGCATTTAAGACAAGAGAAAAGTCCGCCCATGTGCAATCACCTCCGCCCAGTGTACCGCAATTAGCAACCCGCTAACCTGTTTCTCATTTGAGCTCAACATTCCCTCACTTGATGGACTGAAAAGAAAAGCCACAGATTTGGAACCAACAACTGTCCTGTGCTGCAGCAGCAGCCTGTGGTTTGAGGCAATGGACCAGAAACATAGCTAGCTAGCAAACCCACACTTACTGTAATGCAACAATAGGGAATTGTTTAGCAAACCTATCAAAAATCAGTTCTGTTGTATCTTAATGGCATGCTTTAAAAACAGATAAAGTGATATTCCAACAGTTTATCAGTCAGGCAGTCAATTTTTGGTTAGCATTGTTGACGCAAGGGAGTCTATATTCACCACTAGCAGAAACCAATATTTATAATGTGCTCCCAGCAAAACAGCATGATAGAACACAGTGATGAAGATATAAATGTTATGTGCAACAGGCCAGCATAAGATTCGAATATAACAACCATTAAACTCCACTACATTTCAGTAATCAGCTTGAGGTATAGCTTCTAGTTTAGCTCATTTCAAAAACACAACTGCTTGGCCAACATCAAGCAGCCCGCAGGCTTTGCTTTTCTGGAGAGCATGGGAAACCAAGCGAAGCCCAGATAAAGCATGTGGTTGGGTTAAGACAGATGTTGGCTGAATATTGAGAGAAACTAGAAACCCCAAATTGGAAATCCATGGGCAAAGTCTTGTGGTACTTTCCTTCTTGAAGGCAAGTCCAAATTAAAAGCTTTCTAATGAGCGCAGTGTACATAAAGTACTGACCGTTATAAGATCTTTTAACATCAAACCTCCAGAAGTTTCAGTTACAACACCAGGCTGCTGTTTTGTTATTAAAATTGCACGTGCATTTGACAATAAAACTTCAACCTGATGTTAAAATACATTTTTCCTGCAAACTGGGTTGACATTTGAACATATGTTGTGTTGTTGGTGCAATATGCTGCTAATTTGCGGTGTTTACTAAAGCAATCATCTCATCATACTAAAGGGTTAGGGATTTGTGCAACCCCCAATCCAGGGCTTATAGCCAACCTAGTTTAGCTCTAGTCTCAATAAAACTGAAAATGAATTGGCATATCAAAATCCTCAGGATTACTACTGTCAGAAATATCATATTCTACATTTGATGTAGCTACAACTTTTGATGAAAAGGCAACCATCAGAAAAATTGTATTTGACATTGCATGCGAGTCTAATATGTAAGTAACCCGGACATACAACATCTGCCCTGTTGGGTTTGTCATGTTGTGAAATTCATAGCTTCTCTTACATGGTCTCATGGGAGAACACTTCAGAATTCTGGTAGAAGTAGCAGGTCATCAGTTCCTGCATTTCAAATACTGTGAGGGACTATTAAATATGGCAACACGTTCTAAGTCCCAACTCATCAACATTTTGATGCTTGGTCAAGACCATTTTCACTTTTTGATGATCAAGGTACCCCTTTGTAGTCACTTTTCGGTGTGAAGGGTCCTCTGTTGTTTTAAATACGAAAATCTTAGCGTCAATCAATATGCTGAAGTGATTTATTTTTATTTTATCATCATAATAAGATATATTGGGAGAAAAAAATTTAACTGTGAAATTTCCACAACAAAATTGTCAAGTTACAACGAAACTTTTAGACTGGTGTTGGTGCTAAACTCTGCCGGACTGGACTCTTTTTCAATCATCAAGAACACCCTGGACACTACCTAGAGCAATACTATTAACTACCCGAAAAAGAAAAAAAAAACCCATAGCAACATGCTAGAAACCTCTCAGAACACATTAGCAATCTCATAACAATGACTTGGCAATCACCCACAACATTCTAACACTGTGGTGTGACTTTCGAATTGGCAGCCACCACTTGTTACAGTTCATCTTACATCTATTACAAATCTCAACTCCTTAAAGCACAATTGGTCAAAGATGGCTGATTTTATCCATTTGACTGAGTGGAGTTGTTAAGCGTCCACACAATATTAACTCTACTGCGTGGGACTATAACAGCTTTCCATTGAGCTACCATCAGAACAGACAGCGCCGTAAAGTTTCACCACCTCATTAATGCCATTCTTTTTCCCTGTTATTAAAATAAGGGGAAAACCCACACACTGTTTCAGCCAGTGCTGGTCAAATATCAGTCTGAGAGTTTCTGACATATGGATCCCTTTGTCTGACTGATTACTAGAAGAGAATTACTTGATGCAAAACAACTTGTATTTCATTCTAAACTGGTTTAAGGAATGACTCAAACACATGCCGCACCAAATACTAAATTTGTGAGTCTTTGCCATGTGTACTGAAACATTGCAGTTGCACCATGTGGCTGATGTCACAATAATGATGCAAAAGTGATTCGCAGCATCATTACTACTATGTAAATGTATTCAATACCAACAACAGATGTCAAGTAATGTTGTGTATACAATGTTCACAACTATCAGATGCGATGAAATCACTGAATTCCTTCTTAAATGAGGGAAAATAGTCACACAATTACTTTAATTTGAGCCATTGGAGGCCAAACAACCGTTCTGGTAAATGAACTTTCAATGCCAAAGCAATCTAGCAGACACTATTTAGATTACCTCGGTTTGTTTTGAGAAGCAGTAATTCCTCATTGTTTGAGATGCTGCCAGACACTGTATAACTTTAATTATTTATATTTCCTCTGTCTGAGCACAGCACCATTACCACAGGTCTGCTATCTCAACACTTAAACTTCCATTCATTAAACCTCATTCAAAAGGCATTAGCCTGCTACAGTTCTAGCTGCCAAGAATCAGATTTCATTGTTAGACTTGAGAGACTTTTAATTAGCAATGTTTCTTAAGGAAAGCATCACTATATTGCTCATAAAGGTTAGCGATTTGAAGAAAGAGAGGTGTAGTATAACATTGGATTAATACCTTTTAGCTGATGGATGATATAAAAAAAAGAAAAATCTACAGATCTAGAGACCATATGTATATTTAAAACCATGTATAAACATCGGACCAAAGGTGCATTTCCCAAAAGCATTGTTGTTGTTAGCTAACTATGGTTGAAAGTTCTGTTAAACTTAATTGGTAATGACAGAACTTGCGACCATAGTTGCTTGTGGAAAATGCACTCAAGAACAATTATCCTGAAAACTAAATAAGATAACTACATTATGTGTGTACAAACACACACTGGTCCCTACAGCCTATTTTTGCAATGTGTATTCTACGGAATCGCAAAGATGTAAGCAATGTAGCCAAAATAGTTTTCCATCTGTTGCTCACTGCTGGTCTATGCAAAAGCCAGATTTAGTCTCTCTTTTAGTCACATCTCAAATTCTTGACCTCTGGTTCATATAGGGTGATTCGTCAATAGTAACTCTACTCTTAATGAGACCACATCAAACGGCACAAAAACTATCAAGCTTCCTTTACATGCATTCATTTGGGACAAATTTCAACCAAACTATTGTTTTAATGCTTCTTTTGTGTATGGTTATGAGCGTATCAACAACTGTGTTAGTATTAAAGAAAAAAAAAAGGGTTTGTGTAAGAACAAAGCAACACAGAACTCACCGCCAGGGCTTGGAGCCTTTCCTTATGAAGTTCAGCTTCAGCCATCCTGGAAAAACAAAGGCAGAATTCTCAGTAACCGTGAGATTGGTAATCCCAAGTGTGTTTGCGTGTGTTGGGCGGAAGGTGAGCAAGTTAACAGACACACACACACGCACACAGTCTGCCCTGGTCCTCTGAAATAAGCCAGCCAGTGAAAGACACAGTGTACTGAGGGCAAGATCTTCTCATTCACTGGCCATGTGTCTGCCAGACTGTCTCTCTCTCTCTCTCGCTCTCTCTGTCATTCTCTCTCTCCTCCTACATCCCTCCCTCTCCGTCACTGGCCGGGTTATGGACAGATGACAGAGTCTTGAACCCGCCCACTGTGTTTGGGAGAGAGCTACAGGCGAGCAGGCAGAGGGATGTCACTAAGAGTAGGACAACACTGTTACACCTAATCGTGACTATGTGTGTGTGTGTGTGTGTGTGCGCCTGATGGGATGGAAAACAAAGGTGTGCCGTACACTGGGGATTTGAGTGGCTGCAAGCTTAGAGGAAATCTGCTCCATGGAAACAAATCAAAATCATACATCTGCCAATTCTTTGCTATTGTTTAATAATATCTGGTGAGTTAGGAATTATATAGCTCAGCCATAAAAGAAAAATGTCGTTGTTCTTTTCTCACCACTGTTATGTAATTCTGAGAAACATTGTTTTAGAAATAAATAAAAAATTCTATCACATTTTAATATATATCTATCTATGTATCTATCTGTGTATCTATCTATCTATCTATCTATCCCCAACTTCATAACATGACAACATCTGATCATAAAAACATTTGCAGAAGTTGCTGACTTTAAACTAGTCTACTGTCTCTGCAAATGTTACTTTCTCTGTTTGGAAAGCAGCTTCCAAAATTCTGCACTAAACATCTTGAGTTCTAATTTATTCCTCCAGTAAAGCCAAAGGGAGCAGTAGGGAATGGGAGCACGGGGGTCCAACTGCTTTCCTTCATCCAACCTCACAATCAGCTCTGGTGGAAGGATACAAAAACTCCTTATATGGAGAAAAGGCTGAGCTAACCAAGTCTGGAGTGTTCTGCAAAGAGGAAGACTCATGGGAACTGTAAGAAATTCAGTGAATGAAATTATAACAAACTGTAAAGACCCTTCAGTGTGTGTACAGTACAATTATTGTATATACGACAAAACGGCTGATATGAATTACTGAGTTCAAGTAAATGAAAGAAAAGAGTTCAGTACAAGCTGTGCTGCAACAGGTCATGGTTTAGACAGATCACAGTAACATTTACATTTTTATCATTCATTTACTGTTGCTTATTTCTGATAATGGGTGCATTATGTGCTATTGGAATTAACTTCGCTCCAAATGCAATGCAGCACAATAAATTAGCAGGACTGTATTTGCATGCCAAGAAAAACATTATTTTATTTGTCAGGCAGCAAATCTCCTTTGGTCAATTTCAACATGATGTCCCTGCAGTCATTCATAGAGAAACACAACCTACAGCAGCAGTGAACATCAGTAGATGTAGGAAATTCCTGGAAGTTCACGTAACTACTGGAAATAGGCTTAAAGCCACAAAACATACACCGCTCACAGACGGCAGACTTCAGAAGCTGTGCGACTCAACCAGATCTACAGAAATTCAGAATAAATCATTCAGCAGAGCTCTGTGAAACATTCGGCCCATTCTGTTTACTGGAGCTCCCTGCTCCCTACTAGTCAGCACTTTATTCTTTTTAAACTAAGCATGTGACTGTCGATTTCATTTGGATTTCAGTTCCAAATCTCTTCACGATGGCCTCTCTTTAACCTAAAAGGTTGCTTTACTGCACCTGGACTTCTCTTTTGTCAATGATGACACACTAAAATATATTTAAGAGATTTAATAGCAATCTCAAAAGCACTATATATATACTTAGGAACACCGGTTCACTTGTGTACAGACTGCATGCTTTACTTTTCCATTCCCGACCAATGGCTGCAACGTCATCAGTCGGCATAACAGACAAAAGCAACATTGTTTCTCTGGCACAGTGACCTCATCCCATGAGCCAGCGAGGCACATTAATACCTTCCAGATGTGCAGCAGTCCACACGCTGGGAACCGAAGACCACGCAAATGCAAAATGACTTTCAAATTTCTCTTAAAGTGAAACACACTATTAGCGGGCTGCCTCGATTTATTCTAACGCCTGTTAACAAATGCTGTTTTAAAAGTTTAAGGAAGTACTGTTTCTATTAATGCAATATTCCACACTTGTGCTCTGTAATTTTTCTATGATATTACTTGCTGTAGATATCAATACATATTTCATATAGGGTGTGACATTTGCTGTTTTTTGTGGAGATGTCATAACATAGGAATTCATACTTAATCAGACTCAGACACGCTGGAAGATTCATTAATAATTTATGTTATTAAGTTCTTCATATGTCTCCAAGAGGGCAGACGACATACAGTACTTTTACTACGTATGATATTTATTAGTTGCCTGGTATTTAGTTACACTGTGCAACAGTAAACATATCTTGTAACACTTTATGATAATGTTCTACTTTAGGGACAAATTCTTAATATTAACTGTTGGTTATAAGCATGCATATACTAACATATTAAATGCTAACATATACAATTTAAAAACTACCTAACTGTTAATAAGCAGCAAATTAGGAGTTTGTTGAGGCAATTAATGCTACCATTGTGATTTATTATTATTCACTAATAACTCAGTAACAAACAAATTATAAAGCATCCAGAGCCAGTTATAACAACTTTCAAGCAATTCCTGCCAAATTTACTTTGCTTAAAAATCTTACAAAATCATTTTTTTCAAAAAACAATATTTTTTAAATAAGTAAATGACCTAATACTGACAGGATGTGAGGAAATGCATGAGACCATTCTATTATAATAGTAATGATCTGAGCTGTAGTACTAGTCTTTCACATGCCTTTCTAGTGGTGCTCAAACACAAACCAGACTCTTACAGAGTTTACTAATATTGGCACTTGCTGCAAATGACCTTCTTGAGCCATAAGCAAGTGACAAATTGGCAACGGTCTTTCAAAAGCACAAATGTAAAACAGTTGCACTAAACTTTACATTACCTACATTACATGTGATTAATGTAAAAACTAAAGTGTGTTTATGAGTTGATGAAAAGCTTATAATTAATATGAAAATGTAAAAAAAAAAAATCTAATAAAACCTTTAAAATAAAACACTTGAATAGTAACCAATTTGACTGTAAACATTTAAAATGTTAATATTACCCAATTAAGAGTACGTTTTTGAAATCTGATTATGTAATCTAAATTAACTATAATCAGATGAATATAATATTTATAAATGTTATATTTATAATATTTTAAAATGTGATTTATTTGCATTATATTGGTATATGGCTTGGATTTACAAAATCATGTAAGTTATTTGAAAAATTATTTGTCCGAAATGGCTTAGTCACTGATTTGGAGGTTACAATTACCATTCATTAACTATAATTGCAAACACAATCATCATCGGTAGTATCAGACATGATTTATGACTTGTTTAGTTGGCGGTTTAGCATTAATCAAGCCTACACTTTTCCATGTGTACTTCAAAGATGTTTAAAAACATCTAAACAGAAAGTGAAAAAAAAAATCTGAACACAAACTTTGTGAGGCCCAAAAATGTACTTTTCAAAACTTTTAAGGTAATGTTTATTATTCATTTTTGTGTAAAACTGTTTAGTATAAGTGACGATCATGAGGGGATGTTTTCCCGGAAGATGATCTGCAAAATGTTTTGTTTTGCATTAGTTTATCCAAAACTTCAGCGAGAGAGAGTCCACCAAAGAAACTGTGCTCTGTCTCCTATAATGATAACGGTGGCCTGCTGTTTTCTGTGTTTATGGCTGCAGTTGTTCTGGAGATTGTCACAGCTCTTGGTCTGGATTCTTTCTGAAGTACTGCACTGTCAGTTAGGATTATAATACTTAACTCACAGTGAATTAATATGTATAACTGTATAATTTCATTGTATAGCAGATATTTTAACGGTCTTGATTTGCATTTCTTCTAGCCTTAGACTTGCTTAGATTAGACTTGTGCTATCAACCAGTCAGTATTGCCAGGCTGTCATTTTCTCCCAATAAGGTTTGTAATGCGTGGAGAAAGCTACACATTAGCACTTCAATTCATCTTAATGAAAGTCTACATTGTGTGCAATAGAAGTAAACATTTTCAATGGTAGTCAACAGAGAAAGAGATGTTTAATTGCATGTGGAGTGTGTAATTACTCCATCAACCTACCTGCTCTCATGGTATAAACGTACCTGCGTGCACTTTTTAGCAAGACATGACATATGTACCAATAAGTACATATCAGTGCAGTTTCCAAAAGAACTGAACACTAGAAGCAGTAAAACTCTGACACCTTTCATTCCTTTTCACACAAATTTACGGAGTTTCGATTAATAAAGTATAATTTTTGCATGCACGATTACTTGAAGAATATCATGTGAATTCAAAACAATATTAATATAAAAACTGATGCTTTTGAATGTTAGCATCACACATATCAGGCTTCATATCTATGGGTTTTAATAGACGGTAGTAGGGCTGCACGATCGTGCAATATGTACTGCACATCTTGTCAGTGAAGCCGGTTCTGTAATCAGCGGTAAATTCCATCAGGTTTGTGATTTCACACTGAGCTTCATTTACAACACGGAGCCATTGTTCACTGATGAGCTGCGCAAGTCTGCGTTCATTATCAGCATGATTTTGCGTGGCTCATCAGTAAACAGTGGCTCTGTGTTGTAAATACGGCTCAATGTGAAATCACACACCTGATGGAATTTACTGTACAGCTGATATTTTACGCAATAAAAACATAGCAATGTGTACCTATATCAACATAATAAAAATGTGCCAGGGTTCATGCATTGAACCTGTGTTTTAGCGCCCCTCAGTGAAATTGTGGTGAAACATGCACTAAAAGGCAAATAAAAACGGTATTGCACAAAAAGGTACAGTACATATTTTATAAAATATGGTTACTTTGAATAAGAAAGCAAGTGATTTGCATTTATCACAAATCTTGTTCACATTACTTTTTCTATTTATTTCAATCACTATGTGACTCTTTTTATTAAGGTTTTAACTTGGAAATACCAGTTTGGAACACAACTGTTATATGTCACATATATCATTATATATAAGACTGATATGGTGTTTAGCTCTGTGGTGTTTATCCTACTGGGCCGCCTGTTGCTGTGCTGTGACTGCTGCTAATTTTGCATGTGTGTGGAATGCGACAGCTGCACACATAAGTGCTCCATACAAACTCAAAGGCATTCTTTGGTGCGATGGCTCCAGGCCTTCTTTATTATCAAGACAGCACTCTCAAGCCAGACTGCAACACTGTCACACAGGCATGGCAAGCTAAATTGCTAATTTTAGCATGGTTTGTAAAGGTAATCGATGTAAATTCAGTTAGCTGAAACTGATGATGGTTGTAAAATCACCTTTAACCTGGATTTAGCTTACATAAAGCAGCAGTGATTCTTTCGGAGGAACTCGTATGATATATATATATATATTGCGTCCATAGCTGGCTTAATCAATAAGCAATTATTACAAATGAGATTCAGAATTTAAGGGACAATATACAATCAGCCATTATTGCAAACTTTTGTATTTACCAAATACATATATGAAGCGAAGTGTGGAAACTTCATGTACTGAACTGTCGTAGCTTAGCTTGCATCACAAAGGGGGAGGAGCTATCAGACAATTATAAATCACAAAATAACCTTAAATACGTCATACACTACATGGTTGAGTACATAGTTCATAAGGTGCACCAGCCCGATCTCACAGAAATGTATACATATTTTACGAGGTGGTTAATTCATACGAATTCGCACGACAACACTTCATGTAATTTAAAATTAAATTGTGTGTATTATATGACTTACCAATTCTAAAAAATATGATTTCATACAAATTACCTACACCTAACCCTGCCCCTTAACCTATCCGTCACTGCGGTTTAGACAACTTGTGCAATAAATACAATATAGTGAGGTTGTATGAATTAGCCACTATGTAAAATATGCATGAATTGGTAATGTAATATATGTATTGCGTTAAGTCCATTTGTCCTAATAACAAGAAACTGCTGATAACCACAGGTCGTGAGATCAGGCACACAGATTTGCGAATGTTCGTTTCAACTGCAGTCTATGAACACAGAATGAACTTGTAACCATAGATTGCTAACGATGCTTTAAAGAAACAAACCCCAGACTGGAGCATGTAATTTCAGCCAGTTCTTGCTTTTATGTCCATCAGGTGCAGAACTAAGAATATACAGGCTGTCCTTGTTATTAAACAGTTGCCTGTCCAGTTGCTACACTAATTCTCTATTGGACAAGTGACCAACACCCCAAAACAGGTGATGGTAGTTATCTTAATTTGATCTCATCATTCCTACTGTATATTTGTTCATACTGATGATTTGATTGCCAATGACACTGTGACACATTACATGTGTGTCTGCTGCACACACACACACACACACGCACACACACACACACACACGCACACTCATATAGTTGGAGGAATCCATGACTGCAGACAGCAGCTGCTGCAGCATCATCATCCTCCTTCTGCCGTTGCTATGGCAACCGCTCTGCAATGTCCAACCCTACAGAGGGAGGGTGAGGAAAAATGGAAGTACTCACTCATATGCCGGGGCTTTCCTCCGGAGAGGTGTGCCCATCATGGCTGTGTCTTCTCCTTCTTCCTCGTTCTCTGGTTTTCCTCGTCTGCTCTCCGTCGCTGTTACCAGCATCACCTTGGGACTGACGGCTCTCCTCCACCTTTTCCTGAGATTTCAGAGGGATGCTGCAGCTCACAGCTTCCGCTCTGTCTAGCCTGCAGGATGAGAGACAGAGAGAGAGAGAGAGAGAGAGAGAGACAGGAGGGAGGGTCACATTTGTTTAACGTCTGATTTTATTGGTAGAGATTGTGCTTCTCTTTGAACTTTCATTTGAGAATGTAATTACAGCAATTGTAATTAGAAATATATAATCAGATCTATAGTCTCAAACTATATTACATATATCCCATTGAAGCAACCTTCCTTTTTTTGCATTACTGATTCATATTAAATGATTCCATATTTGGTCCATTTTACTGTGAGACAGTACTTTACAGTAAAAAGCTTTAATGGATTGTTAAAAAATGTATTGATTGTTTATTGTCAATGTTTAATCTTTAAATGCATTTTCCATAATATAAAGTATACTGTATATTTGGACACAGTTTTCTCTGTGTGCCACCAGAATAGTAGAATAGCATTACATTAATAATGCTTTGCATTTTGCATTTTTTTATGGTGCAGTTAAAGCAAAAAAAAATTAAGACAAAATACTTGATTCCATTACATAAGTATTTATACCCTTATCTGGGACAAATGATATTCAATTGAAATTGTATGATTTGGAAAAGTGCATCTTAGTAAAAGGTCTAACAGCTAAACATGCATATTAGAGCAAAGACCAAGCTCTGAGGTAAAAGAAAAAAAAAAAAAACCTGCCTGTATAGCTCAAATACTGTGTTACCTCAAGCCACACATCTGGGGAAGAGTTCAGAAAAAATTATTCTGGTTCACAAAAGCAGTAGCCTCCATTTTCCATAATGGAAGACGTTTGGAACAATCAGGATTCTTTCTAGAGCTGGACTCCTGGTCAAACTGAGCAAGTGATGGAGAAGGGTTTTTGTTAGACAACCTGATGGTCACTCTATTTGAGCTCTATAATCATATGTGGAGATAGGAGAAACCTACAGAAGAACAAACATCGCAATACTCCACTGATCTGGGCTTTTTGGCATGGCCAGACTCAGTTAAGACACAATGAAAACACACTTGGAATTTTCAAAACAGAGGACCCTCAAACTCTGAAAAACAATATTCTCTGGTCTCATGAACCTCAATTTTAAGCATCATGTTTGAAGAAAACCAGCTCTGCTCATAACCTACAGAGTAACATCCAGTAAAGTGTGCTGGTAGCAGCCTCATGCTCCAGAGCATTCAGAAATTTAGAAGGTTTACCTTCCAAACAGGACAATGACCCTAAGCACACAGCAAGAGTGGCTTATAGACAACTCTGTGAACTCTTGAACTCTATCAATTTTTTTATGGAGAAACCTGAAAATGTGTGTCTGCCCTCAACTAACCTGACAGAGATTGAGCAGTGAACAGGCGAGGAGAAGAATTAGAAGATAATTGCCAAATGATGATGTGCAAAGCTTGTTGAATCATAGACAAAAAGATTTGAGGCTGTAGTGTGTGTGTGTATACCGTATATATGTATATACAGTAGGATATGATTTGTTAACAAACCAGAAGAAAGACGGTTGCAGAAAGACAATTCTCTGCCAATCCATTAGTCATACTGTGTGATCAGAATTCCCACATGGTGATGGAACTTCTGTTTTAATGCAAACTGAAATAAAAACATATATAACGTTTTTGAAAATCAATAAATAATAATTAGGACAATAACACACAACACAATTACTAAAAGTTTCATTTAAAATACCCCACCTTCCAAAATCCACTCTCCACTGACGACTTTAAAATATTCTCCAGACAGTGGGATTGGACTGCACTGCTCTTAAAAGACAAGAGCAAGGTCACATTCCACTCAAGTGTTCAGAGCTTCTTGCCGGAGTGTCACACACTCGGATGCTTGTGATTATGTCAAGTTAGTACCTCGAGTTATCAGACTGTCTAGAATGCTTAGACTTAAAGGGGCAGTTGCCCGAACAGAGTTTAAGACTAGTCCTAAACTAAAATAAATGTTAAGAGCTGTCTAAACTGGAAAAAGCTTGCACTGAGATACATTAAAATACATTATTGTCATTGTTTGGTCTTAAAATGCTCACAAATAATGCATTTTTGTAAAAATTCTTAAATGTCCTAAATTAGCAAAGGTCTAGTCCTGGCTTAATTTAATCCCTATCCGGGAAACCAGCCCTAGATGTTTTTGTGCCTTATTTGGCTTTAGGAACAACTATACCAACACTCTGTGTACAAAACTATGCTTAACTATTAGATTGCTATTAGGTTAAAGAAATCATAGCATCAGTCTGTGCATACAATCAATAGTCTTTATACTGTTAGTTCAAATTAATTTACCAAATTTGCTCAAGGAAAAGTTTGCATTTAATACTGTATTAACCCTCTGGGGTCTCAGGTGATTTTGGGGACGCTGAGATGTTTGGACATGCTCTGATATTTGTGGTTATTTTAACTACTTATAACATATTATTGACCAACATAAAATTGCATGCAAACTTTCCCTTTAGCCCCTTTTTCCTTTTTTTAAAAACATTTATTATTATTTATTTATTTAGATTTTCTAAACAAACTATGCATATGCACATGGGTAAAAATATATACTATACTGGTGAACTGTCAATGTATCACCTATAATAAATTATTTTGATACAGTAAATATGAATTATGGGGCAACGTGTTGCACATGCTTTGAAGTAAGTTGTGTCAGTGGATCAGCTAATACAAATGCTGAAAGTGGTTTTAGAAAAATCACATATTCTCAATATTTATTTTTATTAGAATTTTTAACAGATTTTTAACAGATCTGGCTCACGTAATCAATTTTCATGCAGAGTTTAGCTCTTAGGCTGCTTTTACACTGCAGGTCCTGATGACCAATTCTGATTTTGTGACTACTGTATATCCAGATATAGGTATATTCTTTTAAACATAAAAGAATGTGTGCTTTCTACACTGAATTTGCTGAAACAAGCAAAAATATCATGTATGGCATCACATAGCCTATCAATTTGAATAGTACATTTTATTTACTGACATGGAATTCATATAGAAATGTTTTAAATGAAATTGCTACCCTACATCTGTACATCAAAATATTTATATAGTACAAATTCTTCAGGTGATTATGTAACAAATCCGCTGAAAACTCACGAGAAGAATAATACTCAGGAGAATATCGAATCCATTAGAATTTTTGTTTCACATGGGAGGAGAAAAATCGGAATTGGGTCACTTGAACCATGCAGTGTAAATGCGGACTAACTAACCCTAATCAAACACACCTGAGCATGTTAATCAGTGTCTTCATTATCATAAAAAATGACAGGTGGGTAAGATTGATCAAAGTAGGAGCTAATGGAAACTCAGTCCAAAGCATTCAGAATCTCAGACTGGGCAGAAAGTTCTGCTTCCAACATGGCAATGACCACTTGGAGCTCTGCAGCAAAGTTAGTTTAAAGAGCCAGATTTGAGGATACCCGTTGTTGATCCCTTTGTATTATTTGTAGTATAGATAACATGCAGGCCATTTCAAAGTCTTAAATTGGCTGTATTAACCTGTATTGAATGTTTTCTTTTTTTTTATAAATCCATTAACTTGAAATTTATTTGACTACTGGACATTTTTGACCAACAACTTAAGATAAAATGTTTTTAAAGTTTAACAGATTTATTGGTGTAGATTAGTCGGCATAGTGAGCTGCCTGTGCAAAATTTGCAAATGAGCGAATTCTCAGAAGCCCTGAACCGGCAGCTCGCTGGGGGCCCTTAGGCAGGGATCCTGTAAACATTGTGCAAACATTATGGGAATGTTAATTTCAAATTGACTTTAAATTAATATCTAGCAAATGAACATTAATAACGTTTAGCCTACCTAAAATTTTAACATTTAGGAGTCGTTGAGCAAATAAGGTAAAACTAAATGTATGTTATAAGACAATAAGAAGTGTTTTTTGACCTTGCAAGCTTGTCAAACTGTTGTTGGGGACTCTCAAAACCGAAATATGAGCCATAAACTCATATTTCGAACCAAAAATATATGAACCTTTCATTATCCACAAAAGGGTCACTTATTGTTATGTAGCTAAGAATGTTCGTTCCTAACTTTGAAAGAACCTTGTCAAAGAATTAGCTAAAGTTAAAGTAGAGAAGGTTTCCTGTTTGCTGGAAAGTGAAGGATAAGAGCGAAAGCCTCGTTATACAGTTAACTGAAGTCACATGAACAAAGCTGTGGCACTAACATACTCACTTCTCTCAGGTCTGCAGGAGTCCTGTGCTGTTACACGAGCCTCTGCATTCCTCGGATGGCTGACATTCGAAGTGTCCGTCTCACTTGTTTGCCCAGCTCTGGGGTCCCGAGGCCCGTCTCGGCTTACCAAGATATCAGGAGTGTGTGCTGTGCCTCTCAGGGTTAATTTGGTGAGGTTTGTTTTTTTTTTTGCCAGGCCTTGAGAGCCTTTAGCTGCACATGTTCCTCATGTTCACAGTACAAAAACACCACAGAGTCCTAAACAGCATAAAAAAAATGTAAATGGGGGCGTCAGGGACAAGGCCGTTTTTGTAAGCCACAGAGCCACAGATATCACACGCTGATACAATGTTAGCTTTGTTGGCGGCTCTTTCTGGAATTTTTCTGCAGTGAGGGGGCCTTTCAGTTATCACCGTTTGCTCTGTCACCTCATCAGTAATCTATTTAAGGTTGTTCAGGAGTCAGTGACGCTAGAATCGATACACACACACACACACACACACAAGCACAAACACACTACCATTAAACAGTTTTTGCATAGAAATGATTGTAACAGTGCATTAAATTGATACAAAATTACACTGAAGACATTTATAAAGTCAAAAATGTGTTCAGCACAGCTTCTAGAGGTCGCCACTAATGATTAATCAACTAATTTAAACAAATAAAGTATTAAAACAAGAAATCATGGTTTTATTGAACAAAACTGCTAAAATAAATAATGTATAATAAATAATAGAGCTTATGTACATTACAACAAGGCCAGTGGATTGATTTACAGTTTAGTGCGCCATCTAATCCTTGTTTGATATCGACCTAGCATCATTTAATTCAAATGTCCACTTAATCTTTAATCTTTTCATTGTGCAGCAAATCAGAATGCTTTCTGAAGGGTCACACCAAAGTTTTGTATGTTCCACACAATAAAGAAAGCAATATAGTGGCTGAGTAAATGTCAGAATTGAAATGCTTGTGTGCAGATTGAAATGGGTCATTTTGAACCGAACCTGCTTAAACACTGGTTTAGTGTGTTAATGAAATATAATAAAACACAAATTAATGGCATTCATTATAAAGCCAATATGAAGTCTTGCCAAAACTAATGTATTTAAATAGAAACTGAAACTAGAAAATGCTCAGACCCTGTAGTCCCTGCTGTAGAGATGACAGCTTCTTTGAGCTGCTGAATACCTGATTTTCTCCCCAATATTCATTAACTAGATAAAACGAACGTTGTTTGTTCTCAATATTAAGTTCACTCGTGATCATGTAAACAGGGGCAACGAGCCTGGAAATATATATCCCATTGTCACAAGCCGCGCCTCTGTGGCGCTCTCCGAGAGGCTGCAGCGGGAACCATCCCCGGAGTTTTAGTTCCTACCCTTTTGTGCCACGTACCTTGGGCGCTTCCGCCTCCGTTCCCGCCATTCGGGGACTATTTAAGCAGCGCACGGACGCTAGTTCAACGCGAAGTCTTGATTTGCTCCTGCGATCATTACCAAGCATTTATTCCCTCGTTGTCTTTCTGGTTTTGGACTTTGTTTACTGCCTTGGACTTTGTTACTCGCTGCCTGCCCCGACCCTTGCCTGGATTTACGTTTTTGCTCTGGATTACCCTTGTGTATTGTTTGCTATCTGTCTTTGGAATAAAAGCCTGCAAATGGATCCAAACATGCCTGAGTCTGAGTTACAATAATAATGCTGTACATTGATGAAAAGTTGCTCCCAGTGACGAAATTCTAAGAACATTCTTAGAAATGTGGGTGTTTCCTCTTAAATTTAAAGAAAGGATCCTAGTAAAGAGAAGTAATTCAGAAAACATCTTAACCCTTAAAAGAGGTCCAGAATTGTTTGGAGTATGAGCAAGGACTTTTAAGATACTTAAGAATTTCTTTAGCAGTGGAGAAAATAGATGAAACATGAAGAGGGAAAAGAAATGTGTTGCAACACATTAGATGATGCATAGATGGTGCAGAGATTATGTTTGTGATCAGTCCTACTAGAGACACGGTAACATCCCTGTGTGACGAGTGAAAAATGGAAGAAACAGTTTTGCAGATGTAACAATCAATATTTATTGACAGAGTCAATCAATCTCAAAAATCAAGAAGTTTGTGCAGCAAATAGCTGATCAGTTCGTCAGGATTGCAGCAGGGATGTATCCATACAGTTGGAGATGAGCGTGGTGTCAGAATCCACAGGAGACACAGACAGGTAGCACAGGGACTGCAGTGAGTGCTGCTGGACAAACAGAATAATCCTGATCTCACCGGGGGAAGTGGACTGAGATGGACAGGAAAACAGGACCAGGAGGCAGAAGGCAGAGGAACTGACGAAAACAAGACAGGTTAGCAGACAATATGTAGTGTATGATAACGAGTCTCAGCTGTAACCAATTCATTCGTTACCTACACTCAAGTACACACTCATTCATACACAAAACAGGCAAGAATGAGATCGTGAACTCTGACACCACGCAGAAATACCATAGCACCAAAAACGAAAGTAACCACTACATGAACAAAACTATTTGACATCATGGTAAATAAAAAAAAAAAATATTATATATATATATATATATATGCATAATGTGTGTGTGTATGTGTGTGTGCATGTTTATGTGGTTTATGAGACCACAAGTTAGTATAATGGTATGATATAGGTATTACAATACGAAGGTGATTTGCACTCTGAGAGGATTCTTAGAAACTTTAAGAATATGGACTCTGAACTATAAGAAGAAAAAAAAAACCCTCATACATTGGCCCTGAAAAGCGAGATGTTCTTTTTGACAATACATTCAAATGTTTCATCCATAGTAAAATTATTCTTGCTAATTTTCATTTTCAAAAGGTTTATTTGCAGTATGTGTTATAATAATGGCCTGTGAGTGAAAATGTTTACTTTTAAGAACGCTTGATTTTGCAGAAGACAATCACAAACAGGCTGTTGAAATGCTCCTCAAGAACTCTACAGCCCTCGCTCGTCTGCTGCAAGTGATTACATTCCCTGATGGCTGCACTGCGTTTGGGGTCACATATAGGATAAGAATGAAAGTCATAAAGTGGAAACGACTTAATGCAAATGATTCACAGAGAGCGAGTAGGCGCTCCGTAGGCAATCAGAGCCCTGTGTCAACTTCAAATGCAGCCCCGGCAGAAAGAAATGCATATTTAAAAACCAACCCATCACATTTCCATTCAAACAAGCATGACATATTAGCAAGGCAGTGCACACTGTTGTTGTGCCTATTTTCAGACTTGTTGTGCTTTTGGAATGAAAATTAGAGTACAATAAATCAGCCGAGCTGCAGCTGTTGTGATGCTGCCTACAGTGAACAATGTAATTTTGCATGAGCATTTATTTATTTATCATGGATGTCCAATAATTAAATACACAGAGAACAGCCCATAATTAAATCACAGCGTGGCAGCACTACCAAAAAAAAGAGAATGTACAAGAAAATATAAAGCAATACATTACATTTTCTGTCACACTGTCTGCTTTTTTCAGGATGCGGAACTCCCGGAGCTCACAGACGTGCCTTGGAGATCAGCATTGTTTCTCATGCTGATGACATTCCAGGCATGGGCGGGATTTCGGCCACATCCTGCTACCACTTCTCCACCTGAGCACAGCACTTTCTCACACCACACCTGTACGAGTGCACACATCTCTGCGGACTCCAGTCCGCATCAGCGGGGTCTCAGCCCCGAATCACGGTATGAGGAGCCGTGTGAAACGTTGGTTTCGGTTTCACGGCCGTGAGTGACGTATGAAATCCTTGCGGTTCCCAGTCTGAAAATGATGATCATGCCATTTCCCTCATGTGTTCTGGTAATTTGTAACCCCGCCCTGCTCTTCAGTGTTGATTCCCCTCCAGCGGTGTCTTCCAGGTGTCCTGTGTTATGTCTTGATTAGTCTGTGTATATTAGCCATGCTCTGTCCCGTGTTCCATGTCATTTTTTAAAGTATGTTATCCGTGTTTGTACACGTTGACTCATGCAATTTCGTCAGCTCACCATGTACACCCGTCTTTGTTTTAATAAATGTTCATTCGTTCAGCTACTAGTCTCCCTGTCCGGCTGAGAAGCAGAGTCGCTACAAACCAGAACGTTACATTTTCTATGTATGAGAATCCAGTGCTTATGTTTTTTAATATATTACAATATTTACAATCATATGTAAGGTTATATATAAATATAAATATAAAAATACAAAGACTGCATAACATTTTTGCATGCAGTAGCTTTATTTAAACATTTATTTAATTCATGTAATAATTTAATTCTTTCACAACTTAACACCCTGGGTTTAGACACACATTTCACTTTATTGTTTGCATATGACAATGCATAATACAATAAACAATACACATTTTCTAGATATAATAGAGTTAATTTTTCTAGTCAACACAAAAGAAAAAAATTTTTTTCTTTGCATAACGGATGAAACCAGCTTTTGATATCTCAGAAGACATATAGCTGGTGACATATCACTCAATAGAAACATCAAGAAAACAGCTTCATTTGTCTCAAATGGAAAATGTAGGCCCACCGGTGATCAAATAAGTTAAAGCGAGTGCATTTTCCCAGAAGTGAGTGCACTCTTCCGGAGGACTGACCTTGTATGTTCTCTTGGGATATATATATATTCTTGGTACATGAGCATTCGCATGAACACATACACTTATTTCACGTTCAATTGTCCTGGCAATGGATTCTAAGATACTGTGCAGTGCTATAGGGTGAATTATTTTGCTTACGTGGCCCTAAAGGCAGAATAAAGCTCACTAACACCTTCTTGCTAAGTGCTAATTGTCTGCTTCTCAAAGTGTATGAATTCAAATGCTGGCTTCCTTCATTAGCAAAATGTCATCACTTCTAATGCTTTTCACAGCCTTTTTAAAACTTAAATCCCCTTGGTGGCAATGCCAATCTCGTTTAGTAACAGCCTAGTGCTTTTTTATGACTATATCGCTAATGAACTACAAGGACCCAGGTTCTGGCCACTGAATATATAGATGTTATCTCACATTTATTTAGAAAAATATCTTAGGTTGTGGTCATGCTTAAGATGTTCCCCCATCTGTGAAGGTTTTCCAGTGATCCAAGCATGCGCCGCGCAATTCTCAAGCTTCATGAAGCAGTGAGCGGCTTCTTGACTCAATTAATATGCAAACATCTGTCGCCTGTTTGATGTTAAGAAAAATATATATATATCTCAGCTCATGTTTGAGCATCTGTCAGTGGAAAAGCTTTCCTTTGGGCTTAGTCTACATAGCTTTTAGCAGCTCTTGACCCTGTGAATGGTATCGATGAGAGTCAAAAATGAGTAAATTACTAGCAAAAAACACCACTATATTTTTTTTGAAAGTGAAACCCTTCTGTTATCTCCCCCTTGGCATGAGTAATAAGCCTCGATGGGTGAGTTTCTTGCCCTCAACTGATAGCGATTTGGCTCAGGAACAAAATTAAATTCTCTCAGGGGCAGATTTCAAATTAAAACTGATGATCTGATAGCGCTAACAACAAAAGACAATTCTGCCTCAAGGCCAAGTGATATGTTTATATTTAGAAAAATCACACACAAGGGTGTGTGTGCACCAAGAAAAATTATTTGGAGTCAATCCATAATTTGTGGTAGTCGAGTGGAAACTAATTTGGTGTCTAAACTACATGTCAAAGAAGAGCTTTCATCTCACTTACTGGAATAGTTTGATTACAACAAAAATTACCAATTTGTATTCAATTCATATATTGGAATTGTTTCTGTAGGTTACATTATCAAGGTGTGGTCACATGTACAGTTGCTTTGTAAAAAAAATTGCAAATGAAATCCAACATGAACCCACATAATCTGGATTTTCGCATTTTTTTCCTCAAGTTCAAGTTGGCATGTAAAGTCGTCACACCGACCAATAGTAATATGTCTCTTGTTTTTATGGTTTTGGCAATGGACAATTTATTGACCCTTTTTAGCACACAAAATTTAACTAATGTGACCACAACTTAACACTATTAGATGTTTGAATATCTTTTTGAATATTTTTTTAAAATAGTTTCAATCATTTAATCAAAAGAATAGTTAAAAAAAACACCCCAGTGTCCAAATTCATGGTATTCATAAAACAGCTGGCAAAAATGGAATTAATACTTCCAGCAAGATTCTGAAGTGTGTTCATGACTGTGACATTTCAAACCAAATGTTTGTGTCACAAGGGTTCATGTGCAGGCTGTTTATTAATGAACAGAGAGCAAAACAGACAGGCTTAAGGTCGTTACCGTCAGACAAGAGTGGTGGAGGCAAAGCACGAGAATCGTCAGAGTCCAGGCGTAGGTCGGTACACAGTAAATACAATCCAGATATACAAAGAAACAAAGAAACAAGGAAACAAGGAGTGGCAAGACGACAGGGGTTGACAGTGCTAATGGACCGTGGAGACAAACAAACACATCCGGGTTTTATACAAGTGAAAGTAGGTCACGGGGGGAGCAAACAATCAGACACCAAGACAACCAACGAATGGGCGGAGACATGAGTTCATTGATTAGAGTCCATGAATGAAAACAGACATAAAACACAGAAAGTTTGCTGGGCACTGAAGTGCCATCCCCTGATCTGGACTGGCACTTCCAGCTGACTGTGACATAGCCCCCCCCAAAGGGGCGGCTTCCAGACGCCCAGACTTGGGAGCCGGAGGGACTGCTCATCGGGACCAGTGTGTGGCACAGAGACTCTATCGGGTCCGGCAGAGGCTGTACTACTTCTGGGGATGTCAGTTTCGACCGTAGTTCATTGGTGGCTGCACAGCCCATGGAGGTCCCTGAATCCTGGCATCTTCCCTGGCTGCTCAGACTCGGAGGGTGACGTCAGCATCTGTCTGGTCTCGAAGGGCGCATTCATTCTCGGTCTGGTCTCGTAGGGTGTACCCGGTTCCTGTCCTGTCTCGAAGGACAGGAACCACTACCTGTCTGGTCTCGAAGGGCGTATCCATTACCTGTCTGGTCTCGAAGGGCGCATTCATTCTCGGTCTGGTCTCGTAGGGCGTGCTCAGTTCCTGTCTGGTCTTGGAGGGCGTATTCACGATCAGTAGGGCGTTCAAGGGCGCAATATCGGCCTGGTGGCCCCAAGAGGGCTCGGTCGCTGTTTGGCCGTACCAGGAGGACTCCTCCGCCTGTTCTGCCCCGTTGGGCTTCTCCCCCGCCTGCTCCGCCCAGAGGGACGTCTCCGCTACCTTCTCTGTCCCGGTGGCCTTCTCCACTGCCTGCTCCGCCCAGAGGGATGTCTCCTCTGCCTGTTCCGCCCCGTTGGGCTTCTCCACCGCCTGCTCCTCCCAGAAAGAAGGCCCTGCTGCCTGTTCTGCCCCAGAGGGCTTCACCGTCACCTGCTCTACTCTGGTGGGCGCCTAAGTCAGGAGCGTCTGGAAGCTGCTCCTTAGAGGAGGGGCTATGTCATGGTCAGCTGGAGGTGCCAGCTCAGGCCACTGGATGGCACTCCAGCACCCAGCAGACTATTTGTGTTTTATGTCTGTTTTTATTCACTCTCATCAATGAACTCATGACTCCGCCCATTCGTTTGTTGTCTAGGTAATTCATTGTTTGTCGCCACCCACTGACCTAGATTTGTGTGTATAAAACCGGAAGGGTCTGCTTGTTTGTACGGTTCGTTGTTTCGTGTTGCAATTAATTCGTGTTCTTTGTATTTCGCTGTTCTGTTGGATTATCTGGTTACGATTTCTGCCTGGACCTGGACTCTCCCTCTGTCTCTTCCCTAGAATGCTGATTACTGGTATTTTGACCCTTTGCTTGTTTTTTGACTCTGCCTATGTTTTCCTTTGATAATATTGTCTGCCGGCACCTGACCATAGCTGCCCTGACCAAGAGCCTTTTCAATAAATTACTGTTTTTGCATTTGAACTTGAACGCCTTACGTCCTATTTGTAACAGTTTGGATGCAGACTCAGCAGATAAATATTTTGACATTTGTAGGCTACCCTCAATCATAATTGTGCAAATTATTAAGCTTATGTTATAATTTTAAAAGTGTTTTTCTAAGAAGTGGACTTAAGTTCTTTCATATTTTATATTTTTGATATATATTTATTTTTATTCACATATTTACATATAATTCTGTGTGTTTATATGTTGAAATGTTACTGATGAGAGAGAAATCTTTGGCTTCCTTTTTTATTTTCTTACTCCAGTATATTGGGGCAAGATGGCCCCCTTATGACTTATGGTTTTTCTTCAACAGCTAACTTTAGAAAAGATTGCTGTTCATTTCCTAAAGCAAATACAGTACATAATGTTCTTAAGGGGTTCCTCCACTTTTTGTTCTGCTTTTCTCTTTTTGTTAAAATTCTGCTTATTTAGTTAAAAATAAGAGGTCATCTTGTCTTCAATTAAACATTAAGCGATAGCTAACTTCATTTATATTTCTCACTGTGGATTCAAATACTCAACAGCTGGATCATCTGTGATTTCATAGAAAGAAGGAGACAAAAAAGGACTTGTCTGTGTTTCTTACAGTAGTTATACCATTGCTGGACATCTTGTTTGTATGTTTAAATGATCACATATACCTGTACACTAAGACAAATGTCTTTCACCCCACATCTCTAAGGAAAAAAAAAAATCAATAGACGCACCCTGCTTCACCAAGAACCAGCTATTTTTTCTCATCCTCTCCTATGAATTCACCTTATATTGCTGCAGACGTCCAAATTGCTACAATTCCTGTGAAATGAGGCTGTGCAATAGAATACACATCTTGGTCTGGTTCTCCATCAAAAGCAGTTCTAAGAAAAACCTTGGCATGTGTAAGAATCCAAAGACTGACAGAAACCCATTCAGTGCTCTGATTATGTTTGAACTTAGGTGATGGTACATTTGCATTTGATACTTTTTTGGGATAAAAGCATATTTGAATCAAGCTGCGTTTAACAATGCTATGTTACTCTGAAATTGTGATAAACAACAAACAGGTTGCCAATAAAAAAGTTCCCTTTCAGTCAGTCACTATGACGTTACGTCATTGACTGACGTCATGGAATCCGACCTGGGAGACCATTCGACTCTGATTGCCAATGAGAATTGGCCGGTGGCTTTTGCATGCCTAGCAACTCCCCCGTACATACGAGTATATAAGATGGTGATGTGCAAACCACCATTAGCCAATTCACTTGTGCGAAGCATCTGAAAGATGGCGGCCATGCTCCTCCAGGCAGGAAAGAGCATCAGGTTGGAGGTAAATCCCCCACCAACCCTTGAATGCTTGAGGCTGGACAATTGGTTTGTGGGCTCCGGGTGTGACTCCTAGCCATGCTAG
This sequence comes from Enteromius unitaeniatus, assembly GCA_032359435.1. Taxonomy (NCBI): domain Eukaryota; kingdom Metazoa; phylum Chordata; class Actinopteri; order Cypriniformes; family Cyprinidae; genus Enteromius; species Enteromius unitaeniatus. Next base: position 6,020,922 of record JAUMHI010000034.1, read on the forward strand.
GCCCCAGTACCTTTCTTCCCGGAGGTTCATGATGATCCACCAAATCATGGAAGGCAATCTATACATCTAGGTCGCGGTTGAGCTCCTCCCTCCTCACTACCCTCGATTGTGGAGCGTGCCGGTGTGGTATAAAACCCTGCAACCTGGAGGAATCGTCCGCATCTCCCGTCAAAAGCCAGTAAGCTCTCATCAGCTCCCGATGCCAAGGCTTACAGCACTGTGGGCCAGGCTGCTTGAGCCCTGCATGCCATAGCCATCCTGCAGGTCCACCAGGCCAATGCACTAAAAGCACTAGGGTAGCGCCCCCCAGCGACGTCCAGGATTTGTTTGCAGCCATCGACCTGAACGACACATAATTTCATATCTCGATTTTGCCTCGACACAGACCATTTCCTCGGTTTGCTTTCAAGGGTCAGGCATATCAGTACAGGTCCTCCTGCCCCTGTCTCCTCGTGCCTATACCAAGGTGGGAGAGGGTGCCCTGGCTCCTCTTGGACATGGTGCTTTGGCCTCAGCCTATTGGGGCTTCAGGTCAACTGGGAAAAGAGTAAGCTCATAAGCTCTGAGCAGCTCTTTGTTTGCTTCGAAGGACAGCAAAATGGGAATGCTGTCTCCAAACAGAGGTTCACCCATTAGGTGGTTGATGCTATCACCTTGGAGTATCAGGCCCAAGGTGAGCCGTGCCCCTAGGGGTATGAACCCACTCCACCCGGAGTGTCGCCTCCTCCTAGGCATTGGTGCACAGCTTCTCTATAGTAGACATCTGCAGAGCTGCAGTGCCATTCCATTGTATCTGATTGCTTTTCTTCCAGTTTTTTCGAAAGGTTACATCTGGTACCTCCATCGCCCCACAGATCTAGCTAGCGAAGTAGCTTGAACTCTACCGATAGAGGGGTTCCTTCACCCTTTTCGGAGCTGGCATCTTATCCCATGGTTTTTTCCTACCGTGCTCCCTTTACTTTAGTAAGACCTCTTCCACACAGGACCCAGTGTGCTGTCCAGTCACAGCATGTCAGCATTTGTGCCTCCAATGTGACGTAGTCCAGTTTCCATAGGGACCCCAATGACGTCAGTCAATGACATAATGTCATAGTGACTGACTGAAAGGAAACATCTTGGTTACGTATGTAACCCTCATTCCCTGAAGGAGGGAAAGGAGATGTTGTGTCCTTCTTGCCACAAGGTCGGACTGCACTGAGTTGCGATGGGCTCCTCAGCAGAAACCTAATGGTTGTTTGTATGGGGGAGTGGCTAGGCATGCAAAAACCACTGGCCAATTCTTACTGGCTTTTTCTCCAAAGATCAGAATCGACTGGTCTCCCAGACAGGATCCCATGACGTCAGTCAATAACATAACATCTCTGTTCCCTCCTTCAGGGAATGAGGGTTACATATGTAACCAACATGTTCTTTACAGTTACTTCACATTTATGTACCTGCGCACTGCCATCTGTACTGTAAGCAACATATATATATATATATATATATATATATATATATATATATTAAATTGCTTTTAAAATTTAGCTAGAGTTAACACAGAAACAAATGTGTGCTGGAATAAAAAAAACAAAAACAAGATTGAATAACAAGTACATTTGAATTTAGGCTTATTACTGAAATTGTCAGTGGAACAGTTGAAATATTGAAATTGAAATTGACATTGAAATATTTCACCCTACATAAAAGCATCCTAAAATATATTTTTCTAAACTGTTTTGTTTTGTGTTCATCTATGTTGAAAGTTACCATAGGTCAGACAACATTGAGTTTGGGAAAAAACAGGCTGCTATTTTTTCTTAATCAATAAAGACAATACTTGATGCACTATTTTATTGTGTATCTGAAGGCCTGTGATGAACACTATGGTGTATTACAGTAAATAGTTCACATTAGTAATACAGTCCAGATATTACACTTTTATACACAATTCTCTACACAAGTCCATAAATGAGAGTTACTACTTTTTAACGGTAAGACGTGATTCATATGAGCATGTTAGAGCTTGACAGCCCCAGTATTCATTCACCTTCATTAATTATGAATAGCAGTCAGAATATTCTTCAAACATCAACGTAAATGATAGCAGAATTCAAATTTCGAGGTGGACGATTACTTTAAGACAAAAAATGTGAGTTTCTCAGTCCTTTATCTGACCTCTACCATACTTCTACTCTGTAATTTCTGGAAGAATGCTTACAGTATATTTTTCTTTAGGGCTTTATCTGGCCTTTGAAGGAAACCCCTCGAACCACTAAGGCGTTTTCCCTCCCAAACCCATCGATCTGAAACCACTTCTGAGCCTCCAGCATTTCATTAGAATATGAAATTTCACTTAGATTTACAAAAATGTCAAAATGGAACAGATGGTTGTCTGTTTTTGTTGGGAGGTTTGGTTTAGATTCGTGGCGACTGCCACACCACACGGATATTGGTTGGTTTCTGATTTTTTTCAACTATGGTTCGCCAAAAATACTTTCCTAACTCCAATAGCAAAGTGTTTTTGAATCAGGGAGCAAAAGTGCACACATTGTGCATCTCCCTTTTTCTCAATTAATTCAACCATGCAGTTCAGATTTGGATTTTCAAGGATTAATAGGTAAAAGTTCAATTACATAATTTTTGCATCTCTAGTACCACTATTAGTAAAATTAAAGATTATTCTCAAACTGATTCTCGGAACCTTCCTGAACTCGTGGCACTGGGTAAAGATATGGAAATATGCAGAAATGTTTTAGGTATTATAGCTAAACATAAAATGTAACTATTCTTCAATTTCTCTAGCATACAGTATGTGGACACTGAAAACAACACAGTCTCATTTAAACTCGTCACATTTTTGAAGCTCAATGTACCCCTTTTTAGTCACTTTTCGATGTGAAGGGTCCTCCGTTGTTTTAAGTAGGAAACCCTTATTGTCGTAATGCAGATATTTTTTTTATTTTATCGTCATAATTAAAATATATATTGGGTAAAAACAATTGCATTACTGCATATGCAGGGGTGTGATTGTTCAGTGGAAAAATTCAAAACAGTTTTATTTAAATTATATTATTTACACATTTTTGAGCATGTAACCCAACCCCTGTCTCTAAACCTACCATCTGTCAATACAACACAAGATATAGCACCACCGTTATAATTTATTTGAAAAAATATCAATATTCCAAGTCTTTTGAGGCGAAACGATTGATTTGTGAGAGGTTACTGTCCGTCTTCCGTATACTTTCTGTACACTGTTGCAGTCGTGATTTAAAAAAATTCAGATACAAGAATCCTTATGTCAACGTTGGTTATGAAATGTCATTGGTCCTGTGTGTCTCGTGCTCAATTGTGTCATGCTATTGTCAAATACTATTGCCTCTTTTGTATCTCGTGACCGAATGTGCCATGCTACGGGATGGGAGTATGTTTTCTGAACGAGATGTGAGCATGACGCTTTTAACGGATCATTGTTAGTGATTAAAGCCTTATCACACTTGTGTTTTATTCTCTTCTTTGCATAAAGACTTCATATGCCTTCAGATTTGGAATATGACACGACTTGTTCGTAATGCATTTATACTGCTTGTTTATTATAAGTTTGTACAATAAATACCTTTGACTGCGTTTGCCTGTGTGTGTTTATATTTTTCAGAGGTGGGTAGGTTTAGGGTAGGGGTAGCATGACACAATGAGCAATATAAAAAAAAAAAAAAAAAAAAAATCTTTGTTAATATAATTCCTGTAGTTATTCCTGTTATGTTCACAGTGCATTAACTATAGCAAACATAACATAAAAATTAATAAACGCTATACAAATGTTCTTTTTTTTATTGCTATTATTTTAATTAAATAGCCATGTTTCTTTTAACTTACAATATTAGTAATGCACTTTTAGATTTTATTTAGATTATTTTATGTTGCAGTAGTTGTGGCCTAATGCTATCCATTAGTTGGACTTGTAACCCAAAGGTTGTGGGTTTGAGTCCCATGTCCGGCAGGGATTGTGGGTGGGGTTAGTGAATAACCAGCGCTCTATCCACCTTCAATACCATGACTGAGGTGAGACTCTTGTGCAAGGCACTGTTTCCGCATGGAAAGTCCACTTTTTGATGTAGTTTAGGTAAAGCAGGTGCTTTATATACAGTAGGTTGGTATATTATGCAAAATATCGGGTAGCTTACTCTGGTAACCAAAACAGGATTTATACTGTACCTGATGAAGGAAGATGTTTTTCAGGCATTTTTTAATGAAATTCAAATGAATGAATTGCGGAAACACCCAAAATCCATATTAGAATTAAATATATATTAAGATGACATAACCCATACTTGAGGAAAGTGATCGCCAAAACTAGTCCAGAACCTTGAAACCATCAAAACTTTCATCCAAGGCAGCATCCAGACACTCATCAACGACCAAGGTAATGCAAGTATCGTACATTTAACAAATGAAACAGAGGTTTAAGCTATAAACCCCCACTGATGGTATTGCTTTGGTGGTTAAATAACTCTTTTCATAGCTTCATTCTCTTGTTTTCTTGATGGTTTCATCCATCAAGTCTCATTTGCCCTTTCCCCATGTATGAGTGATTTCATGTTTGTTTTTTTGTTGTTTAGATTAGTTATGTGTGTTAGCTTTAGTTAATAAAACTTTTGTGCACAAATTACATGAGTTTCTGGACATGCTTGTGAGTAATGTCCTTTTATGATTTTGATCCTTGCTACATGCTCTAATGCATTTATACTGTAGGAAAGTTTTTTTCTGTGGCCACGAAAATATCCTTTATTATAGCTAACACTGAATGTTTGCAGATTAGTTGATGGCAGTTTAATTCTGCTACAGTTACTACTGGTATCTGATAAAAATAATTGTAATTAATCATAATAATTTGTAATTATTATATATTTTCCTTCCCTAACCCTAACTTTTTCCTTCACTGGACTCTTAGCCAATCATTAGAAGCCTTCATTTAAAGCCTGAATGCAATTCAATCTACCGATGAGCTGACCTGACGTACCACCTGAAACATCCTTGCTCCGAGGGTCATAATGAATCAATCAGCACAAGCCTGCTGAGGGACATTATTACGCTGTCATTGTCCATGGACACGACAATTCATTCCCAGTCTCCATGTCATCATCAGCACAATTTCCTCTCACAGCCTGCACAAGAATATCTGCCCCATTGTTGTTTGATCTTGTTCGAATGCCTGTAAGCATGCCATGCACTGTCTTAAATAGGATCTAATTTCCATAATTGAAGAAATGCATTTGTTAATATTGATTTTTCATGCCCACACCAGAGGATGTCCAGAGGGGTATTTACAACGAGAAAAAAAAAGGCTTTCACATTTTATCATGCAGCGACTTCTAAGCAGCTGTAACTCAAAATAAATAGCTTATTCTGTGCCCTCCAAGCTTTTGGGACCCTGGCTTAATGAAGTGGAAAAGTCCCTTTTGTAATGGCTCCAATTCATTGTGTTGTCCTGTCAGAGTTGGAATGGAGAAATCATTGTGGATGCTGTCAGAGAGGTGGACAAAAGGCAGAAAGAGAAGGTCAGGCCACAGAGTCATCAGGGACAGAACAGCCCATCCTCCTCTTTTAATGCACACAAGCCGTGACTTAAGAAAAAAGTGGGTATTATTGTTTGAATCTCCTGTGTGGGCTGTGATGCATCAGATTCTGAAGGATTACCATACGTCACTCATTTGCTGTTTTGATTTTCTTACTATTGAGTCTGTCAACATACAGTTAGTCAATAACCTATCTTTATTTAAGTAATTGATTATTCATATTATTAGTAATCGATCAATTCAATCATCACACTGACTATTTGTAATTTCCTTAGAACAAAGCAGATTTGACGCTGAATTCACTGGCATTCATGACTTTCTATTGTGGAACAAAAGGTGGGTTTTTGAGAAATATTTGGCAACTCTTTCAATTTAATGACAGTACATGAGGACATAACCCTAACCCTAACCATTTGACCTATGAGTCTTGAGAAGTAATGAACAATTTTTCAGTCAGTTGATCCAGTTCATAAATCTATATAATAATTCCGATTTGTGAAAAATTCACAAATCTGACAGAAAGATTAATTTATGTGCCAGACTGATTCAGTTCTAAAATTTAAATCAGTTATCCGGTTGCATGTTTTTTTGACTTTTAATGATAACAATTTTCATTATTGGGCACGCTATGTGACTTTGGATTAGCTATGAGCAAGACTGTATATGCTACTTATTTCATTGTGATGTACTGTACATTGCTTAACAATAAAACATAATTACAAGATTTCTAAGGAAACCTAATTAAGAGAGAAAAAAGCAAGGTATTTGCTTTACAAGTGATTTTGCACTTAGTTATACTGATCAGAGCTAGAAGAAATCATATTGGGTTCTTTCTCTTTAAGACACTGGACAGTGAATCTCAGCTCTGTCCTTCATGTATTAATGAGACAAATAAATCACCCCAGCATCCTGCCTTTTTTCCGAGAGGGGAGCGGTGAATCCCAGCCTCCTACTGCCTGCTAATCATTGGGTGGGTCCATGCGGATGCAACCTTTTGTATGGCTGCCAGCACTGCCCGCTCCCACAATGTGTGCTTCCCCTGTCCGGTTGAGATCTCTGTTTACCCGTGGAGTCTCTCCAGAACAGGGCCTCCTACAGGAACTGGGTTCTCTGAGTGGTGGCTGGCCAGAAAACTAGTAAACAGCAATAAAGAACTGCTGCCTATTGGCATTTAAAGAAAATTCATTGATGGATGGTATACTGAATTTTTATTATTTTTAATCTTCCTGATTACTGATGATAACTTGGTATTAAAATCATGTTTGGTACATTGTTTTCTGTTCATCTGTTTATTTATTGAATCTGTTCATTTAGTCAGTTTACCTGCTACAGGCTACGTTCAAACTGCTAGCAAAAATAAGATATTTTGGACATCCAGATTTTTGGGGGTTTTTATTTAATTTTAAACTTGTCTTTAGTTTAAAATCATTGGTGTACCCCTAAGCCAATCACATATCGCCTTAACAGACTTTGGCCTCCACAGTTTCTTGCTGATGATCGGTAACCGTTGATCAATTAAAAGGTAGTTTGACCTGAAGCAGTTTATGACATTAAAGTACTCTGGTTCTTTTTCTCAAACATGTGCCTTGGTTTTGTATCTTATACTTAGATGTGTCTGGATTATTCAAGTTCTTGCCTGGTTTAACCTTCTTGTGTTTGTTAAGATAAATTTTTTTGCTGCAAATGGATCCTCCTTTTATCATCAAACTAAATGCTTTATCGTGTTGGAAATAATCGCCAAACCTACACTAAACCTACCCGAAATGTCAAAGTCATATAAAAACACATTCGTAGATGCAGCTGTGGTAGGTTTCCTGCGTACCTGAGCTGTTTTACAGCGCAAACCTACCAACTCATATGAAGCTGGTATATAATGCTAACTTTCAAATACATCACTTTTCAAGTGCACTGCATAATAAAATTGGTTTAAATTAATTAAGTAATTATGTAATTACAAAAGATTAGGCTTTATAAATCAAAACTGTGGACCTGCAAATCATCCTTTGTGTAAAAAGGAATAACAGTTGCAGGAGTTTTACTGGCTGTAGTGTTCATTTCAACTGGAAACTGCAGTGATTTGTATATATAAGCACTCAGAAGCTTATTTTAGCAAGTGCAACATCTTTGTTGATCCTGGGACAACATTGTATATAAACAATTAGATTTAAAGAACCAGTTTATAGTTTTTTGTGAAGTTTACAATCAGAGATTATTGCTTGTACATCAGTGTCATTCATCTTTAATTTCCTAAAAGAGAATTACTCATTGGTAAGGTCAGGTTTAGGTGTAGAGATATGGTCAAGACTACATTTTTGGATTAAAACGTAAAACTGTTTAAAGTTTTTGTGAAGTTTAGGCTTACAATCAGGTGCTTGTACATCAGTGTCAATCATCTATAATTTCCTCTGATTTTAGGCATTACTCATGGGTAGGGTTAGGTTTAGGTGTAGAGATCTGGTGAAAACTAAAATTTTGGAATAAAATGTTTTTCCAGGGTCAACAAAATATGCTGACCCAAGAACACGCTTAACTCAGCAAAATCAAGACGTGCGAACACATCTAACTCAGGTTTTGGAGTTTAGCGAAAGTTTAGGAACGTATTTCCAATGAGCCTAGTAATTTGTTTCACAAACCAAAAATTATTTTAAGTCTTTTCACACTATCAGTTCAAAAACTATTCTTAAGATAGATAGAAACTGAATGGCATGTTACATTATAATAATGCATTCTATATACAACATGCCCTGCAAATGAAGTGTACAGTGTGTATTGTCATGTTGATCTGTAGTTACACATGCAGAGCACACCTAGCATTGTATTATTTTGTTGTTCCATTAAGTAGTGTTCTTGGCCTCCTGTGTCTTTAATGGATTTAAGATTGCTCAGAATCACATAACCCATGACTGCTGTCTTGCAGTATATTGTGAGTGAGACAAAGAAAATTGCAGGTGGTTATTCTAAAATGCATTTCAAAGATAAAAAACAATGTCTGACATTCTTATAATTCTGGAAGGTTCTTTTTGCAAATTGTATGAATTCATATAGTATCTGTTGTATATGCATGTGGCAATAAATCTTTATAGGACATGATGAACATTTACTCATTGAGAATGGTCTGTTTGAGGATTAACATGAAACTGTTGTGACACAAGATGGCTAATGACAAATAAGTGTGTCCAAATGATTTCCAAAATTAATATTTAAAAATAATATTACCATTAGTAACATACAGGATTTTAAAACACAGGAATTGTATGTTCCTCCAGTGTAAGTAATTAATGGGTCTGTTATGAACTAAATTCCGTATTACATGCATTACATTAAAACATTTAACTTAAGCAACTTACAAATGAGGACAATGGAAGCAATCAAAATCAACAAGAGCAATGATTCGCAATGCTATTACAAGTCTCAGTTAGCTTAACATAGCGCACGTAGCAAAGATTTTTTTTAAATAAATAATACATAGGTCAGCAGGATTTTTGGATTTGCACCACACCTTTTCAGTTTTTTGTGGAGAACATCAAATAGGAGCAGAGGGTGTGTTACAGACTGACAAGAAGAAGACAAGAGCAGACAGCGTCTAAACAAGATGTAAGAGTGGAGCAGAAAGTATCAGTAGCTCTTTTAGCGTCAAGATATGCTAGGGTGAGAAAGCGTAGATGAGACCATAGCCTATAGTTGGGAGTGTGAGAGTGATTGTGGAGGGGTGTGTGTGCTGAGGTTAAGAGTGAGGAGGAAGTGATCCGAGGTGTGCAGTGGAGTAACCAGTACACCATCAATAGAGCAGTATTGTGTGTAAATAAGGTGGTTGCCTGATTTGTGAGTAGCCTTTGTTAACGGTCTCTTGAGATCAAAATAGGCAAGCAGAGTGTGGAAGTTGGTATTAGGAGCTTGGTATTAGCGAATTTTTCATCCACAAAATTTCCAGCAGCACCCGAGTCAATCAAAGCTTTAGCGTTTATACAGATATCATCAAAACTAAATTCACCATGATTTCGAGAGTTCTATTAGAAAAGACAGCACTCACCCGTGGGTTCTCTTGTCACTCGGGACAAACAGGGCAGTTCAGCCGAAGATGACCCGGTTGACCACAGTACATGCATAGCTTATCACGTATCTGCCGGTTACATTCCTCTGTAGTCAGCTGGGTGTATCCTACTTGCATAGGTTCTGGAGTGCTTGCAAAGGTTTGGAGGCAGAGGTTGGAGTAATCTGGGAAATCGGCGATTGCGTCGTGAGCGCAGCATGATAAACATGTTAACATGGCAGGTGCGGATGTGTACATACCAGTGGGAGGTTGTTGTGCTTGAGATGGAGAAACCGCTGCGGTGGCAGAAGCACTTCCGGATGAACTTGCAGTGAGAGCTCGAATGGAAGTGATGAGTTCCTCCGTCATGGCGGAAAGCTTTTCCAGCTGCTGGTGGTGAGAAAGTACGAACCTTGGGTACGAACCAAGCACGCTGGCTTGGCTAGATACTTCCTTAGCGAGTTGTGCAATGGCCGCTGGATCCTGTAGCGGCGAAGTCTTCTGTAACAAAAGTCAGTCAGATCCATTTGCGTACTTTTATTAGAACAACAAACAGACAGGGTCAAATCATAGGCTTTCAGGCTATCAAAGCAATCCAAAACAGAGTCAAAGTCCAGGCACAATTCAGGCGGCAAGGTTCGTAGTCGAGGAAACAAAGCAGGGTCATACACGGGAAATCCAATAAGTTAAGTAAACGCTCGGAATTGCTGCATGGGGACAAACAAGACTTCGCAATGAACCAGTTCATGATCACTGTATAAATAGGGGATGAAATGAGAAACACCTGGAGCTGATCATAGTTCCAGGTGCATGTGTTTGTGTGTAAAAACAGTCCGGGTGGAACTAATACTTGGTAGAGGGTTCCCGCTGGTGCCGTTCGGAACGAGCCATTGGGGCACGGCTCGTAACAATTTATTTTGTGTATGATATTATTACGCTGGGTCCATATGCAAAGAAAAGCGCAGGAGCTCACAAAGTTGAATAAACAAAAAGACTTTTAATAGTAAATCAAAACGAGGAGATACATCCATTAATCCACACATAACATTCGCAGGTAACATTTACATTGACTGACAAACTAGAACTCAAAAGACAGGGGATTCTTACACAAAGACTAATGACTGAAGTGAGGGCAGCTGGGGAGAAACAGGTGGAGACGAATCAACTCATAATCACATCAAACACAGGAAAAACCATATATGGGCATACACGTGGGGAAAACCAAAATAGGAAGACATGAAAAGAACCAATACCAATGAATGTGACATAAAACAGACTAAGAATGTGACATCGTGACAGTTGTATCACCCTGACATTTTAATAAATAAATAACTTGCTTAACTTTTTATTGATTGATTAATTCATTTATAAAAATAAGGAAGAAACAGCTTACACAGGAGTCAATAGGTTCAGCTTTGTAACATAATTTCTGCTCTTGCCCCGAATAGATGAATTATTACATTAATGTAGCTCATCACTCCCACTGCAGCTTCATATACCAGTGGCCTGCAGCCCCCTCTTAAACCATTTACCTTGTCTGTCTGTCTCGTTACTATTCCACACAGGTCTCTGTCAAATGTGAGCTGATTATTACAGAGAGAATAAAACCATTTGACAGGAAGATCAATGGTTGACTTGATTGATTGAACTTCCACCCAAATGAATGACACCCCAGAGACACTATCCCTGTGTCAGATGGATAGATGTACCAATCCAGATGATCTGAAAATCAAGGTGGGTTTTTAACATTGTGCCCTCTGCTTGACTCCTAAACAGATGTACTTTTTCGAAACAATAATGTCGCCCTTGAATAATTTGTGCCTGACATCTACAAATTTTAAGACAGTGTCAAATAAATTATTGGTATTTAGGATTATGGGACTCGTGGGTTATGCTGAAAAACATTATCTTGAAGTTACAAATGAAAAATACAGTACCAATTGTAACTAGTTAGAGGACATTTTTTTTCTCCAGCTCATCTTCATGGCAATCCATCGACATTTGTCAGGCTCTGTGATGATGATGAATAATTGAAGTATTAATTTTATTAGAGGCCCGTGCTTCTCCCATGGGTAATGTGCACATCGCCCCACACCTCCCATCCTGACTCTAGTGCCCTGGGATAGACAAGGCATCATTTGACATTGACATTGATTAAAGCCCAAAGATGTTTGGACAGCAGGGCTAATAAGCTGTTAATACTGTTTCTTATTGTTGCCCTTGTGATTGCAGGGAGCTTGGATATACAGTAAAATGCTTTTAGAGATACTTTTGTTATCATCAAAATTAACAAGACACCCTGCAAAAGCTTTAAAAATGTATAATGGTGGATTAGGAGTGCCACTTAAAAAACAAAAACAAAATACAATCAATTATTAATTTAATAATGTAAAAAAAATGTGTCTGCAAAGTTTTCTCTCAACTAACTGTAATTAATATTGTGAGAAGCTTGCAGTGTGTGTTGCAAAGTCATGACCTCTCTGCATATTTTACTGGCAGCCATGTTGTGTTTTAAGGGACGTGCCTTAAAAGTCAGAGAAAAAAAAACAAAAAAAAAACAACTACTAGTAAATCTGTTTCTTATTATCATGTATATTGCAAGCATACTGGCTGTTTATTAATATATAATAATTTATTTATTTTTTCCTAAAAAAATAATTTTAAAATTCGAGGCACCATCTCATGTAAGACTGCTAATGTCATATACATGCTGCGTTGCCCTTGTGGCTTATGTTACATTGGCAAGACCCGTAGACCTTTAAAGAACCGTATTTCTGAACATCGATGTGCAATCAGACACCAAGATCCGGTAAGTCCAGTCGCACAACATTTAGCATCTTTTAAACACTCAGTTTCTACTCTTCAATACATCGGTATTGAGGTAGTTAAGTATCCACGTCGTGGGGGTGATTTCGATAAACTTCTTTTACAGCGTGAGGCGTTTTGAATTTTCACACTAGATACTTTGTCTCCTAGAGGAATTAATGAAGATTTTGACATTCGTCCATTTCTTTGATTGGTATTGATAAACTACATTTTGTGAGGTTTTAGTTTTATATTAGACATTTTATCTTATATAAGATTTAATGAAGTGTGTGTGAACATATTCGTGTAAATACGTATTTGAATATGCACTGTATGTACAAGATTTGTATAGTGCAGTACCTCAAATTTAAGGGAATTTTACTATTGATTGTTTATTATATAGTTTTTAACTGTGAACAAATACTTTAAATTCTTGGTGAAAATATTTCAGCTACTATTAATACTACTAATACTAAATATTAATATATCCGATTTTGTATATATTACAAAATGATCCATGGATTCAAATACATTTTGACAGTTGTTATTCTATTTTTTTGTCTTTCTTGGATTGCTTGGAAAGCACATCAGTGCTGTAACAAATTATGTGCGTGAGCACATTCTGCAGTTTAGAAGAGGTCTATAGTTGAACAAATGTCCATGTCTTCCTCTCATCTTCGCTGCTGCTGAAAATAAATACAATTATCTTATAATGGGATCCATAGAGATAAAAGTAGTCTTCTATCAAACCTCTGAAAGAGAAAGTATGTCGAATGGATAGAAACTCCAGTTAAAGTGCTTCTTTTATCAGCACACCTTTTTATATGCAAATGTGGCAAATCGCCTATTTACTGGTACAGGAATTCAGGTGAGAATTTATTGCATCTCTCCTCCAGCTGTGGCCTATAATCAAGTGCTGACAAACTCAAATGTATTCCAGTTGGAAAACCAGCATTTCCAGCTGTTCTGGGCATGGAATTAACAATTCTTTGGAAACTGCTCCCACTGGGACAGTGACTTGGACTCTGTCTGTCAAATGGACTAAATTTTAATGTAGAGTTTTCATAAGTTGTTTTCTTAAAGAAGAGAGTACCTGGCACAAACAGTCATTTCCTAAATTTCCCACACTTCCTGTGATGCTACATTCTATTTTGTGAGCAAAGCTGCCGTTTTAGAGCATTTCCGTTCCCAGAAAAGTGGGAACCAATGAGAAACGAGCACCCCCAAGGCACGACTAAGGTGGGTGTAACGCGATGACGCAGCAGTTCTGCGACCAGAGACCATACCATTCAAATATGGCGTGTACCGAGCAGCAATAATCTGCTGCTGTTTTGAGAAATTTTCATGACAGGTTTTTTTCGAAAATGGAGCAGAAGTAATTAAAGTAAAGACATTTTGCTAATGCTTTAATGAAGCTAGCTACAATTGGTTACGGTGGCTTCGGGTTCCGTCGCTATGCATATGTCGTCGGAATGAGTGGTCTGATTGGTTATAGATTCGTACAGCAGTATACAGAGGCATCTGATGGACGCAGGTTAAGCCACTTCCCAGAAGGTGGGTAGTAATGTAGCTTGGCCAGACAAAGCTCCTATGAGCTTTTAAAGTCGCAGAAGCCAGGCTACACTATTGTGGCATCTTGGAGCAACCTTGAATTCTGGTCTAAACCTGCAAAAAGTTTTTGCGCTAACATAAGACGTGAGCCATTAAGGCTAAATAAGACCACAGGGCTTACTGAAGGAGCAATTGAGGGATTACTGGCATTTTGGTGCAGAAGGACCATCCTGAATTCAACTACGTTTATTCTAAACCCTACTCCACATACTATAGTTTAAATGGCCATTTTAATCATAGAGGCCTGCTAACCAAATTTCACTCTACAGATGCATACAGAATGAGGAATGAAGTGCTGACAAAATATATATATATATATATATATATATATATTTGCAGTTTCAAAGGTTATTTTGAAAAAGGTTGTTTTTATATGAAATATATTTATTTAGAATATAAATTATATGTATATTATAATACATGTAAATATGCTTAGCATACCGTATATAGTATATACTGTATGTGTGTACGTTTATTTATACATAACACACACACACACACACACACACACACACGTATACATATACAGTATATATATATATATACACACACACAGTGGATATGGAAAGTATTCAGACCCCCTTAAATTTTTCACTCTTTGTTATATTGCAGCCATTTGCTAAAATCATTTAAGTTAATTTTTTTCTTCATTAATGTACACACAGCACCCCATATTGACAGAAAAACACAGAATTGTTGACATTTTTGCAGATTTATTAACTGAATATAACTAAATATCACATGGTCTTAAGTATTCAGATCCTTTGATCAGTATTTAGTAGAAGCACCCTTTTGATCTAATACAACCACAAGTCTTTTTGTGAAAGATGCAACAAATTTTTCACACTTGGGGATCCTCTGCCCTTCCTCCTTGCAGATCCTCTCCAGTTCTGTCAGGTTGGATGGTAAACACTGGTGGACAGCCATTTTTAGGTTTATCCAGAGATGCTCAATTGGGTTTAAATCAGGGCTCTGGCTGGGCCATGCCATTCAAGAACAGCCACAGAGTTGTTGTGAAGCCATTCCTTTGTTATTTTAACTGTGGTGCTTAGGGTCATTGTCTTGTTGGAAGGTAAACTTCAGCCCAGTCTGAGGTCCTGAGCACTCTGGAGAAGGTTTTGGTCCAGGATATCCCTGTACTTGGCCGCATTCATCTTTCCCTCGAATGCAACCAGTCGCCCTGTCCCTGCAGCTGAAAAATCCCCCCAAAGCATGATGCTGCCACCACCACCATGCTACACTGTTGGGACTGTATTGGACAAGTGAAGGGCAGTGCCTGGTTTTCTCCACACATAACACTTAGAATTAAGGACAAAATTTGTAGGTAAAATTTGTAAGGACACAATTGTATCTTGGTATAAGAGAATCTTATTTTTTACCATCAGGTCCTTCAAGGTGTTTTTAGCAAACTCCATGTAGGCTTTCATGTGTCTTGCACTGAGGAGAGGCTTCCCTCAGGCCACTCTGCCATAAAGCCCTATTTGTTGGAGGGCTGCAGTGATGGTTGACTTTCTACAACTTTCTCCCATCTCCCGACTAGGGTTGAGTATCGTTAGGGGTTTTGCCAAATCGATACTTTTAAAACGGTTCCGGTGCCTAAACGGTGCCTGAATTGATACTTATAAAATAAAAATGGTAACACTTTATAATAACTGCACACTATGAATTATTAGTTAAGCATTAAACAGTCGGTTCATCCTTTATAAAGCATTGTTCCAAAATTAATAGCCATTAGTAAGCAGTTTATAAATACAGCTGTAAATGCCTTGTTCTTGATTTATAATCAAATCTATTACAAAGGAGATTTAAAGGCTCGTTATCATTCAAACAGAACAAATAACATGATGACATATCATGCGCACTGTGAGGATTAGAAATGAGCTCGCGGGCTCCCTTTTCTTTGCATATAGATCCGTTTTCCTCTCGCGAAAATGATTTACTGCATGCGCCAGCATCAGTGGTGCACTCGCTTATTAATACCATAGATTTATTGGGTTTGTCGTTTAGTCACGGAACCGAAATGGTTCAAGCACAGGCATGAGAGGCAGTGATCATTACCATCACCCAGAGTCAGGTAACGACCGCATCTAGAAACGCACAGGTGGAAGGGCATCTTTCTTTAAAAAGAAGTTCTGTCCATGAGCTACTCTTTTATCAAAGCTCCTTAGTGTGCTGAGGCGCACAGGGGAGATGGCCGCTTGCACACAACAGGGGGGTAGTGCAACCTGATGTGGCAATCCACTCAACACCAGGAAACCACTACCACTGATGACACTGTACACCAGCCACTTGATTCCTCGAAGTAGAAAAGGGAGCAGAACATCTGAAACGCTCGGCTCCAAAGTGAAAAGCTGAATATGCGCTGCACCAGCCGCTCATTTATACTCAATCTGTGATCAGCTGCAGCTGGATGCAATCAGCACATGCCAATGTTCATTGGCTTGTTTTAATACAGTCGGAGTAGATTGGTCTCTCCAAGCGAGATCCCAATTCGTCGGTCATATACGACGTGGCTCGGAGTGACCGACTGAAAGAGAACTGTATGATGGTATGGAAGGGGAATTTCATACCATTTCTCTTCAAAAGCTGTGTCTGTTCAGCAATATTGCTCGGATGTCTGATGTGAATCAAGTTGAGGTCAACTGAACAAGTTGCTTCTGTTAAAGCCATTCTGTTTTTAAGTTACTTCTGTGCTTTGGGGTCATTGTCCTCTTACATCACCACACTTCTGTTAGAGCTTCTTTACTAGACAGATAATCTTATATTCTCTTGCGAAATGTCCTGATCAATGTATTAGATGTTTATATTTTATCAAATAGAAAATAATATCTTATGCAACATTTTTTAAAGTACATGTCGACGTTACATGCACACATAAATTAATAAGTCATCACTCTCAATTTAAAGATGTACTCAAGTCATTTCTCAGCAGGTATTTCAGTTCCATCAGGTATCACATTACTCTGCAACTGTAGTATAATATGTGATCTGTGACCTAAACTGGAGTTTGTACTTTATATCCCCTACAATGAACATGCTTGCACAGCATGTTAAGAAGGCATATGACAGCTATTGCAGCTCTGAGGTCAAAAGCAAGATTCACACACCTTTGTTATTACAAGCATCAAAACAAATAAACAAAACAGGTTATGTGCAGTTAGAACACATACATTTATTCACTTTAATGCTGAATTCTTTTTTGAGACCAGCAGAATGCATTAATGTATATGCGATGAAAGGTCTGCACTGACTGTCAAAATGGAGTATGAGTGTGATGTAGATATGACCACGAGTTTCAGACATTTATTCTGCCCCCTATAGGGGTGTAACATCTGGAAACAGCACTGACGATGAATGATTTGAAGGCTGGCTCTCTTAAGATGAAAGACATCTCCAACCACAACTCTACATCAATTATAATCACAGTTGACAACAGTGTGTGGTGGTTTCCAGGAAATGAATCCCTGCAATATTAGTTTAATCACTGACAACATTGCCTGCTTTAAGGAGGTCTTTAATACCTGAAGAAAAAGCTGTCTTTAGCTATTAGTTAGTCTCAGCCTCAGACATGACGCCCACGGAATGTTTTCCGAGTAAAATGTCAAACTGAGTCTCACAACCAATTTGTACTAATTCGTACGACCTCACTACGATTTTGTATGATTTGTCTAAAACCTCCGTGACGGGTAAGTTTAGGGCCGGGGTTAGGTCATTGGTACAAATTCAAGTTGGCAACTCTTAAAATACATACGATTTAGAAGAAATCGTATGAATTCATACAAGTGAGGTCATATGACTTTTTACGAATTGTCCCATCATAAAATATGTGTGAATTGCATTGAGATCAGGTAGAAATGTCTGATGCATATGGCACACTTCATGAGTTACGAAGTCGTCGATGGATTGGTTGAATTCACAATTTCCGGGAGACGTGTGTGTCACGTTCGTTAATGTTTTTACACCCAGAATTTACACCCTTGTCTGTTATTGTGGTGACATTTTCACACCCCGGAAACGTAATGCTGAACGAAACAAACTGTTGTTTGACATTGTTTGTCAAACCATGTAGTCGAGCGCAGTTGCTCTCCGCCAGCTGTGCTGATTAACAGCATGATGGTAGACAAGTCATTTTTTATATCTGATATCATGTGGGTCATATGATGTTGCTAAAAAGATTACATTATTTTGTATAAAAAAACATTATTTTGTGTATTTAGTGTAATACAATGTGTTTATGCAGCTTTAAGGTTAAAAAAACACATTATTACAAGTATCTGACACACCTCTTTCCAAAACGTGATGCCATGCCCTGGCGCTATGACATAAAAACAATGAAAGCCATTATAAAAATTAGGCATTTGTTGCATCCAGTGGGGACATAATTACTGATCATCATGACTTAGTACTGTCTTTTTTACATTGCGTTGCATCATGCCTCGTAAACATATCACCATGTCTGCTTTTGTGATACAACAATCATAATAATCATTACAGTGCTCAAAACTCACATTTTAATAGTAAGTAGCATATTTTTTTGATAGGAAAACGTAAATAACTTACAGGTTGTAAGTCAGAAGCACCAAACTGTCCTTGAGATTGCTCCACTTATAGTCTTTGTGCAAAGCCAGCATAGGCTGCTTTGCAGGTTTTAAGAATCAGTCCTCTGTAAATACACTCTAATTTTTGCGTTGAACTATTCTGGAAATACAGTATATATTTATTACAAAATGTATGTTATTTTGACTAAGATGAATAAATTCTTCTATTTGTTTAGCAGCAGATCTTCCAACCAAAATTCAAGCATATGTACTGTACATTCCGTAACATTTCAAGTATCATTGCAGCTTTAATAAAATTATCATTGAATCACTGATGTCACATAGACTATGTGAAGTATGGTATATGAAGATCATGAAGTGTTATTTGTTAAGTGTTAATGATTAAAAGAATAATAACAGGTAAAAACAGAAGAAATGCAAATTACTAAAGACAATTAATAAAATATAGTACAGCATATAAGAAATGACTAAAGCAGTGGTTAATCTGACAGAACAATGATGATAATTAAAAAAAGAAAACTATGCTAGTATGCTGACACTTGGGCAGCAGAGAGCAAAATCTGCATTTTATTTTCCAGGCAGTGTTTTGGTCCATACTGGTGTGTGTCATCCAGAAGACTTCACTATTTTAACCCAAGTAGAATTCTCATTGCAGAGGGTCATAAATTAGCATTAGTCACTTGCGTCCAGTGATATTTGATTTTGACCTTCGCCACATGCACTCAGCTGTGCCTACGTACTTATTACACTGCAATATTAGCCATTTCCACCTCTCCAAATGGTTGTGGGATCATCTAAATGCATTTTAGAATGCCCTACCCGTGGTTCTTTGAGTGGCAATGTCATCAATTTGTAGGGCCTTTCAAACAGGAGGGCTCAGAACAGCTTATGCCAAAGAGCCCTCCTAAATGACCCTTACAGAAGAGAATAGATAAAGAACACTTTTCAGAAGTCAGGCCATCCCAGAGTATGTAAGTTTGGAAATGAATTGAATTATACAAAATGATAAAATACAAAAATTGTAAAATAAATAAAACTATTGTATTTATTAGAAAATGAAAGATGCAAATAAAGATTGTTTACTTATAGTTGTTAGTAGACAGTAGACACTATCTTCATTTTTTGAAAGGTGTATATATAGATTGATGCATTTATAAATAATGCTAATTTACTTGTGAGGAACTTTTGTGAGGAATTTTTCAGTTTGTAAGCTATTTAAAATAGATATGTTTAGCTAAATTAGCCTGTTACTATAAGCAATGGTGGATTAT
This sequence comes from Enteromius unitaeniatus, assembly GCA_032359435.1. NCBI lineage: Eukaryota > Metazoa > Chordata > Actinopteri > Cypriniformes > Cyprinidae > Enteromius > Enteromius unitaeniatus. The sequence continues at coordinate 6,040,756 of JAUMHI010000034.1, forward strand.
GGAAACCATTTTGCCTAATAAGGTTAATGTGTGAGTAATTTGTTAAAGGTATCTCTAATTTTTCCAAGTTAATAGGCCAATGGTGTGAGTTTGAGGTTGCCTAGCCTAAGGGAAGTGTTTGGAAAGCTTTTGAGGCCTTTGAAAACTGGGAAGATTGTGACTGTCCAATTGACTGCCTAGTAAATAACTGTCAAGGTTCAGAAAAGTATAAAAAACATTGTCAGTATACTCAATCTGCCATCGGTGGTCAACCCTAATTCTACAGTGACACTGCAGTGCCACATTGTTGAATTATACAAAAAGTATTCTCACAGCTTCATAACATTACAGTTGATTGCACTACCTATTTATGAGCATAATTGATTCTAGGACATCAATTCATAATTTTCATTCTCGAAAAGCAAACAGATACTTGCCCTCTGGTCACCAATACCAAAAATTAAAGCACCTTATCTATAAACCCAGGTCGCTGCAATTAATGCGCTAAGTACAGAATAACTAAGCATGCCATAACATAGCAATTCTTGAAATTTGGTTATTACTCCCACTTCTCCCATTTGCTTTGTTAGGTTTTTTATTTTTTTTTTATATTTTTTCCCTGTCTTTTATCCTGTCCTACTCATGATTTTAATTTGTACTTCGTAATAGTAAAACTGCTAACATACTATTATAAAGTTTACTGAATAAGACTGAATAACAAGTCTGCTTGTACAATTTCATCTCAAGAGTCATCTTTCTGAATTTAAGAAGAAACATGCACATGTAATATGATCTCAATGTGCTGAATCATTTCAAAAGAGAAGCTGAATCTTTACAGATTCAATGCATTTTGCATCATGCTGCCTATTCCTTCATCCGAAAACAAGATGCTCTGCAAAGAATCAAAGATATGGAGATTAATTCATGGGGAAGCATTGAAGATCATCTCCTCTGACTACTGAATTAAAGGACACTAGCTTGCATCTACTTCTCTTCAGACAAGCTCTCATGCAGGAAATAAATGATTACCTGCAAGATCTTTTCACAAGGATGAGTGTGGTTGGTAAAAAAGGTAGAATCAGTGGAATAAAGGTGATGAGCCTCAGAGTGGCTTTTATAATATATTAAAATACAGGATCTCACAGCAGATGGGTGACTTGGGAGATTGTGATATTCCTTTGGGGTCGGGAGACAATGACAATAAAAAGGGCTATGGTGAAGTGATGCAAGGTCAACACGCAAGGTAGATTCCTGCCTGTTTGCTTAAAAGCAAGCTTGGTTATATTTGTAATATTCCTGCATGGAAAGTGCATGGACTAAAGTCAATCTATCTCCAGGAGTGCTATGATGAAACATTATTGTAGATAAAATGTTCTCTAAACAAGTTCAGACTTCAAAAAATATGAAGGATTTCAATGAATAAGTTCTGCACTAAATTCACCAGTAGGTGGCAACCACAACAATTTCAGTCATTCTGCTGAACAATTTCTGTATACATACATAAATAAAAATCAAAGCCAACATATTTTGAATGTATGTCATGGATGTTCACAGAAGGATCAGTTATTTTGTAAAGGGGGGTAAAAAGTACATTTTTTTTAACCTGAAAATAGAGCCAAAATGTTTGTACAAAATAAATAGTCAATTTAAAGTTAAACAAACAAAATAGTTGATGTGCAAATTACTCTGGAAAATCTTGCAATTTTGTGGCATGAGTTCTGGAACATTATGAATGATGGGATACACTCCACACTTTGCTTTAAGGTCTTGCACACTTATTATTTATATTATTGATTATATGCATATTTGATTATATGCAGTACATCTGGTAAGCTGGTAAAATACATTGATATGTTTTGTACTAATGTTGTGAATGTGAATGCTCTTAGTGTTCTATGCATGCAAATTTATAAATGTTATATATAATATATAAAAGTAATTCAAATTGCATGAATGGTAACAGTAGAATGGAGTAATTAGTGTTCAGCTTTTGGATTGAAAGAGTAAAAATACAATCTCATGCAATCTTACACATATTACAAGATAAATATAATTTGAGTATTGTTACATTTCAGGCTTATTATTTGATGCATTTAAACTTTTTTATATGTAATTATGTTCATTTGACATTTGCATTTTGTCTCACTCTGCGTTCTCTCATGCTGGATATTAGCATTATTTTAAGGAGATTTTGCTGATGTAAAATCATAAATATCAAATCAAAGTTAGCAGCTAGATAAAGCCTTTCAGTCGATTTTCTGCACCCTGTGGAAGGTCAAAGTGTAAGCGCTCCTTTTAAGTGTTATTTTCCCTTCTCCACTCTCTCCTTTTTCCTTTACGTTTTCTCTTTGACAACACTGCTAAGGAGTCCAGAGCTATGATTTATGCGTCGGGCTGACAGCAAACATATGAGAAACAGGAGTTATCACAGAGGATGAGATTAGTGTCCTTGGCCTGTTGGCTTCCAGCTTTGAAGCAAAGGCTGCATCCCTAGATGCACGTATTTGTCAGAAGCAATCGTTTGGCCCATTCCATTATATACGTGCATGTCAGTACATCCTACTATAGACCTTCCTTTTCTGTTCTGTGTCATGCGACAGGTCAGACAGGGCATCGGCTGGAAATTGCTGTGGGAATCCTTTGGGCGATTTTTGCAGAAATGATGTAGGGACAACAGCATAACACTGTTTCATTAGTAAGTTTATGCTTCCTGTTAAGTTAATTTAGCACCAGTTTCTGATAAGTGTGATCTCTGCCTGAAAACATTCACACAGTTAATGAGACATGATATTAAATGTCTTACCAACCATGATAATAAAGATGCTTGTGTGGGGGTGTTTATAGATTGATGGATGAGTGAGTGAGTGTGTTTGTGGGGACAGATGTAGTTTCTTTTTTTTTTCTCTTTCTCCTGCTTTTTTTGAGGCAGAGGTGTAAGCTATTAGCTGGCAATCATCAGTACTTGATAAGGACTGAATTCATTGAATAGACAGTTATCTTAACGACACAGTTTAACATGCAAATATGAAAAGCTTACTGTCAGTCAAAATTGACCCAGTTTAACATTAAAGTGGTTTCTGCAGTGGCAAATGTCACTATTATGTATCTAATCAGATCTCCATGTGACATGCTGTGATCATACTAAAATTACTTGACTGTTGATTACAGCAGCATCTCTTTTGGCGATGACCTTAGGGTTTCTGACTTTTCTGTTTCTGCAGGTTTCTGATACCTGCAGAAACAGATAGTAAGTCTTTTCTTCGATAAATGATTTACATTTAGTTTGAAAGCCTGCCATTGCTGTCTACTCATGCCGCATGTTTATTTTTTTCTCTTATAATAATTTAAGTTTGGGAAAGAATAAAAATTGTTTGGATGCCCACATTGCGAGCAGCTACCGCTCTAGGCCTTGCCTTCTAAGCCACTGCGGACCACCTCAGCGTTAGTGGGCCCTCGTGGTGTTAAAGGCATACCAGGCTGTTGGTCGGGAACAGACCTCTAAAAGTATCACCTCCTCATACCCTGACAGGCAAAAGACACTTCCCGCGCACCCCCGCGAGACCGGGGTTCAGGGTTCAAGTGGCACTCTGGCTCTTCTGAGCCTAAGCAGGATCTGAGGGCAGTGCTTATGGTGAAGAAGTCCCAGGGTAGTAAATCCTGATTCGGGTGGCCCGGGACTTCTGATGGTGAGCCCCCGAGGGGAGAGCAGTCTCTGCCACAGCACGGCACCCACTTCCTCTCACTGCCCTCAAAGCCCCCTCTCACCATCTCAGTGGAGCCAGGCTTCCCCTGAGAGGGTTGTTTCAATGGGATTATTTCCACCGTGGTGGGTCCCGAGCAGGTTCTGGTTTTGGAACAAGAAATGAGTACTGTCTTGAGGAAGGTAGCCATTGAGGTGGTTCTGCTTCTGAGGGGGCACAACTCATAACCTCTGGTCTTTCAACTGAGGTTGTTCAGACCATTCTCCAGTCTAGAGCTCCCTCCACAAGGAAACTGTATGCCCTGAAGTGGAAATTGTTCCTTCCTAGCAGGTGTCTCAGTTTTGGACATCTGCAAAGCTTCAAATATGAAGTGTCTTCTTTAATGTGTTGTAAACACAAATGGTAGATATACAGGTCCTTCTCAAAAAATGTGCATATTGGGATAAAGTTCATTATTTTCTGTAATGCACTGATAAACATTAGACTTTCATATATTTTAGATTCATTACACACAACTGGAGTAGTTCAAGCCTTTTATTGTTTTAATATTGATGATTTTGGCATACAGCTCATGAAAACCCCAAATTCCTATCTCA
>JAUMHI010000034.1:6051508-6067188 GCA_032359435.1 Enteromius unitaeniatus
GAATTAATGCTTAACTAATGCATTATTCTGACCCCCTATTCTGAAGTGGTACTATATTTTTTATTTGACACCATTATGTTTGGTTCCCTATTTAAACAACTACATTGTGTCAAACTTACTTGAAACAGTTCGGTTTAGTTTCAACTCAATATTTTCATTTTAAAAGAACAAATGATTTTATAAGTATAACAAGGAAGTGGATTTCCCCTTCCCATTTGCACAGGGCTGGATAAGGATAGTAAATCTTGAAATAAAATGTAATTTTAGGCATTTTTTATTAGGATAATAAAATTGGGAGACTTTTTAATGTTTAATGCTTTTTTATTTTTGTATTTAAAATACCTTCTTTTATGTTAGTGGTTTTGGAGGTTACCAATGTGTTAAAGTGTATAGCATGTGCTTGGGGACCTGCTAGCATGAATCAAAGTTGTTTTACAAATAATAATAATAATAATACTTATTCATACATGTCATTATCAAAACCATTTTATGTTACGCATAACAAGTTGGCTAATGCCTAAAGTTAAGTAAATAAAACATATCTCTTTTTTTTTTCAGTGTAGATGTCAGTTTTTCTCCCCATGTGTCCACCTTTGCCTTTATTTGGTTGTTTCTCTCTTTTGATTAGTTTGTTAGTGTTAATTTGTTCCCAGTCATGTTCAATGGTTCGATGGACCATTTGATGGTGTCCGCCAGAGCCTGCTTCCTCGGAGAGCCATCCCCAAATCCCGTTCCCAAATTGCGGCCAGGAGAGTTGTTCCAGTTTCCTGCGGATTAGTCTTTTACTATCCTGTGAAGCAAAAAAAGTAGTATTTACCCAGTCATTTAAATACAAAAAAATATTTTGGCAGCCAAAAATGGTAAAATTGACTTGCATGCAACGTTTCAACATGCTGATGTGTTGTGAAATATGCATACAGTAATTTTTATCCGATTGTGGGTCAATTTGAGTCCCACTTTTGAGCATAGACATAAAATGACTTTTCCGCTAAACATTGTTATAAAATGAATGAATACTTCAAAGCACAGATGCAAAATTGATATAATTTTAAAGGTGAAACATCACAGATTATTGTAGAATTTACATATAGAATGTACATATAGAATAAAAGTGTGTTTGGCACAATATCACAAATGGATATTTTATTACTATTTATCTTTTGCTCTGCATTTTTTTTTTAAAACAGTGACCAAATATGAAAACTAGAGTCCAAAACCAGAAAATGATAGAAAATGATATATAGTTTGTCAAGATTACTTTAGGTTTAGACAAAGACATTATCATTAAACAATGTGCAATCACAAACATTTTATAGGTGTGAAGAGTTGTAGTTAAAAATAGTGGTAAAAAACATTTTTATAAATCATAAATTCATATATTAATTCTTTGAAATGTGTGAAAAGTTTATTGATTGAACTTGATTGTATGTTTTTTCAGTCTATTAAAAATTTTATTTTTTGTAAAATTCTACTGAATCCAATTATGGTCTGTTTTACCCTATCCCTACAGCAAGTTACCTGATTTCGAACAGTACTGTACATGAGGGTTAAACCAGCAAAGGACCAGATTAAACCCGGCGTTGGACGCCAAGCTCTACCCTTGCTAAGGTTCATACATCCAGGACTTGGAGTCCGCCGGGCTCCCGGCTCCTGCCCAGGACATCATTGTCACGCCGTAGGCATGTTCTGTGTCTGTCTCTGTCCGTGTCTGTCTTGGTCTGCTCCATGTTCCCCCCTGTCTTTGTGATTCGTTGGTCTCGTCTATGCCCATGTTTGGTCCTTCCGGCCCTGATTGTGTCATTCCCTGCATCTGTGTTTTCCCTAATGTCCCCGCCCATGTCGTTTAGTCTTGTGTATTTAAGCCTGTGTCTTTCAGTTGAGTTTGTCTAATGTTGAAGTTTCGTGTTCCGTGTCACGCCATGTTTTTGGTATGTGTTTGCTGCCTCGTCAGCCTTTTGTTTCTCCGTGTGCTTTAATAAATGTTTAAAGCTTCAGTTCCGTGTCCTTCCGCTCCTTGCCCGGCTGAGAAGCACGCACGCACACAGCACTCAGCACACCGCGCACGTTACAATCATGCCGAATACGCTATTATTATTACTAAGAAAGTGCAAACTACTGAAATAAGGTGTGAGTAAACTAAAGAATAATGATTTTCGAGTGAACTGTCCCTTTAACTGTGAGAGACAACTCTCAGCTGCTAAAGATCACTGATCATAATCATTATTGCATGCTGACATTCTCAAAGAAAAAGAGAGGCTTCACTCTGAGCAAGAAATGAGATGTGAACTCATGAGGATAGAGTGTTTATTTGTGTTCTTCTCCAAATGTTATTTCTTTGTGTTGTTATCTGCATATGTGTCGTTAGAATGAGTAATCCTTAATAATATCAGCATAGCCTCTTATGTGTTTTCATGTGAAGTATTATGAAAGGCTACATGATTTCTTCTGACTGAAGATCTCTGCTGGAAGAAATCTATCGAATTCACTTAAAGAAAATATGTTTCTATTACTGCAGACATAAAAGAGTAAAAAAATTCTAAGTGTACTCTTGCACATTATGACAGGGAAATAGCTTCTGAGAGACATCTGAATGAGACACTTTATTCACTTGGAAACCCACAAAGACTTAATTTACATTTAATTTAGCAAATTTTGCACTAAAACGAAATAATTTATCCCAAAAATGAAACATCTGTTATCGTTTACTCATCCTCATGATGACAAGTGGTTGAATAAATCATGAACAATGTTTTCAGCATACATATATGGTCAATGAAAATGTTTATTTAAGGGTTTTTTGTTTAATTTATTATATTAATACAAACACATGCACACATATAGTTAAGAAAAATATGCTGCTAATACATTAAATATATTTAGATATAATATAATATATTATAATATAATATAATATAATATAATAAATGTGTATATAAGCCAAGCTTCATTAATTTGTTCTCTCATATATAGCAACATTGTTGTCAAGAATGCCAGCTGTCGCTAATCGCGCTCTCGCTTCCAGAGCGGACAGGCAGGACTCGGAGGCGGGGCAGGCGGCGGAGCAGCCCACCTGGGCGGGATCAACGGAGGTGATGCTCTCCAGGGCGGGACAGACGGCAGGGATGACCATGCCCTCCAGGGCGGAGCAGGCGGCGGAGACCTCCTTCGGGGCGGAGCAGGAGGCGGAGAAGCCCACCGAGGCGGAGACCTCCTTCGGGGTGGAGCAGGTGGTGGAGAAGCCCACCGGGGCAGAGCAGGCAGAGGAGACATCCTCCTGGGTGGACCAGACGATGGGAACGCCTTCCAGGGTGGATCAGGTGGCGGGAACGCCCATCTGGGTGAGACAGACAGCGAGGCCATCTTCCAGGGCAGAGCAGACGACAGCAGAGCTTCTCTGGTTCGGCCAGACAACGACAGAGCCCCCCCTTTTGGGGCCACCAGACTGACATTGCACCGGTAAGTGAATGCACCCTTCGAGACCGGACTGGGAATAAATACGCCCTCCTAGACCAACTGAAACCTGATTCAGGACCTCCATGGGCTGTGCAGCCACCATTGAGGCCTCTGGGGATTCTATGGCCGAGACCAACATCTCCAGAGGTAGTGCAGCCTCTGGTGGACCCGATGGAGTCTCTGTGCCATACACTGGTTCTGGAGGTTCAGGCCATGGCTGGATTGATGTTTGCCTCCTCGGCCGCCATTTTGAGTGGGAGTGCACCCAACTCTATAATTCTCCTCCCCTCCTCTGGCGAAATGATTGCTGGAGGCGACAAGCACGGTGGTCTGGGCCGCGAAACCGAAACCGCGTCCCACGGCTCGGCAGAGCGGGATGATCTCGGAGGCGGACAGCGCCTGATGGCGAGCTGGGAACCGTGTAATTGGATCCGCGGATGCGGGCCGAGGTCCATGAAGATGTGTGCGTTCGCTGTGGTGAACGCCATCCTCTCTGTGGTCAGTCGATCTGTCACGAATGCCAGCTGTCGCTAATCGCACTCTCGCTTCCAGAGCGGACAGGCAGGACTCGGAGGCAAGACTTGAATTTTAAACATGAACATTTATTAAAACAAAGAACAAACAGAGAAGGCGGGGTTACAGATGAGAGGTTACAAAGAGCACATGGACCAGAAAACATAAACACAGGCATGAGACACAGGACAGGTGTTACAGTTGTACTACTTTCCTTCATTTAAATTAAGTTATGGTCAAAAAGATTTTGTAATCTTTTGTGGAAATTAGTTCTTCCAATTGTCTTTCAATTTATGGCTGCAATATATATTAATATGACTATAGGGACATTTTAATTGTTGATCACTATTTATTTATTTAGGTTAAATGATCACAATCTATTTATTTTTCTTGTGGCGCTCTGGATAGCCTGGGAAAGCATAGTATCAAAGGTACACCATCGTTTCATTATTGTTATTTTGCATGAATAAAAAACCTCTTTAAGTAAATGTGTAATTGCATGTTTACTTAATGCTGCTCAGAGCTGACATGCACGTATTTACACGACAATCACATAATACTGCATATTGTAAATAGCCTACGTGATATATAAATAGTATATAAATGATACAATTAAAAACAGGAATTAATTACAGAGGAGAACTGCATTATGATGAGTCATTATTGTCTATCATTGCTCTTGGTACTGTAATAATGATTATTCGATTATACATTACAATAAATTAAAACTGTTTTTATGTGTGGGCAAACGGCTTGTAATATTTTAGCAAGCTACACAAACAAAACAAGTTACGAACCGTTTGTGAATTTGTTTATTGCTTTTTACGCATTAGAAAATCAAAGCTTCATATTGGTTGTCTTAGTAGGAAGGGTTATTCAAACTGGAAATAAATTGTATACAGAATGCGAACAAATAATGTTCCCCATTATTAAAGCAGTCTATGACTTGTTTAGCGTAAGTTATGCACTCTTACAGAAACTCCTGTTGAAGTCACTGAAGCTTTCTACACTGTGAAATGAATATTTTGTTTACATCATATCTGCACTTTGTTGTTTATAATAATAAAATCTAGGAATGCAAAATTCAAAATGTTTTCGGCTGTGACTAATCTAAATGCTTCTGAAGGGCTGTTGCTTTGGTAAGAAACAAAAACGCACAAAGGAAACACACAAAACAATAAAAGATCATTCAGAGAGTTGTATTCGTTTTTTAGTCCCACTTATTTTTAATTTGGTGAGCATTTTTGTTGATTTTATTGGAATTTAACTGATCACTTGATGCCCTTTCATTTCTGAACCTGTTCCCAGTGGTAGTACTATTTCTAACAACTTTCTTACATTTTTTTATCATATCCAGTCTCAATAAACAATAGAGCATCCGAAACTTCCAAAAAGTTCTTAAAACATTCCAGTCAAGGTGTCTAAATAAAGGAAACAATGAGATTCAGATGCAGGAATTAGTTGCTCACAGATAAATATGGATTTGTTAGTGTCCGTCTCCTACATCAATACATGAACTCATCATTAAAAGCTAATTAATTTCAGCCCAAACAAAACCAGCTGTCGTGAGGGGAATGAGGATCCTGAGAATGCAAAATGCTGATAAGGCAGAGAGAGTCAGCTTGAAGGGAAAGTTGAACATTAAACAGAATGCCACAAAATAATTAAGAGGGCATAGCATCCACTCCATATACGGCTTTGTAATGAAACACATCTCAGCCTACCATATTTAAGTGTATGATTAATGCATAATTACTCCTAGCTCTACAGATTGACAGGAATATGAAGCCAGTCTTTAAGTTATGCATTGCAAGAGCAACATCTAATTGATTTCTGCTCTCTTTACACATCCCCCATTCTGAATGCAGTTGAAAGCCTCTTCTCACAATACAGACAATTAATTATCTTTTTTTTGGTTTGATGATTGCAGGTCTGAAGAAACAGGAATAAATCGCTGTTAATCACCGGTATGTGAAACGATACAGGAAAATGTCATTTGAATTAAAATTTTCAAGTATTCATCTTATTGTAATTGCACATAATCTCATAATGAGCTTATAGACCAGACACGGAAGAAAAAAAATATGTCAGAAAGCACTGCTGTGATGCAATTTTTTTTTTTTTCCCTTTTTAAGCAGAGGACTGGAGTCATTCATTTCATCATCTGTGGGCACAGATACTGTCAAACAGATTGTAGGTCTGAGGTTCAAACCTAATGATGCAAGTCTGTCACAAGACCTTCAGTCGCTGCCTAAAATCGCTGAGATGAAACTGAGAACTAGCCTTTGGTGCTAGGAATCAGCTATGAAATCAGCTTTTAATCTGTAAAACACTGGCATGACAGCCTTTCCAAAGAGCAGATATTGCTCAGTGAACAATGTGAAGTGTTAGTACCTTTTTTTTACTAGTTCCAAATGTTTGAATAGAAATGTATATACATATTTGCTATAAAAGCAACCAAATGAATATAAGCCATTATAGCTTTATATTATATTTCTTTTATATTTCACTGTCTTTGAACACAAGCTCTTCACTAGCCTGTAGTTATTTGTTTATTTATCACATGAAATTAATGTGAAGCAGTAGTGGGTCAGGGTCAGTTTTTCCAATAACGAGCATTTCTACGAGTCATTTTAGGAATGTTCATTATTGTTTCATGTGTGTTTCCCAAAAACACACTTAACACAATCACACATAGACATGCTTTAAGTGCTAGTTAGGAGTCGCCCCGTAAATGCAGTTCATGCTCTTTTATTGAAATGTTAACCTAATGCTACATTCAAGAAAGCTTGAATATAATAAAATATAATATAATATAACATTGTGATGATCAGCTGGAGTTGCCAACTCGCCAGCCTCTGACTTTTTACTCTGTGTTTTGTGTCTTCTGTTTCTTCCCTGGACTTGATTATCAATGAACTCATTTCTCCACCCCCTTGTCTGTTACCATAGTGTTTCATTCATGTCTCCACCTCACTCATCTGTTGTCATGGTTGTTCACTCAAAGTCTCCACCCACTGACCTGATTTGTATGTGTATTTAAGTTCCAGTTACTCTCTGTCTAGTCGCTGATCATTGCGTGTGTGTTTTGTAAATGGATACTTCTTTTGCCTCTGCTTCTGACATCCCCGTTTGCTGTGATCAACGTTGCCTGTTTGTACCCTATTTTATGAGTTGTTCTATTAAAGTATTTTGCACATGGTTTCGCACGCTTCACGTCCCGTATGTGACAAATATAATAATATTCTTTATGTAATAACATACTAATAACATACTAATAGCATATTTATTTACATTTAGAAAATTAGCAGACACTTTTATCCAAAGCGACTTACAAATGCAGACAATGGAAACATCAAAATAAAAAAACGGGTAACGCTTTAGATTACAACCCGCAAAGAACCATGTAAGTAAAGTGAAATTACGGTGTATGTTTCTGTAATTACAGTCTACCTATAAAGAAAGTACATGTAGGTAGAAGGGAACAATATGTTATATTTGGGTAATAAAGGGATAACAAACCAGATATTCAACCCGCAAAGAACTAAGTAAGTATACTAAATTTATGGTGTACGTTTCTGTAAATATAGTGTACCTATTAAAGAATGTACATGTAGGTATACGGGAACAATATGTTACGTTTTAGTAACAGAGAGTAACAACTGCGTGAGTAAACTATGAACGATGAATGTTTCGTATTTATATTGTACCTATGTGTAAGTATAAGGGAACAATAGGTTATGTTTGGGTAATAAGGGACTAGCAAACAGATATCCTACAAATAATGTATAATGGATTTATTAAAAAAAATATTTAAAAATTACTGGGGAAATATTCTCTTGTTCTATGTAGTTACAGGGTAGGTGTGACATCTGCGGGTTGTAAATTAAAGTGGTGATTGTTACCCTCTTGTTCAACGAAGTTACAGGGTAGGTACCAAACCCAATGGATTATTTAATGTCTATCAAAACGAAAGCTGGATAATTAAAAACATTCATAATTACTATTTTTAAACTATAGAAACACTTATTCTAATATTATAGGGTATATATTCCCTGCTATGCTACACAATCTTTACATTTGGAGGAAAAATGGCTACCTTTTTGTAATACACAGGAATTACATTATACATATTGGCAATGGTTTTTTTTTTAAAAAGAAAATTAGTTTCTGCTATGATTTTATTTAGAATGTACCATGTAGGCTAGTATGTACCTTTTCAAACCTTACCTTTTCAGCTTTTCTCGGGGTATAGAAATAATAAATGAAAAGGCATTTGTATGTCAGTGAATATAGTCTTGATTTGTGTGGTTACATTGTAAGTGAAGCTTGTTACCCCCTCGTTCTGTGTAGTTACAGTTTAAGTGTAGTTACAAGGTGCTTGTTACCCTCTTGTTCTCTGTAGTTACAGGGTAAATGTAAGTCTCGCGGGCTGTAAATTAAAGTGGTGCTTGTTCCTCCCTTGTTCTGTGTGGTTATGGTGTAAGTGTGAAATGAAACATTGTAGCATAACTAAAATTAGACATTTTTCGAAGTTGTCAGCAGTGAACTGTATTACATAGTTATGCAAGGTTTAAAGACCCTAATTTAACAACACCACCAAAAAAAACTAAATTTTAACTAAACTTTAACTAATTACTTTTACAGTGTGGTAACTGAGTTACTAACTCAATTACTTTTTGGCAGAAGTAATTTGTTACTGTAACTAATTACTTTTTTAACGTAATATGACAACACTGCCGTATACCTACATGTACGTTCCTTAATAGGTACACTATATTTACAGAAACGTACACCGTAAATTCAGTATACTTGCGTAGTTCTTTGCGGGTTGAATATCTGGTTTGTTATCCCCTTATTACCCAAATATAACATATTGTTCCTTTCTACCTACATGTACTTTCTTTATAGGTACTCTGTAATTACAGAAACATACACCATAATTTCACTTTACTTACGTAGTTCTTTGCGGGTTGTAATCTAAAGCGTTACCAAAAAACACAATGATAGGCATCTTAGTTAGCTTAAGGTAGTAGACTACTGTATCAAGTTTTTTTTTTTTATTATAATAATGAAAAAAGAAAACAGCTAGAATATAAAAAGAATAGAGAAGTTAGCACTAGTGTTTTTTTTAAAGAATATTATTATAGAGACTGCTAGAGTTAGAGGGTCAAATATCTGTAAAGACATTTTTCCCGGTCCAATACTTGAACATCAGTCTGTCAGAAGGCACCCGCTTTCACCACACCCATTTGCATGATGTCTTCGACCCTGCCTGTTTCATGGAAAAAATAATTTCTGCACATGGATCCAAATGCTCACACCTCCTACGTTACAAAGTCATTGACATATTTTATATCTATAGTTTATACCTATTTTTCCCAGTCTTTGACGCATCTGTATATATATATATATAAAACAATGGAGACGGGGAGGCATGCGGATCCAAATGAAACTACTTTATTATGACAGACACAGGGTAGAATCAAGCAGGGTCGATTACCGGCAAACAGAGACATCAAAGGTACAGACAAGAGAATAATCCAAATACGTAGCAGGAGTCAGGTGAACACCAAACAGTATCCAAAGGGGCAGAGACAAGAGCGAATATCCGAGGCAGGCAGGGTCAGTAAACACGAAACACGGAAGGCTTACAAAGGGGTAAATCCACACAATGAACAGCGATGTGCAAAACACAAATGAGTCTTTAAGTACAAGTCAGAACAAGACCAGGGAGCGGAGGAACTAATGGGTGGCCATAGCAACAGACACGGTGGGTGGAGACAACTGTTCATAATAAATATACGTAAGACAGAATAGAGGGACAGACAAACAAAGAACACAGTCCGGGCTGGAGTGCCCTCTAGCGGAGCATTATGGCACTTCCAGCTGCCATTGTTACAATATTGTTCCAATGTAAAGTAATTATAACTAAAGCTTTTGATTGTATTTTATTGTACTAAAGTATAATACAAAAATATTTTTATATTGTTATAAAAAATTATAATATATTGTTTTTACAAACTTCTATTTACAAACTGACACAGCCCTGATCTCTTTTTAAAACAACCAGTCCATCAAAGTGACATTTTCCATTTAATTTTAAGATAAACTTTTAATAACATGTGCTCAACAATATCACAACATTGAGACACTCAACATTGTTAATTATGTATGCTTGGTATAAAGGTCAAACATTTTATAATGCCAAGATTTAAAGGATTGCAAATTTCTGGTTAAATCAGGTAAAGATTCTGTCCTAAGCATTCAATAAAACCCCTCTTTAAGTAAATAAAGTACACATGACTAAAATAAGGTAAGAGCAGTGGAATGTCTGTGCTGACAGTATTGCATTCAGCAGTCGACCTCCTCTCTTTCTGGCAGTCTGGCCCCAAGGAGGGAGCCACTCAGATACCTGTCACCATTCTGCTCTCAACAACCCAGCAGGGGAGTCCCTAATCAGACTGCAGAACGAAGAATTTGTGGGGGCGATTACAAAGCCTGAGATGTATTCCAATTTCAGCTACATGGGAACAAGAGGGACTGCTCTGTGTGGCTTACTAAAAGCACACAAGGCATTTTTCTTTCCTTTTTTTCTTTTTTTTCTTGGTAAGCCAAACACACCATTCTGATGGTTTTGGTAAAATTGAACTGAGGTGAGGGGATTTGTTCTGTACCTGCAAGACATCTGCTGAAATTAGATTCATTTTATTTTTTAAGGAACAGTCACACATATATTTTGTAGATTTAGTTTTGTTTACTCCATGCTTTTTGGCAAAATAGTGT
Organism: Enteromius unitaeniatus; assembly: GCA_032359435.1. Taxonomy (NCBI): domain Eukaryota; kingdom Metazoa; phylum Chordata; class Actinopteri; order Cypriniformes; family Cyprinidae; genus Enteromius; species Enteromius unitaeniatus. The sequence goes on from JAUMHI010000034.1 coordinate 6,062,261, forward strand.
ATTTTATGCATAATTTACTGAAAAATATTCATATTATTCAACCAAAAATAACTTTAAGAAATATTAGTAGAGAGTGAATTTGATTTGGTTTCATTAGTAAATAACCAAAGTTTACAATCCCTCAATCCCAACATGTTTATCATATAATTCATTTTAATTTAATTTTAATTTGATGCAGAATCTCTTCAGGATTTTTAATGCACTTTAAATGAGACAATAACAGAACAAACACCTTCATAATTAATTAACTGCTTCAAAAACAAATGCGTGCACTTAGGCCTCCAAGTTATTATTTTTCTCTTTAATTAGTTTAAATTAGATGTGAGTGAAAAGCTCAGTATACCCACGTGGGTTTTATTTTAAAATGATTGCGCATTTATTTGTGTTTTATAATTTTAGCTTTGAGACCCTAAACCTCTGACTGTCAGGGGCCTCTATCTGAGCGGCACCCAAAAATAAGACATAAATCAACAAATAGTTTAGGTAATATAAGTGCAAACAGACAGACAGTGTTTGAATGTGTGCCAATGAAAAATGTAATAAAACACAAGCGATCTATTAAAATCAAAGATGCATACTTTATTTAAAAATAAATTATGAAATTACTTCAGCAAATGCTTGTGAGTCCACCCTTGGCCAAACGTAATGCTGTGCATGTCAAACTGTTATAATATAAAACCACAGTCATATTGTTGTGATATTCTTTCAGCTTTGTTCAAATGCTTGCTTAATGAGCTAAGTATCTACAAAAGAAAGAATAAATAAAAACTATACTACCTTGTGTATAAATCCATTTAGAGATTTGAATTGAGTATTGAATGTCCCAGCCTGATTTAAATCTGTACTCCAGTGTATTGTTCCGCTCTGTTAAGTTAGAAAAAAGCAATAGCATTTGACAGAGACTGTTTTCTTATCCACTGGAGACAAACTGCAATTAGGCTAAATTCCCAGGACAACTGGTACATTAACTTTATCACAATATTATTTAATGCTCAGTGGTCAATACATAGTCCTGGGGTGCACTTGTGTGTCTCTGTAAGTCATATATTGGATTTTTAATTACATAGTTCAAGTAATAATTTTACTCAAGTTGATAGTTATAATTCATTGTCATTTTAAAGAAAGAAAAACAAGCCTAAGGATAAATAAAAAAAAAAAAAATAAAACCTTTTTGCCAATCAAGTAAGGGGCAGATGATTTTGTCACACCCATGGATGTTTTATTGCGTTTTCATCCCTCATGTGCTCAGTGTGACCCAGGCTGTATCCAAAATCGCCCCCTATACCCTCAAATAGAGCACAATTTGAGGGGACAGCCATTTTAAGTGGTGTCTGAAACCATAGTGGACGTTGTCAATCCCACAGTGCACTGCAAAAGAGAGTTGACTAAAATTGTTAACTAAACTTATTTAAGGGGAAAAAATATCTAATTATTATTATTCTTGAAATTGTGTTTGCTTAAAGCGGTGTAGAAATGACATGATTTACCTTAATCATAATATACTACCACAGACATGAAGGAGGACATGTCCCTCTAGTCTTTTAGTCTCTCTATATGTCTTGTCACCCTAGCATTTAAGTACTTGACTTTTCAGAGGGTTCATTCTTAAATTATTATGTCTGGCTCCTTCGATCCTGAATATGTGGTTGCCTTGGTCTGTTTTGTTCTGTTTACATTGTTGGCGTTGCTGTTTTTTGTCAAATGGAGCTTTCACTGTCATGAAATAAAAGACCAAGGCAAATAAAACAGAAATAGTCTAAACTTTAAAAGCAGAAAATGATTATCTAGATGTCAAAACAACTCTTATTCTGCTGTCATCTTCAGAGAAAAGTTTGTGCTCTTGATTGCTTTGGCAATTTGCAGAGCTTCAGTCAGCGGAACAGACGTTTTTTAGCGGATCAAAAATGCATTGAACAGGAAGCACCGCAAGAGAAGAAGTTTGAAAACGTGTCTTTGATTTTATTTCCTATTAAGCAAAAAAATAGGTATCTCTCATCCCAAAAGGATTTCAAATGACCATCAGATCTGTAACCTTTTCAAAAATGAATCACTTTGAAAACTGATATTTAAATAAAAAAGTGAACACATTGTTGCTTGATACTGGTGAAGAGAAAGTGAAGTTAAAATGTCAAAAATGTGAAGTTAAAAGTGTGAGAAACTAAATTAAAGTGTGTCATTCCTTGGTTTTGTGGCATTCAAATAAAGAACCTAAGCTGTTCTTTAATCATGTAATGTAACTTAGAGTTTAGACACTGATACATGCAGCCACAGATTGACACCAAAAATAGCTGACCCCAAATAATGGCTTTAGACCAGGCTGCCTCTTGGGATTGAATTATGACTCTGCCATTTATGCTAGGAATTTCATTTTGTACAGCCATAGGCCATTTCGTAATTGAGTTTTTTTATTACTCTTTTTATTTATGAAATTATTTTTAAACTAAATGTTACATTTACAGAATCATATAAATCAATCAGATTATTCATAAGATTATAATTCAAGACTTTTTTCTGTAAATGAGAAAGATTATGGTAATATTGGAAATAATTTTAAACTAGTGCAGTTTAAGAGAGAGAGAGAGAGAGAGAGAGAGAGAGAGAGATAAATGTGATCACTTGCATATAAGAATCATTTAGGTATACTTTCAATTTCATAGAGGTTTTTGCTCTGTTTAATTTTTACAATTCATCTTGCATATTGTGTCTTTTATTTCAAACCTTGATGATTGATCCTTTGTTTCAGTTGAGCACCTTCTCAAAAGAGATAGAAACAGTATTATGCAACTCTGAAACTGTTGTCATATGTTTCTTGTACTATCGGTGAGCCTTGTGGTGTGTCTGAATAGAAGAACTGACCTTATTTTTTCACATGAAATTTTGTAGATGATTTTATAATGCTGAATTTGAAAATAACTGGTGGAAAATAATTGTAACACACACACTTACACACTATCAAAACGAGATCACTGAGGGCACCCATTATACTCCTTTTTACAAGATGTAATATTAGATCTGGGTATCCACAGAATGTGTCTGTGAAGTTCTAGCCCAAAATACCCCATAAATCATTAATAGCTCAAAAATGTAATTTTTGGGGTGTGTCTAAAATAAAACCGATTTGGAGTGTTTTGCTTTAAATGCAAATGAGCCACATATTTCTTCCTCGTCTCCAGAAGAGGGCATCACTACAGCAATAAACAGAACAGAACATTAAAAACAACATAACTGAGAGTGAGAGAACCAAACAAAACGAAAGTGCAATGTTACAGAGCTCGCACCACGTTACTGAACGAATCAGTAAAAATACTTATTGGACACAGACAAATACAGTTAAAATACAACAACAGGACATTCACAAAGGAGTCTGGAGTGATACATGTCTTAATGTCAATTTTGAGGTGCATTACCTTAACAATGAAAGTAACCCACAGGGTCCTCAGCAGCTCAAACGTTGGGAGAAAATGAAGGACATCGTAACTGCTGAGGGCGGAAACTAGCAATAGAGGGTTGTCAATCAACCCCTATGCCCCGGCCCTCTGAAATGTGACATCACACTGTGGTGAGAGTCAAAACGGCAGACCTAGTGAGACTGACTTGGTTTAAAGGGGATTAAAAAAAGAGGAGTGGGTGTTTTTTTATTATTGTGGGATGCTTGTGTTCACACACCACCAACATACATGTATGTCCAAAAACCATGTAAAAGTGGATTTTGCATAATAGGTGCCCTTTAAGATAGTCATTCCTTTAACATGCAAAGGTTATGAGATGTGAAGGCCACAGTAAAGTGCTGTTTTGAGGAGCATTTGTGGCTCAGGACTATTGAGCCACTTGTCGATTGCTGTAGTCACCCAGCAATTGAGTGAGTTTTCACACTCAGTAGAGCAGCAACTCTCCTCTGACAAATCAAGACCCATTCAACTGGAAATAGCATCACCTACTGTGTGCTAAAAGTGCAAGGTCTACAAGACCATGAAGGTCCAAAATGACTTCATCCACTTGATGAACTGTTGAACTTACAACCTTAAACTATTTAGAGCAAAATGCTTAGAAAACAGTTGAAATATGTTTGCGTATACCAACATGAACATGAAACATGTAAATGTAAATGTATAGTTTCAAAAGTCAAAATTTTGGGGTTGGTAAGAAATATATATATTTTTTTATTTGGGTATTTTATCAGCTCAAATGACAGGGAGATACAAGTACATATTGAATGTATTATTAACAACCAACAAAAAACGCGAAAATGGCTCCCAGCTGAAATTCCAACAAGGACTGAATGTCTGGACATTGTAATCAATGTTCAAAATATGGAGAGAATCACTTTTGCATAAAAAACTACAGATGGACACATACCTTCAATACTGGGATAAATGGGTGATGTAGGTACCTGAGTGAATGTCCATAAATTTCCATCACTACTTTTAACTACAGTAGCAAATTGAGTTAATATGAATGAAAGTAACTAATGTCAATCACTTTGAGCATGGTGCTGCTACTTAGAGAATGATGTTGTTCTTTAGGTTTTTCATGGCTGTTGTTAGTACATAAATCAAATAACACAATGCCAATTTGGTGAATGTACTATGCACATAAATTCCGTAAATACGGAGAATATCACAATATTTGAGAATATCTGTTGATTCATGTTATCCAGCATGATTTGCAAATGTTAAAGAGCATCTTGTGCTTCGTTTGAAGTAAAACATCTATTTGAGATATTGACCAATGTGAAAAACTGACATTTGAAACAGGGCAGAAATGTAAATATTATTCATTTTGATTTCATAAATATGTGATGTTTGAATAAATTAGACTTTTTTACTCCTTTATCTTTATATCAGATTTAAATTTACAGTGATCCCTCGCTACTTCGCGGTTCGTTTATCGCGGATTCACGACTTCGCAGATTTTTTCTTTGGAGCCTT
>JAUMHI010000034.1:6088613-6108295 GCA_032359435.1 Enteromius unitaeniatus
ATTAAAAGTCTTTTGTTTTATATATTACGTTTTGTCTCCCGCGTCCTCCTTACCCCAAACCCGGAAGGAACGTAACAATTAGACATTACACACTCAACTACCCATGTTGTTGAGATAGAATTACAGGCACATAATCAATGAATGTGGGCGAGTCTGCATCACTTTATGAAGCTGTGTTTGCAAAATAAAATATACTGTAGAAATATATACAGCTAACAAACATCGAATGTAAAATCAAACACATTTACAATCTTGATTTCATTAACAATATAGAATGTATAAACCATGTCTTCAGAGCACAACAGGACGCCACATAATATGCAAACAGCAGGTTTGAACTTTACAGCACCACTGTATGAGACCATAAGGTAGTGATTTGCATTTAAATTGAGACATTAACATTAAATCATTTAATGTCTCTGTTGACTTTATTAGGTCGTTCATTCATCAGGCTATTATTAGATGGAAAGGTGCAGGTAAACCTGACTCACAGAATGACTGTGTCAGCACTACAGGACATGAATGAGAAATGCGTTGTATCGAAGACTTTGTACGTCAAACACCGGCATCACACTGATGTTAAGTTACGTCACAATGCTGCAAAAATTTTCTTTTTCTTTTTAAATTCTGAACCCTCTGGTTGTTTTTTCCCCTCTGCATACGAGGCTCTTGACAACAGGAATTTGTAACGAAAGAGAAGAACAGCCAGGAGGCATGCTCTCTCCCTTGCCTTTCCCTACCTCATGGGCTTCTCTTTTTATTCTTTGTGCATGTGTCGAGATGTCAGGCAGAATAATATCAGTGTTTAACACTAAGGTGTGTGCATATGCACACCCTGATGCTGTTCCAGAAACAATAGCAGAATTTGTTATGACCTATAATTGCTTGTGACTTTGGGACATCAGTTTGTTTTGGCAAGGATGGCCTTTCCTTATAGGCTTCATGCACAACGCTAGAGAGACAGATGCTGCGAGCTGTATTGGCAGCGGCGGCTGCACCCATAGAGTTTTTCTGAGACTAAACAAAGCATGAAAACAAAGAAAGAATAAATAAATAAAAATCAGCAGCGCTTGCTGACTCGAGTAGTGTCACAAACTTCTGCGGTTCTCAATAAATCCATTGTACTTGTATGTGTTTTTCATAAAGGCAGTGTGAATTTCTGTGCATATACCCAAATATCCTGAACTAAAGTGCCGATGCATTGTGGGTAACGTCACAGGTCGCACCTCACCCAGCAGCCTAGACTTTAATCTTGTTTATTTCATAACGTTATCAGCAGATACAGATGCTAAAACAATGTAACACAAGCTAACAAACGGCAGAGGAGTCATGCAGGTCTATACACAGAACACCATTATTCACTGCCAGTGGCCTCTAAAATTAACTTTACGCTAACAGGAGAGAGCAAACAGAGATGATACATTAGGCAGGAGTGGATAGAGAGATGCAGGATGGATTGGCAGATGGATGAATGGAAACGGGGAGGAGAGCCAGACTCTGAGCTGGCACAGGTGTTTATCAGTGATGACGAGCGAAGGTCGCGGGAAGGAATGAATCATTGTACTTACAGCCTCAATTCTGCCTATACTAGGATACAATTTTATAATGCTTAGAAAATATCCAATTGCTTAAATATACAACCATTCAGAATTTCTGTCTTAAAAGTGATAGTGGTTAAAATTGACATTTGTATTGTAAATAAAAGCTGTTTTTGTTCTTTCTCATCAAAAGAATCCTACAAAAAGCAAAAATATTAAAGTGAACAAATACCACTTATAAGTAATAATGATAACGTTACAGTTTTTTTTCTTAAACAGCCATAAGATCAGATCAGATTAATGCGTAATATGACACATTTGGTTTTTTTATATATATATATATATATATATATATATAATACCAGTTTTATTATTTTGATGCTACCCTTTATACAGCTGTTGATAAGTAACTGTGCAACTACATATCAACTACCAGTTATCAGAGTATTAGTAGTGTGTCTGCTAAATATATGCTAACACTGTATTCTGATGGTTCCTTGACAGACATACTTGACAGAGTATAGGATACTTTACAAGTGTGTAAACATTCTACCTACTCTAATCTTCTACTAATACTCTTAGGTTTATATAATAAACATTGCCATTTTTTTCAGTTAAAAGTATTAGCTAGCTCACATTAGGCTCAATGTTAGCCATACAGAAAACACTCAAATAACACTCAGCACCTAACCACTCACAAGATGTTGAGAGGTATTGTAAAGATCTTAAATAAACAATCTCAAGATATGATATAGTCCATTTTAAATGAAGTATACATGGTGTTCATTCATGGGGTCGTCTGGTGCTACATGGACTTTTACAAGCAGTTTGGACTGAAATGTGTGTTGGGAGAGTGTGTACACAACCACCCTACAATGAAAAGATCCACCAGTAGTTTTGTTTTAATGTAATAAAAATAAGTTGCCCCTTCTGAAAACAAGCCATTCTCAAATGCATGTCGGTGTGACGTCACAACGACAGAGGCCGCTCCCACAGTAGTTGATTGACAGCAGCGTGTCACACAGACTGACCTGGAGTCTTACCTCAGACCCGCCCTGAGTGAGCCGTCATCAGACCGAGATGCAGAGACAAGCAAGACTCCTAAGCGACTGAGGTTTTGTTGTTGAATGTATTAATGAACATAGCAATAGTCATTTACCCCCGACATCTGAGTGACTGAAGACACAGAGGATTAACGTTACGTTTGGTTCTGAAGGGAAACGCACCCTTGATCAACCAAAATGCACTTATGTTCGAATCATTCATGATCCAGCCTCACCTACCGAAGCAGTGAGTGTAATGTCTTTTAATGAATCTTTGCTAATCGCCTTTCCTAAAAATGTGCTAATTAGTACGTTTTACTTCTCGTGAAGATTTAAAGGGGAAGTACACAGAACAGAGTGATTTCTAAAGAGCTGTTTTTGACAGGGTAATTTTTTACACTATCTTTGAGAAATTTTAAAACAAAGTATATTACAAACTTTCCATTAAGACCCTAAAGAATCATATAAGCTAGTGGAAAATTGGCTTTGTATGACTCCTTACCTTAAGAATACCCTTATAATGCATTACAAAAATGTGCTTCATAGAAACTTTTCTTATTGTAATCAATGTTGAAAACAGGTGTGCTGCTTATGTAAAGTAACATAAGTAAAATGGCACTTTGAGAAATATAATCCACTGTAACTTAAAGGGATGGTTCACCCAAAAAGAAAAGGCATGTACTGAAATGTGACACTGAAAACTGTACACTGTACAAAATGAAAGTGAATTTAACAGTAAAAATTTTTTAAAAATGTCAAATAAAAAAATCTGTTAAATGGTTAACAGTAAGTTATTTTGTTATACGCTTGCTGCCATATGAACTACACATGAAATATGGAAAGAAAAAGAAGATGCAAAATGTGACATTCAGTTTAAACTGAAAAACCCATAGAACCTCTTCATAAAGTCAGTTAATCTAATGTATTAAATATATTAAAAATGCTGATTCATGACATGTACAATAGTGATTAAAATAGTGGTAATGCAGTTTGATTGACTTAGACCAACAATGAATCTTTGTCCACAGACGTGTAGAGAGCTCAGCAGATTTCTGCAGAATTGCAGCAGCTCATTCATAAAGATCTACCTCCCTCAACCTCAATCTCCTTTATTAAATATTGTGGCTAATTTGATTATGCTTTCACTATAAGCCTGTTGGACACTTCACTCTGGTTGACATACTTTTATCATATCTAAATCGCTTTGCACAAAATCTGCAGAGACAAAAATTTAGCATATTCTGCCAAAGCCTTGAGTCAAGGTAGCATGACAACTGCACCACGGACAGGAAATATAATATGCAGGTGTCTAATGTGCATATCATATTGTTTGGAGATGTCATGCATGTTTTTTAAGCATTTTTTTTTTCATCTAATTCATTAGAATCCTCTAATACACACTTTTACACATTTCTTATGTTTCTGAAGGCATAGTAAAAAGAAACATGTCATTTAGTGTCTCTCTGAGGCACAGCCTAAAATTAAACATAACAGCATCTCAAAATTTATTCTGCAAGCCTGAAAGCAAAATACCACCTGAGTGTGTTCGCTCTTTAGACGTTGACAGTACTGAGAATGAAGCTCAAAAACAAAAGCAAGCTTTTTTTCTTTCTCTTACATTCCACTTGGAAAGTCAACACAGTTTCCAGTCCTGTTTGGTCAGATCGAGCCTCAATTTTATAATGCAAAGAACAACAGAGAGTCGTTTACACTCTTAGTAAAGTAGCTGAAACCATAATCATTTATCACAATATTTAATAAATGAGAATGAGGTTGGGGGAGTCAGTCTTTATGAATGATGGGCTTTCTGCAGAAATTTGCTGAGCTTTCTGCATGCCTGTGAATGCAGGTTTCACTGCGGAGCTGCTTTACTCCAAATGTAGTGTTTCTCTATATCTTCATATATCCAATATGTTATTATACATACAGAAATTGTATGTTATTTTACACACGGTACATGCCTTTTATTTCTCAAAATAAATTTGTTAATTAGGAATGGGACTCTAATGCTTTAAAATTGAATGAATAAATAAATGAACACATACTCAAAATGTCAGATTGTTCATAAGTTCGGCAATGTATTTTTCACTGCATGAGAATGTGATGTTGCACCATAGCTAGCTCGGCATAGCAACTGTAAGGAGGATGGGTCTTTTATGATGGACAAAGTGTTATCCTTAAGTCTAGCAAATAACTAAACATAACTTGTTATCCTTGTTAAACTTGTTAAACAAAGTGTTATCCTTAAGTCTAGCAAATAACTAAGCATTACTTATTTACTAAATATGAACCAAATTAGTAGTTTATTGAGGGAAAGCGTGTAGTTAATAGTGAATGTGTTCTCTAATCTAAAGTGTTATCACACAAGTACCAGTGGGACAATATTTTCCTGCACCACTTCACAGAAAATGATTGGAAAGAGAATTTTAGATTGACACGACTTGGTCCGTACGTCATATGTCGTTAGGCTATTTCTACATCAACGCAGATGCGCAAAAGTTTTCAGTTACTTTATTTTATGGTCTCTTAACTAGTTGTTTATTTACATACTAGAATATTTTTATTAGCATTTATTAGTAGTAATTAAGCACATATTAATGCCATATTCTACCTGACCTTATTCTACATCCCTTATTCTATCCAATACCTGAAATGTACAACTACCTCACTAACTAATAATAAGCAGCAAATTAGGAATTCACTAAGGAAAAAAGTTGTAGCAAATAGTAAAGAAGTGTTCTCTTTTCTAAAGTGTTACTGTTTATATCACCACTCTCAAAAAGGACTGAAATTTTCGTCAGTTTGGGCATTTTTATTACAAATAAGGTGTTTATATTGACAATTCAAACTGGAATCCATTTTGTAAACACACTTACTGTAACTGTAGTTATCCTAGGTAATGTATTAGCGATTATTCACAGGACCTTATTGTAAAGTGTAACCGGAATCTTTAATCTTTGGGCAATGAAACCTCTGGAAAAGTGGGTTAATGAGACTACTGAACATCAGTCTTTTTCTCTCTCTGTCATGGTCACTCCTCCATCACACCTCTTCCTATATTCACAGTCACATGGCATCACGAACAGCCCAAAGCCCGCATCATCATTCTCACCTGCTGCTGTTCTCCAAGGACAGCTGGGCTTTGTTCTTCCTCCCAGCACTGGCAGGTCTCCCCTCCTCCGGTCTTTCACTCTCCACGTACACACTGACAGCCTATTCATTCCACACCTCATACCGTGACACTGACACCCAGCACAAGGATGGGATTTCAGAAAGACCCTCTTTTGAATGAAAGAGAGAATCATTTAATTCAATCCCCAAAGAGCAGAAAATTGTGTTTATTTTGATTCTTTCCCTCTCTCTGTGCAGTCTGATTTGAAAACTCCATGACAGGATCCCTCCCAACCATTGACTTATTAGAGCAGAGGGATGCTGGGAAGGAGGAGCAGCGATACACTGTGACAGTCATGGAGGAGAGCAGCCTGTGAAATGCAACTTATACCTGTATGAGAACTGTCCACCCCTGATTCAGTACAATGACTCCGGTTCAGACGCCTGAGTGACTTGTATTGGAAAGAATCAGCCTACCCAAATGTATTCTTGTATCTGGTTTTGAGAAAGAGTTCATGGCTATTTTTTCCTCAGTGGTATGTGGCCTGAGAAACCAATTTCCGAGGAGTAAATCCGCTAGATATATCTTCCTTGAATGCCAAAGGAACAGGGAGGAGGAAATAAAACAAAAGAGAGACAGCATGTGCGCTTTTGGTCATGGCAGAGATTTCAATTTCATTGATTTCCCGGTGAGGTACGAACAGTGTAGCTGTAAAGTGCAATAGGCTACTCGTTCTGCTAAAACCAGATCAAACAGAGATTGCACAGTGAATCTCTCAATTAAAAAAGTGTCTACAAAAAGGAGTACCCCAGAGTCATCCGAGGGCTGACAGACAGGTATTTTGCTTCCACACTTTTAGAAGCAAGCTAAAATGGCATGGTTGCTGTGTTTTTATGTCATGTTTGCTTTGAGTAAGATTTAGTGTATACCTTTTAGTGTAGGTAGTGTTTAGTTTCACTTGATAGAACGTTTTAGCATTACCATGCTAAATGTATTACTGTGATAATACATAGAATAATTAATGTGATAAAGTGGTGTCAGATTCATTTAAATCTGTGTTGTGAAATGTGCAAGCAACATAAAATTTTGTCAAACAGCATTTCGCCAACACCCAACATATTTAAGCTTTGCCAGATTTTTTATTAAGAACCATAAAAATATTTTGCTGAATGTAATATTTTGATAACAGCCAAAGCATTTCCAGATTCATGCTATGTTCATATGTTTCAGATACTACTGGACATTACACTTTGAAAGTCACAAAAACAATATAATATTTTGCTGAAAGTTGCCACATGCATGTTTTTTTGAATTTGTGTGTGTTGCATGTTTAGATATGAATCTATTTAAGTCAACTAAGCTTATTATGTTATAGTTTAGTGCTCATTTAGCAAATTATGTTTATGTTCTAGAATATGGAAGACACAAATAGACAGTGTGCCTAAATGTGCATCATAATAATAATTTGCACATGGTTGCTATTTTGATGACAATGTTCTGTGTATAAAGGCACATACTGTATTTTAATTGTCGCTTTAGCAAATATTATGCCAATTTTTCATTCATATGCAGCCTACACCCTGTTTGTACTGAGATATCAATAAAGAACCAGGGGGTTGGTATTGTACTGAAATCTAAATTTGGGTTCGGATACAGCCCGAGAGACTAAAGTATACAGTATTTTAGAAACACTTATATAAATGAAAAGCGGATATCTGCAACCACTGCAGGGGGCTTGACAAGTCATGATGTCATGCTGGGGGAAATGCTGTCCACCCAGATCACTCCACCTAGACTCAGATTTCCCCCTAGTGGCTAAATCGATACCTGCAGACGTCTTTATGAAGGAAGACTGCTGCGGCATTGTTAGAGAGACACTGTGTAATCATTTAGCAACATTTGTTTCCGAATAAGTCCCCAATATACTGTGTTCAGGTATTGTGTTGTATGAAATGTCTCAGATGGCAAGACCAAGTGATTATATGCAAATATTTCCCTCATTATATCACCACGCCATCTGTGTTGTAGGTGGTTTTTCAGCTTTGGCAAAAAATGCCTTTCCAGCCACCCGAAGACAACATGCTACTGTCTGCTGAGTCAGTTCTAATAGATCTAACAGTCTTCTCCTTATTAAATATTTACAGTAAGCGTATCACAGCAGGACATACACTCTTGAACCTTAGCTTCAGAAAAAAAGATCAATTTGAGTGTCATACTGTATCTGTCAGTAAATACAGTATGGATGTCAATCTTGAAACACCATCGATGTGAATGTAAATTATGTATGGCAAATGACTAAAAAAATATCAATATTTTGACAAGACAGAAAATGGAACAAAACAATGAAATAAAACACATCCCATATTCCACACCAAATATACTGCAAGTTGAATGTGCTTTGCCCAGTGAAGTAAACAGAAGGTGAGTTGGCGAACTTCAGCTTAACACTGAAAACAAGGAGAAGCGAAAAAATGGAAGCAAGAGCTCTCACTGCTTTCACTGCCAATGCAGCTGTTGAGGTATTCTGCCAGTGACACACAAAGCCCTGACTTCCCACACAAAGCTCTGCAGCTGTGAACCTTTCCAACACACTGTCACTGGGATTTATTCATATCTCTATTTGTTTTAGATGTTCACAGTAACAACGGCTAGGTCAAAATATTTGTGACAATAGCAGAAGTGTGAAAATGAACACAAAGTTTTGCTCCCAATTAACAAATTATGCAACTGTTACATTTCATGCTCCAAAATCTTTAGTGCATAACTCAGGTTAGCTGGGATGACTTGGAGCGTGGCCTCTAATTTCCTCTGCTTTAGTCTCCATGGTAATGTCTCTTTCTCATAGTGCATTTTGATCCTGCAGCAGCCAGTGATAGATGACTAATTTGTCCTGGTCGCTTTGAAACTCTGGAGCAATATATCATATTAAAATTTCTCTGGAACAAAATTAGGTTCCTTGGATACACAGTTAGGAATTACTTATGATTTGATTTCCCCCCCTCTCAGGATGGAACACAGAATTATCCACAACACACAAGGGACTCTCCAATATCCACTGACTATCCAGTGGTCCTGGCTTGGCAATAACCTTTTCATAAGAGAATAAGTCATCCGGTCAATAGCTTCTAGAGTTTTGTTGGTTGGACCAACAAGATCTGTTCATAAAAGCTCAAACAAATTTTACAAAATGATCTCATGACAAGTGCAGAAAATGCTTGATGTTTTGCAAACATGCAAGTTATTTGGATGCTGCACAGAATTGTTTTTCTAGATCCCCTTCAATCTCCAATCACTACGCCACCCACAAACATTTCATTCTTCTGAGAGAACATTATCAATAACTTTTCACAAAACCAAAGTCATTGAGGTGTTGTGTCATTTTGACATATCCTGCTCTCTAGAATAAGACTACTGGTTTCATGACAAATATGCCATTTTATTACATTTCAACAACACTCCCCCAAAATCCATCACAAGCAGCTTTAAAATATGAACTTGGAGACATAATGTGAAGCTCAGACATTCAAAAGAGAGTTCATCCTCATTGAAAGGAGCAAGTTGACCACCATCCAATAGAGGCATTTCAGGCATGTCCAACCAGAAAAGAGCCCCGGGGACAGACTCAGGAAACAATACAGGGGTAATATCTCACGATTGGTCTGGGAATGCCTTGGGATACCCTAGGATAAGCTTGAGGAAGTGGCAAGGGGAAAGGATTTATGGGTTTCCTTAGCCTGCTGCTACTGCAACCTGATCCTGGATAAGGGGCAGAAAATGGATGAATGTATGGAGGGATGGATAGATGGATTGATGTATGTATACTAGAGTGGCCAGGTCTGCCAAAATGTGCTCAAAACTCCTTTAAAATCACCTGTGTAAGAAAATCTATTTTACTGAATGTTGTTTCCTCTCTATTTGCCCTATATGCAATTTTCTAAAGATATTTCACACTGACTACTGAACTTCTGCAACAGAATTGAAAAAAAAAACCTTATTTACTGAATAAAAAAAGAATAAAATAAAATAAATGTATTAAATATCTGCAGAAATACCAGGCAGATGGAGGAATTTTTGTACCGCATGACAGAGAAAAGTTCACAAATATCAAAATTCAAATCAAGCTCACAAACAACTATTACCAAAAAACTTGTAAAATTATATTATATTAAAAAGAATCTGCAAAATCTCATCCTGTACCATTTGTTTCCTTTATGATACCTGAGAGGCCATAAGAGAGAGCCGTTTCTGAACTGTCATGTTTCATTTATGTGCTGTTCTGACAGGCTTTCAGATGCTGATGGATGTCTCAATCAAACAGCTTTCACTCAAAAATATAAAAACTTGAGTTTTTCTTTGTGGGTGATGCTTACTACACGTATACACCGAACGTCACATTGTGACCTTTAGATTCAGGAACAGCGTTTCACGTCACTGCCAGAGGCCATCAACTAAGTCTGGAAATGCCTCATCAGTTCCATAAAAGCGACACTCTGGTTTTAAATGGTTTAAAATGTAAAACTGACAAAGCAGGTCAAGAAAGAAAAAGACGATGCCAATAGAAGTGGGCGACATGACATCTCATAGAAAAACCAATTAAACTAAAGTAAGTGCAAAACAAATTTAACTCCAGCTGAGGCTGGTAATGAGGTCTGAAGAAGCCTTTTTTTCTTCTTCTTTTTTGGGGGAGTGAAATTGGATATAAAACAACTTATCGATTTTCTAGCACCTTAAATGCCCCCTCTGGAATGGACCATATTCCTCGCATCCCTTTCCTTCTCATATGTCACATTAAAACAACCAGACAGCTGAAAGAATCGCTTTTTGGTATCTGCAGGCTGCCCACTTCAACCAATGCCTTGACCTATGAATAATTGATTACATAAAGAGGGGGTAATGAAGGGCCACGGATAACTTCAATTAGGACCATGGCCCAGTGTCCTCGGGGCATGACAGTAATACTCCAGCGTAGAGGGATATCTCCATTGGGCAACATGCGTAGCCTCTTGAGACCTGCTGGGTTTGATACACAAGACCTTTGTCTCAGTCTTGAAATCCCTCTGAGTTATAACTCAAACTGAGGACTCATCTCAGGGCCACAGAGGACAGCAATTAAGCCCCATTAGTAACACAGCGGCTTGAATGTAGGCCAATGATTCTGCTGCAGTCAGAGAATATATGTTTCTATTTCTTTGAATCATCTGGGCTCAAACAGTGTTCGCTTTAAAAATTAATATAAGGTATAACAGCACAAAGAAGGCTGGGAAAATGAACTCTTTTTTGATAAACCCTTCGGCTAGAAAATTTTAGAACAATTGCTTATAAGAAGGGTGAATCATCAGCAAATTTTGTGCTGGCTCTTAAGCTAAAGATTTTTAACACTTTATTTGAAAGTATCCATGTTATGTTATATGTACTTACTATTATAAAAATACTATATTATAGTAACAATAGATTATGTTAGGCATTGAGCCAAACCAGCCAACCTCATAATCCTTAGTTTGTTTCTTAGTTTGTTTACCTTTTGGCATAGTATCATTATTTGCAGTATAAAAAAAGTATTGATTAGGTTTTTGCTATACTATTTTTTTTTTTATTGCATGTGTGCATTGATATCACGCACACACATACACACATATGTTTACATGAAGCCTGCATAATCAAATGATATAGCTGACAACACTGCTGACACATCATATCAAAACATTAAATATGGATATCAGTGGAGCTCCGAGGCACATTTGATTCAGATAGTGCTGCTTTGATCTGTGAAATCACACTGTATTGTAAATGGCAGGCTTTTGTGGTTAAGTAACTGCAAGGTAACATTGCGAATTAAATTTTTATTTAATCAATTATGCAGCTTTAATGCTGTCTTCTGGTTTCCCACTGTCACTGTCACTGTCACAACAGTGAAATGCCACAATCATAACATGGCATAACAATGGCAAAAATACTTCTATACTACTACTAATAATATTTTTTGTATTTTCCAATACATTTGGAAAATTTCATTTTTGAAAGAGCTACTGTATCCCTTTAAGACATCTACAAAATGCCTGTGTTCACTAAAAATACAGTGAATTCCTCCCCTAAAGCTATCTCCATGTTCTTCAGCATTAAATCCATGCAGCTGTATAAATACATACATTATGTCACAGTCCGCCACTGCTTAATTCAGTAGATTGTGCTGCAAAACCTTAAACGCCATAACCACCATCTCATCTAAATCCCTGTTCTTTTCTTCCAGCTTCATGAACCCATTTTCCACCTCTGTTTGACCAGTCTCTGGAGATCTCCGCAGTTGATTAGTCTCTTCTGTGTCTCGTGTTTATCTCTGATTGGAATCCAGAAACTTCTGCCTGGGGTGTCAGATTTAGCTCAGTTTTGTTCAGTGGAAGAGATGAAACTTTTATTTTCAAACAAAACTTCTCTTCCCCATATAAATCTGCTGCCGCTCTTTGTGAATCTATTCTTAATCCTTGTGCATTGTTCATATTTACTACCCTTTCGTTATATTCTGGGACAAAAACGTCCACTAAATTAAACGGATGTAAAAATGTATCAGATACATATTTTTTTCACATGTATTTGTATAAATCTGTTAATCAACTTCAGTCCTGACCAAAACTAACAAATGTTAAAAAAATAAATAAATCTGGACTCTTTAATTGCCAATTTTAAAAAACACACAAAATGATATATTTTCAATATAAAATGTAATTGTGGGCTGGATTTTTCTTACCTTTATCACAGTCTTGGACATGTGAAATATTCACATGTTTCATATTTAAATTTTTTCTCCATCTTTTACTGGTTATGGCTGTTTTTGCCCAATTGACTTCCATTATAACCAATTTTTTTAAATACATCTTCATGACACCATTTAATCATGCATTCTTGATTGTTTGTGGTTTTCCCTGTCGAGAGGAAGTAAAATGTATAATTTTTTTCTGTTGATCATCATTTGGCACCATTAACCCTTTAGGTATATCTGTGCCAAAAAAGTTTAGTTTCTATGGGCTTATATGGAGTTTAACAGCATATTATAGTGTGTGTGAGAGAGACCTTTCTGCACTTACCTTGATAAGTCTGGAAAAATCAAAATTAGCGCCTCATCGCTCAGAGTTACATGGAGTAAACAAAGTGTATTTATGCACCAGCTGCCTTTTGATGGTGAGAAGTCCAAACTAAACAAAAACAAGGAAAGTGGATTTAAATGCCCTCCTGCAGGTCATTTGACTGTCAGAAGAGCAGCAAGCAACTTGAGAAAGGGCTTTGTACGGAAGTTTTAGAAATTATTTTGCTGCCTGACCTCTCCAGCGAGCTGCAGGATGTATTGTCTTCTCCCTCTGACACCACAGACTCAGGAGAGTCAGATCCTGTTTTTGTTGTGGCAGCTTCCAGCTTCCACTGAAGGTGAGGATGATTCAGAAGATCCTGGATCTAGGTGGATTGGGAGAAATGGCGAAGTGTGGTTTTCCACCAATGTGGAGACAACTTTCTTTCATCAGTCTGCCAGAGGTGTGACTCCAGGTCAAACGCGTCATGCCATCGCAAGTATGCAGAATGTGGATTCTGTGTTTAGTCTATTTTTTACAGAGGAGATGATTACCCTCATTGTCAGCATGACCAAGCTCCATGAGAGCTGCACAGTGAGAACCTGGCAGTCTGGGTTTGCAGCTTATTTCAATGTGTTTTAGTAGTTTGTTCGGTCATGTCTTTATATAAATTGTGTGAAGCCACTGTTGTGTTTTGTGTGCCATGTATTGGACTAATCTCTTCTCTGTCTTGTTAGTAATATTTATTTGGTTTATTTAAATACAAACAGCTTATAAATAGATCCTTGCCTCAACAGCTCTCTGGAACAAACAATAAATATTGTAAAAAATAAATATTGTGAGAAACTTAACTATTTTTATCATAAGAGAGTTAAAATATCCCTTTTTTCATGAACTATTAATGACGAATAAATAAAGGCCAATGACATGAGGAGGACTTGATTCATTACCTTATTTTTTCCAGTAAAAAGATGAGCCGGGGGTAATAAATGAGTCTTAAAAAGGGCAAGCTTTGAGATATTAATCTTCTAAGACATCAAAACGAAGTCACTCTATTAGCGCTAAAGGAGACGTCCATTCTCCTATACTTTATGTAAGCCACCAAGGAAACATTGCTACTACCCTGAGGCAATTATTTCATTCCTGTTTCCATACAGCTGGATGGCGGAGAACAGAGATAGAGGTTAAAACTTCCTAATTTAGTTAGGCTGGCTCCATACTTGGGATCTGGAACAGTGAGAAAAGAAAAATCGAAATGCATGACCTTTAAGAGGTGGTGACATGTAGCAACAATGGCTGACAAATAGCAATGAGGATTAGTGATGGGTGTGACCTTCTGCGGTTAAGGTCAAAGCTAATCGGCTAAACCAAGAGAATGCTGTGAAGTGCTCGACAATTGCCATAACTGCAGGGAAACATCACAGAAGATGCCTTCAGATGTCTAGAAATTCATTTAAAATCAGAGACGACCTCACAAATAATGGTGAATGTGACTTGTTTAACAGTATCTATGAACTTAACTGGATTTCTGTGACTCTTTCAAACATATCTTCAAACCATTTGACGTTATATGAAGCTACATTTGAAAATCCCCTTTATTCTCAGATGGGATATATTTCACACGGTGTCAGTCTCTCAGCTTGTCAGCCAGCCCGCCAGAAGTCTGTGGAAGTGCAATTAGGGAGCTGGAGTCCACCCTTATTACTTTAGGATACAACCCTGTCAGTCTGCTGCTATGTTAACTAATGAGTCTGGCTCCTCTCTGCAGATTAAATGGGCAGTATAATCTCCTGACCTTCACGTCCATCTCCACAGTCTTCCCACACAATAATTAATTAACACCTCTATTTGTCACAGGCCATGATATAAGTAAACCTGACTTAAAATGTATATGTGATAAATGAGTAATGGTTTCTGACCACAAAGGGGATAATTATTCACATTATGTGTAAGTATATACTTAGATGCAAACATAATCAATCACAATCGAAGGAGTTTGTATGTTTCAGAGCAAATACTTTCACCGGTTTCCAAAAAATAATATTGCTTTTTTTGGATGAGTGGCATAAGATTTGCAAATAAGAAAGTTGGTTGGGTGTAAAAGGAGTTAAATTGCATCTATTATTATTTTTAGACTATGCCTTAGAACGTGGTAAAAGCATTACCATGGGAATTAATCACTCGAGCATCTGAGCCTCTACCTGTTTAATAACAAATTTAATCACTTCCTCCAGAGGTTCATTAGCTCAAAAAGGTAAGGTGTGAGGTTTTATTAGCTGACAGAGCCTTCATTAAGAGCCAATTAAATAATGAACACAGCATACCTTCTTCTTGTAAAAGGATAGACTTGCTGTGAGTTCTCTCTCTTCCTCCCCTGAAGAGTACGTCTAGGAAACTCAGGGCACAAAAACAGGAGTAGACAAACTATGCGTGATGTGATGCTCTAGAGAGCAAAGGTTTTAAAAAAGGTTACAAAAACAGACAGACACACACCTTCCCTAAATCCTATAAATTGCATGATACAAAATTGTGCCTTCAGGGGTATTGTGGGATACAGATGTACCTTCTTGAATGTTACAGTGGGGATCAGGACAATCACAGTTAAGACCTTGAGCATGTCTCAGAGCCATTGATTTTCTGGACAGAGAGTGAAACAAAGTAAATACCTGTTTTATTGATTTTTACTATTAAAACTAGTTGCACATCAATGAACTTATGATTTTGCTTCTGCACAAAATGTTTTGCGCAGGATGTTTTGGAAGGAAGACTCAATAAATATCTAGAAGTCTAGAGACTTACTGCATTGTAAGTAAATAGTGAATTTCAAATATTTGTTATCAAACATTAGATAATTAATTATATTATTAAAAAATGAAAATTAATTACACACATTTTTTGTTATAATGATAATAGCAAAATAATAAAAATACAATAGAAGGATCAAGACTAAAACACAAGTTACGTGTGTCAAATAAAAAAAAAAAAAAAACTTAGCTAAAAAAGCTAGCAATGAAGAAACTGAGTAGAGGATGGAGTTAAGATGTTTTTCCAGAATTGACAGCTTAATGTGTTTTCAATGAGTTGTGATGATGGTTGAGGGTGGATGCGAGGCCGCATGGAGCACAATACCCTGCTTTACTTTCAAACAGGATAAAGTGAATGACACCACACCTGTAGTTCCAAGCAATCTTTCAGCCTGCTGTTTGTTTTCCATACACATTGGCCCACAGTGTTGCCAATGCATTCAGACAGCTATTATGTGCTCAATGTTTATAAAGTGCTCTCCAGCAAGGACATTAGGGACTATGAAACCCACTGTGGTTACTTATCAGAACAAAATCCCAAAGGACAGGAGAGCTCCTAGCTGACCGGGAAATACGTAGACATATGGGATCTTATTCAGCGTTATTGCTGCCATCAAGGGCTCATGCTGTATCTCCATTTCTATTTTAGGACTGAGAGCTATAATCATAAAAAAAACTGAACAGAGTGAAATAGCCTTTTACGTCCAGATAAACAGATTCTGGACAGGTATAGAAAAGGTTTCTGAGCTTACGTTATAAAACCACCTATATCTAACAGTAGAGTGATGGCTGTATGCAAGGAGAAGGCAGCTTATGGTAATTGGATAAGTTGCAGAAGTGCCAGTGACGTCAATTTCAGACAGGACGAACGGGAGGAACATAACCCACAGAGTCCGACTCATCTGTGAATCCATAATGACGTCGGTCTCACAAATTGTACATTTAAAAATAGAATCCCTTTCCATGCTACAGTACTCATTGGAATGAATACTATAGAAAAAGTGTGTTTGGATGTGTTATAAATTTGCTGGGGCACGAACTGGGAATCAAGTGAGATTCTGAACTGAGATTCAAAATACTCTTGAGGATGTTTCATTAGAGAAATCACAGATGATTATATTCTTTTGCATATATAATTGCTATAAAATGAACAGTTTACTGTCATTGAGAGAAGCAGTGCGTCCACATACATGAGTGGGAATCATAGTTAGTGCACACCAACTTATGATTTTCTTCAAGGAAGAGTTTGAGGATTGAGTGAATCATGCTCTAATTACACTTAGGAAGAATCCTCATAGTCCCTTTCCAATCACAACTGAAGTCATTTAACCTATTATTGACTGATAGCAGGAGGGAGACCAAGTCTCACCTTATGAGCTTCATGTTCACCCCCGGCTTAATTTAGCAATGTAACTATTAGCACTCAAAGCGTTATAATTACTATGTTCAACAAGCTCTTTATGGAGTGGAACTAAAGTTCATCCTAGTGGAGACTTAAATACTGTCCAATAAAATGTAGCATATCAAAACCATATCTAACCCATATTTAAAAAGAAATGCAGAAAGAGATGACCTGAAAACACTACAAAATGTGTGGTGTTTCTACACTTGACTGGTTATGCTTTGGAGTATAAATTTAAACATATCTGAGGTTTTTGAAGAGGTTGTGTGCTATTAATTTTATTTTATTTATTTATTTATTTCGTTATTTTTATTGAGCAACATGGAAAACAGATTTGACAGCTTTTTTTCTGTACTTTTTTCTCCTCTTCCTCTCTTTTTACTTTTTCTTCCCCAGATTGTAAGGGAAGCGGGGGAAAAAACAAGTCCTAATAAATTATTAATATTGGAAGCAGTGGGTGCAGCAGTGGTTAAAATAATAATAATAATAATAATAATAAATGGGCCAACTGGTAACATTATTGTAGGTCCTGTACCCACTCCATTCCTGGCAGCAAGTACAACCATCAGACCCATCGGTACAGCCAAAATCCCATCTATGATCAATTTTTTTGCTCCCGTACTAGTCAATACAGTTGATTTCATCATAGTCAAATATCATATAGATACTATGTAATTGTAAAGTCAATTGCATTCACTTATTTACACATGTATGCATGTTATATCTACAGGTAATTGTTGCACAGTACATTAAACAATGTTCATGTAACAAAGAGGACTGACAAGGGCGGCTCCAAGTGCAGAGCTTTATTAGAAAGCATGGTCAAACACGCAGGGTCGAGAAAGCAGCAAACAACAACGGTGGAGGCAAAACACAGAATAATCCAGAAATACAGTGAGGGTCGGTAGATCAGCAAACAGAGTCCACAAGGCAAAATTAAGCAATAATCCAAAGGCAAGAAAAGGTCGGTACAATAAGAAATCAAACACAGGAAACAAGACTAGACTAGGTAACACAAGGAAACGCTTTGTACGAGGGAAAACACTCAATACTCAGTGGCAAGGCTACGAACACAGACACACAGTTTATTTAAGATAACACAGGTTAACAAGGGGGATGAGCCAATGAGTTGTCGTGGCCTAATAAAAACATATTGGATATGGAGCTTAATGCAGTTAGAGTCTGAACACTCAAATTCCTTGTTAATACTTTGCTATCAGAAAACCAACATACATACTACAGAAAACACGCACAAACATCAGGTTTGCTATGAGTTATTATTTGCACTGATTTCTCGTCTCCTGTTGTGTTGTTTTCCTTTGAGTCCGGTCATCATGCCATCTCAGAGAAATATTTTTCACTAACAGCCAGGCACACAACACTCAGAGGACCTCATACATTATCAGCATAATGCAGACAGGTCTGGCCTGCAAAGAGATTTATAGCCTATCTGAATACGTAGCTATTATTTAATATGTTGTAGATATCATAAACAACACTGCATTATTTGGCTCTCTAAAATACTTTGACTGGTTAATAGTATTCACGTTTTTATAGAAAATGATATAGAAATAAAGATTATGATATATAATTACATCCACAACATGAAGCTGTGAGCATGTAAAAAAATACTGTACTGCTGCTGCACATTTAAAATATTATAACCCAATAGCATACATGGATAACCTCATAGCAGATCCATACTGAAGGACCTGGGGAAGGTGAAGGATTTCTAAAGTACACCAGGATTTTTTTTGTAGATATTGTAAAATATCTTCAGTTGTGTGTATGGTACATTTAAGCTCCTGTCGTGTCTTTCTTTGTGTGTATCAGGGCTTGACATTAACTTTTTTGCTCACCAGCCACTGTGGATAGTGGTTTTCCAAATTTACTTTCACTAGCCACAATTTTCTTGTTAGGAAATTAAATTTTATATGACTTAATAATGCATACAAATATTTTAAGTCATTTGACCTATTTTAATATAATAAGATAATGTTACCAATATGAAATGTTATCAATGTTACCTGTTACCAATCATATGAAATCAAACACATCCACAAAAGATCATTCCACTGCAGAAGAAACAGAAGCAGCATTTATGACTGTTATTTGTAGCCAAAATATAGCATGAATGCTTACACTTGCAGTGGAACTTATAACAACATAATGTTGAGTTTGTTGTTTTAATGTAGTGTATACTTTTATATGAAATCATAGAAAAAAAGGTGAAACTATGAAAAGTAAACCGCCAGTAGGTGACAGCAAGTGACTATTTTATTTTATTGATACCCGGCGGTACCCGGCGGGCGGGGCCGGGTTCGGACAGATATTTAGAAAGGATGCTCGGGTTCGGTCACATCAGCGTGAATGTGCGTCTGTGTTATAACCGTGCTTTTTGCCCCGTGTGCGCTGATGCTCTCATCTGTTGACATTTCCGAGCGCCTTCCTACAGTTGCTTAATAAAAGCGGGTTTCCACACAAAAAAAGTGCATGTGTCATGAGACAAAAAAAAAAAAAAAGATTTTAACTGTGTCGGGCTGGGATCGGGCTCGGACATAAATATCTTAACGTGGTCCAGCTTTGGACAGAAAAATGCGGCCTGATCCGCACTCTAGTTCAGACGGCTGAGAATCCTTTAACAATACAGAAGTGCCTGTCCTTATGAATGGACCACTAAATTATTGACTCAAATGTTTCAAAATTCAAAAACGCGAATCATTCA
>JAUMHI010000034.1:6115971-6134379 GCA_032359435.1 Enteromius unitaeniatus
TACTTACCTTTGTTACGATCTTCTGAATAAACTCCTGTTACTTTTACTTACCTGTGTTGGTCCCATTCGTTACAGAAATAGAATGCATCTAGTTTTATGTATTTAAACCAAGAGTCATCTATTTGAAGACTTTCAAATCCTCAACATCTAAAAAAAAGTTACGTCTATATTTTTGTTAAAACAAGAGCTGTTAGTCCCTTTAATATACAAAATTATGAAAAAGCGAGTCTGAATGCTAAATGCAGACAAGGAAAGAGTAAAATCACTCTTATATATTTAAATGAAAAGAAACACTGGGGTAATATTACGAAATACAAAATATAATGCTACATTTTTACATCTTTAACAGGCCAAGATATCACACTGAAGTTTCTATCCAAACTATACTTGTCCCATCATGTTTTTTTTTTTTTTTGGGGTCATCTATAAGCTCTTCCCCACCTTCAGAGGGCATCACACGCTCTACAGAAGCATGAGCAGTTAATTTTTTTTAACACATCAAGAAATGCCAGGTTACACATGATTTTAAAATAAGTTTTTACCCCACATGTTTGTACGTACATGTGAGAGACTGACCCTTCATCAAGTGGTTGTGAGATGTCCCGAGTGCCTGTACTCTGCGCCGGCTAGATGGTCTTGTGTTTCTGTAATAGCTAGATAGGAGACAAAATGATTAAACATGATAAAAGAATAATAGATAACAGATAATTCGGAAGAGTTTCTTAAAAATCAGGGATAGCACAAAACAAGCCCAAATTGTGTTTTAGTCATCTGAGTGCCAGCAGTCGGTACAGATTACAGAAGAGATCAAATGTTCTAAACATTAGCTACACTCAAATACAGACTCAATACTCCGCTGGTTAGTTGGACATTTACCGAATTAGCAAAGTTTTTAGTCTGAACTGATTGCTTTTCTGTTTTTAACTGTTTTTTAAATTGTTATATTTTCATATTTTCACTACAAAACGATACCTCTAACTGAATTATATTTTTATCACCGATGGGTACTGAACATTAGCATTGTACTCTTCATTTGATTTTAAAACGTTAGTTTTTTTCACACATTGTTTGCACTCTACAAATGAACACTTTTAACAAAAAGTTACAACTGTGGTAGAACTGCTACAGTGCTTGCACTCTACAAATGAAGTGTTTTAAACCTTTAAAATAGATCACATCTAGACCCTTGTATTTAAACCAAGAGACCACTGTGTTTCAAAAACATGCACAAGCACTAAAACAAAAGAACGAATAGGTTACTTCCGTAACCCAGGTTCCCTGAGACATGGAACGAGTACTGCGTCTGCTAAGATGCTTATGGGGAAAACTCCTTTTTTCCCCCTAACTGAAGCCTTATTTAATCACGCGGTGAAAACTGCACGGTCATTGGCCACTGCAGGTGTACTTGTTTAACCAATAGGCGAAGCACCGCATACAGCGAGCCAATGTCCGCTGGTCATGCTATTTGCTTGAAGGGTGCGAACTTACTCTATAAGAGTGAGGGCCCCCGAGCCTTTCTTCAGGTTAGTTCGACTGAAGCGGCGGCCAGTTCTAGCACGGCCGTAAACGCAGTACTGGTTCCATGTCTCAGGGAACCTGGGTTATGGAAGTGACCTATTCATTCCCTTTCGACATTTCACTCGTACTGCGTCTGCTAAGACGCTTTATGGGGAACACAGTTTAATCCCGCCGTGCTATTAGGCTGGAAGGGGAAGCCTGACAGCGGACCTAAGGGAAACCTGGCTCACACGTCATAAGCATACCTCATTCAATCACTTGAAGGGAAATATAACCCTGCTCTCAGCTTGTTTGCAGAGAGTTTAAAGTATGTATAAGTTATTATAAGTAATCATATCCTCAAGCCATGTTTGAGTGCAATGCGGTCAAGCAGCTGAGCTGAGAAAAATTATTTATTATGTTCATAAGCCAGACCGAGTCGGGCTAAATTAGAACGCATGAACTGTGTTTGAGGCGGGCTATGACTGGCAAAGAATGGCAGTTCAGAGGCCCGCCTTAAGTTTCGGTATAATCCTCCTAAGAGGAGCTCTGCGCAGAGAGAATCTGAGCATGCAATGCAGGGATGTCTAGATTATAAAACCTAGCGAATGTGGATGGCGAGGCCCATCCGGCCACCTCACAAATCTCTGCAAGAGATGTACCCTTAGCCCAGGCCCATGTAGAGGCTGTGGACCTTGTAGAATGGCATCTAACCCCCAGGGGACATTGGATACCCGTGGAGGAACATGCCAGCGAAATGGCCTTGACAACCCATTTTGTGAGCCGTTGCTTCGAGACCGGTAGTCATTTCCAGGCATGCAGCATTAATAGAGAGCGCTTGTAGATCACCTACTCGCTTGACAGATGCCAGTGCTAGGAGCAGGGCAGTCTTAAGCGTCAGCACTTTCATCGAGGCCGTTTGTAGAGGCTCAAATGGTGGGTTCTGAAGGGCTTTCAGCACAGTGGGCAGGTCCCACGTGGGGACAGTGCAAGAGCGGGGGGGCTTGAGCCGCCTCGCTCCTTTTAAGAATTGGATAATCAAGGCATCCTTGCCCACTGTCTGTCCTGCTATGAGGTCGTGGTGAGCTGCTATAGCTGCCACATAAGACCTAAGCGTAGAAGGGGTACGACCCTTATCTAGCAGGTGTTGTAGAAAGAACAATATCAGAGATATGTCACATGTGGGTGGGTTTTCATAGCGCTTAATGCACCATCTGGAAAACACCGACCATTTCATAGCGTAGGCGAGTCTTGTAGACGGGGCTTTTGCTTGAGAAATAGTGTTTAGCACACGCTCTGGGAGGATGACAGGCTCCCGTCAAGCAGCCACATGTGAAGAGCCCACAGCTCTGGCCGTGGGTGCCCAATCACGCCCTGCGCCTGAGATAGCAGATCGCGTCTCAGGGGAATGGGCCATGGAGGGGATGTCAGCATTGCGTATAGGTCCGCAATCCATGACTGGTTCCTCCAAAGGGGGGCTACCAGCAAAAGTTTGTGTCTGTTCTCCCTGACGCGGCTGATGACCTGCGGTATCAGAGGAGTAGGAGGAAAATCATAGAGATTTCTGTCAGAGACAAAAAGTTCTATCTCCGCTTTGCCGAACGTGAGCCAGATCAACTGGGCTGTTCGGGGGTGGAGCGTCCATTCTGACGGATCGACCCGCTCTCTCGACAGCATGTCTGCGCCCTGGTTGTAAATGCCTGGTATGTGCGTCCCTCTTATCGAGCGGAAATTCTGCAGGGCCCACTTCAGCAGCTAGAATGTGGAGGCGTTTTGATGAAAGGCCCCCATGATGGTTTATGTATGAAACCGTACCAGGACGTGACTGTCCCTCAGGTGTGGTAGGAATGTCCGACACGCATGACACACTGCCATCATCTCCAGACAGTTGATGTGAAGCATGCTGTCTTTCCTTAACCAACGGCTGATGGCCGGAAAGCCCTCGTATAACGCGCCCCATCCTATTTTGGAGGCGTCCGTCATGAGAACTTTTCTCCTGTTGACCACATAAAGGGGAACTCCTCTTTAACCAGAACTGCAGGGGCCTCATGTGTAAAAGGCCGAGCTGCAGGACCAACGAGGCTGCTGACATCAGACCGAGCATCCTCTGAAAGGCTTTTAGAGTGTGTTTAGGGCCGGGCTCGAAAGAGGCAGCGCTTGCTCGTATGTTCGCGGCTCGCTACGGGGAGAGCGCCGTGCTCATTCGCAGTCTATTACCGTACACAGGAAGACTATATGCTGGCTGGGTACCAGTGTGGCTTCTGCGTGAGGCAATCCCAGGCAGATGACACACTCCTCGTGTCTGTCGGCGGCGTCGAGGGGAGCCGCGCAGGCAGAGCATTGGCGACCAGGCATAGCGTGAAATTTGCTCTTTTAGCAATTGCTCTTTTAAAATGCTCTGAACATCAGCCAGGCGGCGGCAGGGGAGATATCCAGCTGCAGATGATTCAGGCAGGCAGGCTTCCAGTCAGGGACAGCAAAGATTCAGTCGCTGAAGGAGAATAATCTGAAGAAAGGCTTGGGCGCCCTAACTCTTATAGAGTAAGTTTGTGCCCTTCATGCAAATAGCATGACCAGCGGCCATTGGCTCGCTGTAGGCGGCGTTTTGCCTATTGGTTAAACAAGTACACCTACAGCGGCCAATGACCGCACAGTTTTCACTGCGTGATTAAATAAGACTTCAGTTAGGGGAAAAAAAGGAGTTTTCCCCATAAGCGTCTTAGCAGACGCATTACGAGTGAAATGTCGAAAGGGAACACATTTTTCAGTCTCTATCTCTCCAGCACTATTTCAGCCTTGCAGAGTAACCTACATATTAACTTAAAGCGTGTAAAGAAAGGGGGTAAATATTTCGTACTCACAATTTTCGGAACTTATGCAAGAGACGTCCAGATCTTCGGCATGCTTTAACAGATCTTAACGCTGTAAGCAGGGAGACAGAACCGCACTCCCCAGACTCCTGAACACAAATGAACGGAGGCGCGCAAAACAGTCCCGCCCCAGATGGGCATCAACGATTGGATGCAGCGACCTCATTCGTTGCACGCAATGATTGTCTCTGTTTTTCTGAGGGGTGTCTGGTTTGAGAATTATGGCCCCTGTTGCGTTTCAGGCCTGTCCATGATTTGTTGAGGGGCAATAAAAGTCTAACGTTGCACCAGACAAATTTTATACACCTCGAATAGGCTACAGATGCAAAATATGAAAGAGCTTTGTACGCAAAGTCCTAGTAGCGATCATTTGGGTCTATTTTCTGTAAACTGGCTTGAATATTTTTCATGCACATCTACATTTGACCGAGAGGAATACACTTAAACTAAACTACGCAAGACAATGGCGTCTCCGTACTCAAAATACTAAACACCTTTAACTAAACTGAGTATACAGTCTCATCTACACATTTTATTCAATGTACTTGTTTTATTTCAACGCCTCTTATCATACTGTCTATCCGACATAAGCACAAGCAGCTGACGAACGATTACTTTTATCATGAAACTTTTAATGTTGATGATCGCAGGTTCTTAGATGAAAAAGTATTTTCAGACTATGGGAATTAATGTTTGCATAAGCATAAAAACTCTACCACATGCAATATAAAATACTGTAGTGTGCATCATTTCATTTGGAGAGCAAAGTTACAAAAGAGAACGCAATGTGCTATTTTCTTTGTACATCTATCTATACAAGACTTGTCTTAAGAGTGAGCAACAATTTCGCTTGAATTAATACATTCTGCGGATTCAGAGTAGAATACTCTGAGTACCACACTTCACTAATGGCGGACTAAGTGACGATGTTATGTTCTGACACTACTCAACTCACAGGTCAAGTTTTGGTTTTTTTTACCAAATGACTGCATCAAACAAATGTTATCTTCAAAGAATAGCGGGTAGGTTGTTTGTAGGGAGGCTAGACAATCTACATGGTTATAAATTCTTTAAACACACAGTAAAGAAATGCAGACACCTCCGAGTTTTATTGTAGGGGAGTTCTCTTTAGGAATATCATAAAAACAAATTACATTCGGCCACTCAGCCGTGACCCCATTTCCTAACAAAGTTCTTTTCCTGTTTTCTGTCGTAAATAGTCGACTTCAAACACAATAATGTCATTACGCATATACACATTCGTAGCTGGATAAGGGATTGAAGTCACCCATGAGACAGAGCTAGTATTTTAAACGACAGAGGGTCACACAGTAGCATCACACTGTGACGTGAACGGATACATCTCTCAACGAGCATACGGTTTAAGAAATGTTTTAATTTAAATTTCAACCATAACATGTGCACTGTCAGAGACTGTGTAGCTAATGTTTACAACATTTGATCTCTTCTGTAATCTGTACCGACTACTGGCACTCCGATGACTAAAACACAATTTGGGCTTGTTTTGTGCTATCCCTGATTTTTAAGAAACTGTTCCGATTTATCTGTTAGGTCTACATTCAACTATCATATCTGTAAAGTGTTTTGATCCTAGGCTTTTGACTGATTTGTAAACAAGCAAAAGTACTTTAAAAAACAAATCTCTGTATAACTGGATGCTAGTGTAGGGACCGTGACAATAATCCGTCCTTGTTTGTGGTCCCCTTTTTTTCGGTTTCAGCACATGCCTCTCATAAGGTCTGTGCACGGCCCTGTAAAGACATGTACATGTTTCTCTGAGACTTAGCTGAAAAACATATAATTCTTACAATGTACTGACTAGGGTTTGTTTGTTACTCATATATGAATGTTTAGGCCTAATAGCTCTTGTTTTAACAATCAAAGATGCAACCGTATAGGGGGTTTATTCTTTTATCATGTTTAATCATTTTGTCTCAAGTCAGACAAATGATCTTACCAGAATGCATTGTTTTGTAAGGCGGCAGCCGATTTCTTGCGGCGCCGCTTTAAGTCGAACGCACCTACTCTCATCCTGTAGAATGACGCAAATCGAGCAGCAGACACACAAGAGCCAATAACATTTCACAACAGCATGACGCGATCGGTCACAAGACACGCGAGAGCTAATAGAATTTTACAACCAAGGCTGACGTAAAGATTATCCAGGCGGCATTTTTTAAATTTGCGCAAAGTGGCAGCTGCCTGCAGCAGAGATGAGTCACGGCGGACGGAGAGATGGTGATCAATCCTTTTGTCTCGGAAAGAATTAGAATGTTGGTAGTTGTAACTGCTGGTTTATCTTGTCTTTTATTAACGGGTGGTAGGTTTAGGGGCAGGTGTTGGGTTACATGCTCATATAAATAAATTAATATAAATAAAACTGTTGTGACCGTTCAAAGTGAAAAATCACACCCCAATACATATACAATAATGGCAATATAATTAACCAATATTTGAATGCAAATCCGTGCTTGGATCACGGATGATGCCTGTCACTGAATTACATTGTAATCTTTTACGTGAGCCCATGACGCAATTTTCGATGATTACGTGATACTAACACGGAATTATGCATTAAGAGGTTGTGGTTATTTTACGCAATTCTGTGAGATCAGGTTGGTAATTTATGACAGTCCAAATGAAACAAATCAAATAAAAAATTACCATCTTGGAGAAGGAAATTAACTAATGTGTTGACACCTTAAGACATGTAGCAACTGATGTAGCACACTGATGACAAGGTGTTGCTTTGTAAAAATAAAAGCTAAGAATGTATGATCCCTTCACACTCCAGAATGTTCACGGATAGATTCTAATGATCTGTCAGTTTCATCCAGCAAATATCAAATGCAATTATTGTCTAAGCGCCTTAATAACAGTGTTATTTTCAGAGCGCTGGTACAAGATTAAGAACTTAACCTTATCAGAAGCTGTGGATTTGCAGCTTAATGAGGATTCTTGCCCCTTGAATCAATGGCAGATGGTGTGAGCAAGGTGCAGCTGAAATGCTTAGAAGAGCTTGATAACTTCACAGAGTCTCAGCGAGGGCGGCATATTATTTTGCTGCTTTGTGTTTGAGAATAAGGAGCACAACGTAAAGGGCGGCAATCGTTCTCCTTTCATCATCGACTCCCAGTGATATTATCTCAGAAGGCTGGGAGACTTATCACCGAGCCATAAAGTTTCATGAAGCCACAATAAATGATTTCCTCATTTCAGCGGGCCTAATTTCCATAAACCATGCTTTTGCTTTCCCCTCTTGCCCTCCTTCCCAGCGATAATGGCAGAAAGAGAGCAGAACATATTCAGAGTTCTGTTTTCATTCAACGTTATTAGAAATTCAATTCTGTACAAATGACTTTGGAATATCACGGCAGTCGCTTTAGCTGTTCAGTGTGACCCATTTTTTGAGCTGCTAGTCATGCTCTGAGTGCTGTACCTGCAGATTCAGCTTTGGTCTGGAACAATGGCTACGATGGTTTCATTTAAAAATCCCTATAATACTCTTTCACTTTTAAGCTCACTCGATCTAAACGGTCAACCAAAGATAATGTCGGCCATGCATTTGATTAATTTGTGATTATATCTTAAGAGTATGATTATTTATAACACACAATGGACACCATATTAAATCTACTTCCTTTATAATGGACTATATCATATTTTGACAGTTTATTTAAGATCTGCACAATACCTCTGCACATCTTGTGAGTGTTTAGGTGCTGATTGTTATTTGAGTATTTCCTGTGAGGCTAATATTGAGGCTAGTGTGAGCTACCTAAAACTTTGAAATGAGAAAAAAATGCAATGCGTATAATATAAACCTAAGAGTATTAGTAGACTGAGGTAGGGGAACGTAGAATTTTCACATGATTGCAAAGTATCCTATACTGTTGAGGAACAATACAATCAAAATACAGTGTTGGCATATATTTAGCAGACACACTACTAATACTCCAATGACTGCTAGATGGCATATATGTAGCAGAGTTACTTATCATCAGCTGTCTGAAGAGTACCATCAAAATGTACTGGGTTCCTCTCTCTGTTGCCTGCCAGGTGCAAGAGTATCACCTGACTCCAATTGATGCTCATTAGCTGGACTATAAAACAAGCCTAGGACTGGAGTTTAAGGAGAGAGGCTGAGCTGTTCTGAGCTCCAAAAAATTTACCATCTGGTACTAGTATGTTAAAGTGGTTAATGTAACATTTCAGCCATTTTTTATGCTTACATGCTTAGAAAAAAAACGTCTTCAAGTATTTTGTTATTAGCAAATTGATCCATGATCTGCGATAAATAGATGCTTGCACCACCATGCAGTGTACTGTGACTTTAATTCAGTGTTTGGGGGCCACAGACAGTTTGTCAGTCAACCCCCAAACACTGAATTAAAGCCACAGTACAATTTGTATCAGTATCAAGTTGTTTATAACAAAATACTTGAAGAGGTCATGCTGCTTTATGCGGAAGAGGAAATGCCCTTGAAATGGGTGTTTCAACAAGACAATGACTCCGAACACACCAGTAAGCGAGCAGCATCTTGGTTCCAGACCAACATGTTTTGACAACATGTTCATGTTTTGATGTAAAATATGATGTGCAGTGTTCCCAATAAATGAAAATACAAATGATAATCAATCAATATGATTATCAATATGATAAGAATTCTGAGCTTTAATCACGTTTTAAAAAACACTGCTATTATTTTGAACACAACTGTATGTGCTGTGCTGTAAAGAAGCAATATACAAATTGACTTGACTTCACGTGGTTAATTAATGTTAATTCTAAAGATTATTTGATTCAGCAAACAGTGCATTTGATTTGATTTTTTTCATGGCTCCTTTCAGCACCTTGAACTTCAGACATCCGTTAAGAAAGTGCTAAACAGGTCCTGGTAACAATAGCAATCTGAATCTTAAGCGTGAAATTGATGCATGCTCTCTCCTGTCTTCACAAACAAGGCTTATTAGCGGTGACGTGCTAGATCTGCTGTCACTCCCCTTTTCAATTTCCTGCCTCGCTGCACATCCCACAACAGCAAAAACGGCGCCCTAATATACCTATACTGTACACAAAGTGGCATCAATAGCTGCTTCCATAAGAAATACAAGAGGGTATGAGTCGTAAAAAAAAATGAGGGACTGCAAAACTGCTTGTTGAAGACTCAATTTCCTGCTTAGGCAGTAATAAGAACAGGAGTTTTATAACTCCTATTTTCATTTGCTTGAGTAGTTGTCCAATTAGTTCTCTCTGCTTTTCTTACTTTCCAATATACAGTAGAAAGCTCATCAGAACCGCATAGTTAGGCATTCAGAAAAACATCACCTCCACATTATATTTAAAAGGTGGTCTTTCATTTTGAGTGTCCAGTGACATTGTTTGTCAAAGGAGAACAGAGGTTATTAGGATCACTCCCTACTATGCAGAAATGGGCAGCCACTCAGCATGTTCATGCAGTAGCTTATTAGCTCTGACCCATGTCATCCTTACACCTTGTTACATTCTAGTTAAAAGCACCTCAGCCACAATAGCTAATCTCAGCTGGTGTGCTGAAAACCAATGAAGTATTATGAGATAGTTACTCACTGGTTTTATTGCCTATAAAATGTCTTCAGCAAAAATGTGCCATACAGTTCTCACTACTCAAACACAATTGTTTTGAAGTCTGTCAGTATCTTCTGGCTTTCATTCCAGAAGCATGCTGTATAAAGATAGTGATTGGTTCTGCATTGCAAATTCATGGTCTTTGGTCATGGTCTTTGTTTCTTTGATATAGTATAGTTTACTATATATATATATATATATATATATATAGTGATCCTGGTGCTAGAGAGCACGAGAGACAACAGTTTAGATGAACACAAAAACCCCGGAGGGTGGATTTATTTACAACGTGAGGTGAGCAGATGAATAAGGTGCAAATGGTGTTGGTGGTGCTCGCTGTGACTGTGGTCCCCTTTTATCCTCCCAATCGTGGTCCAGGTGCCGGTGAATGGTGCTCCGTGCCTTCCTCTGTGGCCCGGGCTGCTTCATTCACGGCGAATCGTCTGGAAGAGAGAAATAAGGTAAGTCATCCAGTTTTGCGAACAGAGTCGTAGCTCATCATTTCTGTATTGAAGCTCTTCTTTTATATGCCTCTCGCCGTGAACGATTGGCCCGGGCAAACAAGTTCCAGGTGTGAGTCCTGTGTTGCCAGGGCGACGCTGATCGGTGCCCCTCACAATATATATTATTTTTGTTGTTTTTGTTTAAAGTTTTACAAATTTTACTATACTATACTACAACTGTAGAATCAAAGCTTTCAATACAAAGTATAATTTTATTTTCCTTCATTGTTATAAGGTGGCAGAGCAGTTGTGCATCTGGCATTTCCTCTACAGGCATCTGACCTTTGACCCTTGTTTCATTACTCATGTATGCTCCCTCAACCTTCCTCTATGTCCAGCTTCTTTTAAAGGACACACTTCAAAGATTTAGTCTCATACTGTTACTCTCTGATAATCCAAATTCACAAGGGATGGTTGAATATTTCAGGACTCAACAATGGATGGCTCGGTGCCCAGGGCCAGTTTGAGAGAGTTTTAAGCTAGTTGGTTGAATTCTAACCTTCACTAATGACAGTCCAAGTTAACTTCACTAGTTCAACTGCTAAACCACTGAAGGTCATTAAATATATAGTATAATACAGACTTTAAAAATGAAATGAGTTTACTGTACTGAGATTACTGTATGTGCAGGAGGTTGCCTAAACAATCATCACTGATGTGCTTCTTATAAGCAAGACTTGATCAAAACTTTTGTTTACAACTCTAAATGTCAAGGCGCATCAGGACAATAGTGTAGATTTTTATGTATGTATATTTTTTGCATCTAGACAGGGCCTCACTTAAGTTATCTTAGCTGGATTTGCAAAAACATTGAACAATATGTAACATTTAACCAAACATTTAAATTTGAAAGGCCAAAAAATAGTGGACCAAACTCAAAAAATGTTTTGTTTTCTTTTTTAGTGAATGTTCCGTCTACTGGGCCAGAACTCCTTCACACTGGACCTGATGTTTTATGATTTTTGTTGTTTTTTTGCAGGAAGGCTGACAGGAAAAGAGATTGAGATCTATTAAAAAGCTCTAGATGGTGAAGCACTAGAGTAGTAACAGAAACAACACTTCAGTTCCTTGTGGATTTTCAGCCAACACCCTGAAGAGTAGTGAAAAATGCATGAGGGATAAAAATATATCACACATTGTTCCATCTATAAACAATCTAGTGATGGAAAAACAAACGTATTATTCCAAGCATAATATACAACTAATAAAAGATTGCTAAGGCCTCTGAACCAACTAGGGATTTAACATGTGTTTTCTCTGCTGATAAAACCAGATTGACTGATGCATTATGGATCAGCAACATGTGACAGCGGGGGCAATCTCTGCACAAGCTCTGTCTTTACAACAAAAAACAAAAGTGCTTATCTGACAGGGAGACAGCTGGGAATTAAACTAAATAGGCAGGTGCAATGTGCTTATAGGCTCTGAATACTTAACATGCACATAATAATGAACTGTCATGACGTTATTATCACAGAGATAATTGGTATACAGTATATAATATTTACCTAGAAAAAGAAATGTTGCGTATACGTGGTTAAAAATGCTTTTTTTTCTATTTTAAATGTTGTCTTCAGTTACACTGGATCTTGGTGATTTTAAGATTTTTGTGCAAACGTGGTTAAGCTGTGCTTCAGTGATATATACAGTATGTTTATGGGCTCTACAAGTGATAAATTATCATGCTTAGAATCCAGCAATACTTTACTATAAAGATCCCTAAGGTACAGAACATAACAGCATGATGAAAATTTAACAAACCATGTTGATTAGTTAACATACAGCATACAGTAGTTTAATATTAATTTTGTTTGTTTGTTTTTAAACTTAATAAATAAATCTCTGTGGAAATGTGTTTGTTTAAGGGATTTAAAACAATCTCAGATCCTCGTTACATGATAGTAATGATCTTATATCTCACATGAAGATGAAGATCCTGTAGAAGATTTCGAAAAATAGATCTCCAGGGACAACAAAAGCCAAATAGATACATTAATAAATAATTAAGGATTTACAGAGGAGTCGTATTTGTTCTCATTTCAGCATGGCACACTGTGAGCAGGCAATCCACTGTATACAAACATCTTCAAGCAACATAACCTTCATGCCCTCAATAAAACAAACCAACAGCCCGTTCAGCCTGCCAGCAGGAAGTAAATGCCTGAATTTGCAGGCTGATGGTGGAACTTCAGCTGATGCTCATGGAAGCCTGTGCTGAACTGTTTAGAAATTAGTTATACAGTAGCATGTATGGGTCAATGAGAGCTCTCACAAAAATATTTGTATTTATTCTATGATTTATTTTATTTTTATTTATTTATTGTGTGTGTGTGTGTGTGTGTGTGCTTGTTATCACATATATTACACATGCACACACACACACACACATATATATATATATATATATATATATACATTTTTTCAACATTATTATTTTTTGTTCCATAGGGTCGTACAGGATTGGAATAAAATAAGTGTGTAAATAAGAATATTCAATTCATAAATATGAATGAATGAATAAACGAATTAATGAATGTCATTCTGTGGGAATTACCACATTACACCATGGGAAAGTATAATTTTTATGAGTTAATTTGTTGTGAAATTCTCACAAAGCAATTAAAATTATCACCATATATGCCTACATTACAATTGTACATTATATATTTATATTTAACTTAAAACGTCTTAAAGATGAATTAGTTTTTTGCAAACACACAGCTTTTATCATCTCAAGACTTTAATTGATGGACTGGGGTTGTGTAGATTATTACTGATTACTATTTAGGAGTTTTTTTATCAGCTGTTTGGACTTTCATTCTGCCGGCACCCATTCAATGAAGAGGTTCCATTGGTGAGCAGGTAATGTAATGCTAAATTCCCACAAATCTGTTCTGATGAAGATAACAAACTCATCTACATCTTTGATAGCCTGAAGGTGAGAATATTTTCACCAAATTTCCAAATATAGTGACTGCGGCATGAGCGTTTGGATCCATGTGCAAGAGCTTTTTTTCAATGGTCAGCAGGCTGAGTCAAAATCACAAGCAGACAGGTACAATGGAGGAAGAGTCGGGGCTGGCAGTGAACAATCATGGAATCAGAACACAGAAACAAGGTTAAAAACAACAGACACAAACACGAAAGATCGCTTAGAAATTGTCTATGTAGGTCAATACTTCGCAACTGTTGTGAGACTGGGATATTTAAGCAGTCTGCTAATGACTGAGTGGGTGTGGTGATGAGCAGCAGAAAGGCCAAAAAAAGGTCTTTTCTTCACAGTCCAATATACATAAAATATGAAAAATGCAAGTGTGCATATTTAAAATCACCATGTCTTCATTCTAAATGAACTTCTGAAATAGTGCATGAATAACAAGGCCTTTACTAATCTGACAGATGTATACTGAGCTCGTCCAGCAGATAGATATATCATTAAGATTCAATATTCTCACTTTAAGAAAAATCGCCTAGACCACTGCTGTGTCCCATTTTGAAATGTACAGAGTGTACAGAGCACTTACACATTCACATAATAAAATGAGGTCAATTGGCACAATCTTTAATGTAGAGTGTATCTTCACATTCTGTGTAGCTCTCACCACCATCAATATCCATGAGCACTTCAAAAGAAATTCCATCCCCTGGTCTGACTCTATAAATACACAGCTTGCCACCAGTGCGGCATCACGCTTGGCTAGTCCTGCCATCTGTCAGGAAGGAGCAGGCAGTGCAGAGCACAGGCCAGACAGACCACCAGTAGCAGTAGGGTCTGCTCACTGGAGAACCGCATGACTTGGCCTTGTCCCTCAGCCCTGCTTTTGGTTTGCCCAAACTCACAGTCATGAGGACAGAAATGCTGTGTTGAGACCATCACTGATAACTGGACATCGTTGTTAGCCTCTGAGGTCTTCGGTCCCTTAAAACCAGCCTGCTATTAATGTGGGGGACAGTTGAGAGTGGTATAATAATGGCCTGCCAAGCTTTTAGGAATACTGGGATAATGGGTCCACCACGGGCCATGGTATTTATATCACTATGTAGGGCAGTTTCACTTCCCTTTACTTTGAAACTTACTTAGAATCTGTAGGTGGTTTGCTAAATAAAATGATGCAGAAATGTCATTAATATCTCCACTGTATCTGCTAGTCAACAATGGTATTAAATGGAGTGGCTTTTGCTTAAGATAGTCCACTCAAAACACTTTCGCCATCATTTTCTGACCCTCATCTTGTTCCAAGATGTTTTTTTCTGTGAAACATTCTGGCTCCAAACAAATTGAACCCCTCTGACTTTGAGTGCAAGGGGGAAAATTTCTGTTTTGTTCGACAGAAGACTGTAATTCATATAGGTTTGGAAAAACATGAGGGTAAGTAAACAACTTTTGGTTTCCTACTTGGAAAATGTTCTGCAAGGGGGAAATAAATAAATAAATAAACTGCTGAGGGTAAGTTGAAGATGTGCAACCATTTCTTTTAGTAGACAATTGTTAGATTTAAACAATGTATTATTGTGCTTTTCTTTGAAGATACATGCCAGTTGGCCATTAACTAGTTTATTTATCCACAAAAGCCAGTTAGCGCCTGGATTTTGGACACTGTGTCTTCTCTAGAGTGCCAGAAGATATCACATTATTGGCTTCACTTGGATTTTATAAAGTTTGACATCAAAAGTCAGTTTCATTTTTTAAATTTTTAGTTAACATTCTTCCAGTCTGAATTATCTGAGCTAGTGTGTGCGGTTTGCATTCATTTTATAACTGTATATAGTACTTCTGATTTACTTTCTCTCAAACAATATTCCACAAAGCTGAAAAGCTAGATGTTTTTCTCAGCAACTTTTTCAGTTTTCAATTTACATTTAATTTTAGCAGGCACTAAAATCAGCTTAAAAAATTCAATTAAGAAGACTAAGTTGATCATGTTCTCCAAAAACAGCCCTTTTTCTATCAAAACAGCTCTCTCACAGAAGCAATGACTGCATAAAAAACAACATCAGCAGGTGACTCCACCCCCGAATGAACTCATAAATATGCAAATGTCACTGCTTATTTTGGTCTCGCCTGCTTAATTACTTCTCATGTGAATATTGAGTAAGATCATAGCCACGGCAAATTTACTGATAACTCAGGCATTAGGAGCAAGCAGAGCAAGAGTGGCCTAAAACAGCTTAATGAAGTGCTCTTGCCAAAGGGCCCCATCGCACTCTGTTTATCTCCCCCCGACCTCATTGCTCACACTTCTGTTATCAGGAGTGTTTACACTAGCGCTCCGCTCACAGGCTGATTAATTAACCACCGCCTCTGCCCCGCCACACAAGTCACATTGGGAAGAGTTTCACAGTGTGAAAGTGCAGTCCAACTCCTCCCTCCCTTTAAATAGCAAATTGATGGATGCGGTCTGTCCTTTTGCTGACTCCATTTCTTAAGTCACCAGCTTTTTTTTCCCATGCTATAATGCAAGACAATCTTTCCTGATGACATCTAAATTGCAAGCATGGTTGAATAAACGGTGCCACATGTCAGCATTACCCTTGCCCGCATGAAAGAAGAACGTCGCTTTTGCAGATCATTCCCATCAATATTCCTCCGTTTCTCTGCCTTCGTATGGAGTTATCAGAACATTTTTAACATAACCTTTCTTTCCAGATTCTCTATGAATAATGTGGAGCAGCTGCTGTATTTTGAGCCCAGCCATATCTACACGGAAACACTGTTACAAAAGTGAAAATCGAACAACTACTCAAAATATAAGTGCTTAAGAACCTGTAACAGTACATTAACATGATTCTCAGATTAGCAGATCACAAGTAAACAACACCAAATACAGAAGCAAAAATGTTTAAAATATGTTGTGAAAGTGTTAATTAACACTTATTCAAATACATTGCATTTGTAGCATAACCACTATGCTATATTTATGTGCCCAAGAGAGCAGTATGGACAATATATTCAAAAAAGTACATTTGCAATAAACAGGTTCATTAAGCTAGATTCAGTAGATCAGAGTGCCATTTTTATTATTTTATTTCTCTTTATTCACACAAAGTGTGTGATTTATATACACTACTATTCAAACTACTCATAAATAAAACTACTTTTACTTATTATTTTATTTTTTGTAGAACTTTATTCATCAAGGAATTCTGAAAGAATGAATAAATAAAAAATAAATCCCCCACCTCCCAAAAATAAAAAGCACCTCAACTGTTCCATCAATGGAACTGCTCTAATTAACAATAATTGTCATTATTTAATTTCATTATCAGGAGACATTATAAGTGCATTATTTATTTTAGATTGTAGAGTTGAGATTGTTTTAATAATAATTAATTTAATTATTCTGGGACACCAAATCAGCATATGATATTAGAATGATATCTGAAGGAAGGATCATATGACACGGGAGGCTTACGGAGCATGTAATAAAATGTATTTTAAAAAAAGCTGTATATGTAATATATTGTATACTGTAGTTCTGCTAAAATAAATGCAGCCTCGGTAAGCATACAGTAAGAAACTACAAAAAGAAAAAAAAATACTTTTGAATGGTAGTATAAAATTATGATATCAGAGACCTTCCCTTTGAAATCCAATCACAAGTGATAACTTGAGACACAATCAAGACTTGGTATGTTAGTCCAAGTGTAAGCAAAGCCTATGATGTGCTTAAAGACAGAAAGATTCTTTGGGACAAACTTTTTCAAGGCATTGCATCAATTTCTCAAGGAAAAATGTATAAAGCAAGCTTTGAACCTTTGAGGGCAAGGCAAGGTGAAGAATGTAACGGAACAGCTGCAGTAAAAACTGAAAGAAAGATGTTTGAATTGTACAGAAATCAAGTTGATACACTGACATACACCTTGTTTAGACCCAAAGAATGTCTTGACTAGTTTTCAGTTTCAACCTCCTCTGTTATACAATCAAGAAAATGTTACTCTGTCACAGACAAAAACAGGAATAACCTCAGGAGCCTCCACGGCAGAGCGTTCTCAACACCCCCAATCATATCTATCCATATAATGATGTAATTGTAGCGGTACATTTATGCTTTGAGACATCGTAGGAGATGTACTCGAGGGGAAGGCTAGTTGAAAGAGTGAACTCGTGATGAATCATCTTTGCAAATGTACACGCTCCAGAATAAAGTCTTGAAAGCAAAAGGTCACCTAAATGTCGCCCTGCCCAATGTTTTTGACTTCTGCTCAAAGAAAAAAAAAATCGGATTAAAGAACCTTTAGAATATCTTTGGCAAGACTCGCTGTCATTTGGTGTTGCTTTCAGAGCAGTTTGTCATTTTGATATTTTATCTCTATAAAAGCTGTGAATACCAAACAGGTCTCACTAACAGCGATTTCCAAAAGCTATTGCATTTAAGTGCACTTTAAGGGCAAGTGAAGTGTTACCTGATGTCATGTTCTCCAGCCAGTCTTTTTAATGGAAT
This sequence comes from Enteromius unitaeniatus, assembly GCA_032359435.1. NCBI lineage: Eukaryota > Metazoa > Chordata > Actinopteri > Cypriniformes > Cyprinidae > Enteromius > Enteromius unitaeniatus. The sequence continues at coordinate 6,133,913 of JAUMHI010000034.1, forward strand.
CAGCCCTGCGGAGAAAGACCACTCAGGACAAACTACTGCATACAGAGTAACACCTAAGTGCACTGAAATCAAAACAGAATAATCCGTTTATAATGTCCCCTGACATACATGTACCCATCTATTTCAAGTTCAAAAAAAGTTCATATTACAGTTTTTCTCGATTGCTTGAACACTATGACCAAGCTTTTAAACTAAAATTTCGAAACCATAACGCTACTTTTCTAAAAGCACACCCATTTCTCTAAACTATAAACACTATTCCCTGCTTTGACACATGAGTCAAATTTGGTGAACTATTAGTGCAAAACACTACACACAAATCCCTACATTTTTCATTGCTTACACCTTGAGGTCATTTAGAAAACACTAGTATTCAATAATTTTAACTCTGTTCTGCACAGCTTGAGCTCAGTTAGCACACAATTACCCAGGTGGAAACACTAGGAGTCAAAATGTTTCACAAACCA